>OY992885.1:50090316-50492816 GCA_963921405.1 Cepaea hortensis | reverse complement strand
ATTCTTTTGAAGAACAGGCTCTTGGTGGATTCATGCTTTCATTGTGCATAATGTTCTGGGGTAAAGCAATGTGGGTTGCCCCAGAACTGCATACAAACTCGTTGGAAGAACACTGTCTGGATGGTTCTCTGCAATCTTTTGAAATTTCACTTTTAATCGGGGTCATATTTAATCTAGCACTATGCAGAGATGCTTTTGAGGAACATGTCGTTGATGGAACTCCTTTGTCTTTGGGTACGATTTCGTTACTTGATATAGACTCCGAATGAACTGCTCTATTCGAGTGCAAAGACTCACTACAAGAACATGCTTTCGGAATAATCACGCTGCCTTTAGGTATCTCGGCAGTGTTCAGAGTGGATGGAATCAGAACCAATTTAGTGCTCTTTAGAGATGATTTCGAAGAGCATGCCCTCGACGAAGCTCTGCTATCTTTTAGCATAATCTCATTGCATGAGAAGTGCCGAGAAAGAACGGCTTTAGTGCTGTGCAGGGAATCCTTAGAAGAACATATCCTTGAAGGCGCTCTGCTGCCTCTGTTCGTGACTTCTTTGTCAGTGACAGACTGCGTTGGAGCTGCTCTTTGATTACTAAGAGATTCGTTTGAAGAAAAAACCTTAGTTAGAAGTTTACTGTCTCCAGGCATAACTTCTTTGCTCGATGTAGACTGGGTTAAAGTAGCATCTCCACTGTGTAAAAAGGAGTTTGGCGAACATGCCACTGATGGTACCTCGCCGATATTGTGCATATCATTGTCAGAAATGGACTGAGACATAACTGCTTTAGTACTATGCAAAGACTCCTTTGAGGAACATACTGTTGATAGAACGCATCTTTCTTTCTGTATATTTTCATTGCTCACGATAGACTGCATCAGGCCTGCTTTGGTACTGTGTAGAGACTCTCTTGAAGAGCATGCCCTTGACGGAATGGAGCTGCGTTTGGACAGCACATCATCGATATAACCAGGCCCGTATTCTAATTCACTATTCGTGAAGGTCTGCCTTGTTTTAGATAGCCTGTCGTTTGGTGCTACTGGACTGAAAATGTCAGTCTGAAGTTCCTTGCCTGTAGGACACGGTGGTGTGTTAGGTTTACTAGTGCTACCATGAGCTAGCGTTGATTCACTCGATCTAACAGATGCTTTCACACTTGATCCTGGTCGTGATCGACGCCATCCATGATTCATTTCGCAGTGTTTGGAGCTGCACAGTGAGCGTGGCGACGCCTGTGTACCGTGTGGTGTAGAAGAAGTGTGCAGCCTAGCATCTTTTTCTTTTACTGGGGTTGTGCGTTTTCCCATTTCCATGCACTGAAACTGTGAACTATTTTGCTGCAAGAAACCTTCTTCAATCTCATCCACAAACTCCTCTCCCATAGCTAAGACATCTTCCACATGTGGATGGTTTAGTGACGAACTGTCACTACCTTTGTAACACTTCATAACTTTGCCTTTGCCATTGAGTGACGTACTGGAGGAATGTGCGAAGCCTGGCAGCAACGATCGCTTAATGACATCACCAAAACTGTCAGTTGAATGAATTGCATTATTTTCATTGCACTCCAGGGCTTCATCGGCCACTGATTTTACTGTTAAGTTGGTCGCGTTTACAGATTTGTTTCCCTCAACTCTTGGACTCTTAGTGCAAAGAGAAGAACATCTATAATCACTGTTGCTATCCTTTAGTTTCTTCAAATCAAAATCCTGGCAGAGTGTTTGAAAACAACGCTTCTGTACCTCTGAACTAATCAAACATATATTATGTGTGTAATTCAAGAGTGGGGACAGAGATTCCCCGGCCCCTTGACACTGACTCTTTGTGTATTCTACAGAAGGTGATGGTTTGATAAATATCTGATCACCCACGTCCAACCTTGGTTGGCTGGGTAATTCGAGGGAAAGCTTGGTCTTACTGCAAGACACGCCAACACTACTTGCTGTGGGAGTCATGTTTGTCTCTGAAGACTGTCCGCAACTCTGTAATGGCGACGAAACGGCATAAGGTTCTCTAACAGAAAGGTTCGTGTTTATAACTTTAACTTCTTCAAGGTAATCATATTCAGGCGACTGAACGCGGTCCTCACAACTGACATCTTGATCTCGTAAGCTGAGATTTTCTGGCGTTCCATCCTGACGAATCCGCAATGAGTCTTCTTGTGCAGCAAACAACTTTTCGTGGAGTTGGGCTTTTGTTTTGGCATTACATGTTTGCATAGACTGGGCTTCGCCATTAAGCATAACATTAACTTCACTACAGACTGGAGTTACGTTTGCACAACCTGGCGGTTGAGCAACTTGGGAATGTAACAACTGTTCCCCACTATCACCTGGTATAAATTGGGACTGCGATAAGATATCAGCGCACTTCGGTGCCAAACAAGCTTTATGTACTTTCTGGACATTTTCTGAAAGATGGGTTCCGTTTTGCTTACTATTTTTAGTTTGTGATGGGCTCACGTTTTTCTTACGAACTAGCTGTACCTGACTGAGTTCTTCGTCACTGTCGTAAGATTTTGCTTTTCCGCTAAAGATGTACGTGCAACATACCTTGCGATTGGACTGTGTATTCTCATCACCCACCTTACACGGCTTGCCAAATGGTTGACGAATATTCTTTGCGGAGTCGGCCAAAGGGTTCACCTTGCAATTCATACTAGATTCGCAGTTGCTAGTAGCATTCTCCTCTTCGTTATTGTTGGCGGGGTCCACAGCTACTTTATTCTGTTTTATCTTACCGCGTCTTCGAGCCAGCGGTTTGACAACGGCTGACCCCATAACAAAATGTTGAACAGACCCCCAGAGACACAGAGGCCCTTTGCAAAGTTATGGCGTGTCTCAGAGGACAGTGATACCGTAAAACAAATAAAAGGCGATCTACGTGGTATTCATTTTTTGCAAATAAATTATATTTTGCTGTGGTGTTTCACTAAGAACTGAAAATATGCGTCAGTATAATTGTAGGATCTATTTTAACAAATGCTGCTACAATTACGTGGGTGCTCACAGAAAACGCCATGTTTTAAATATAGCAGCAGTTACTGAACATTAGAAGTTTTACATTAAAACAATGACGTCAATTCCTCCATCGGTTTCCTTTTAAAAATAGATTTGGCGTGGCTCGCAGTTCAGGATGCCTGTAGGATCGGTTTGGTGTTTCTTTCGGAAATTCTCACAACAGATTTGCAATTTTCTCCCACAAATGCATTCATCATGTGCCATGCCGATAGCCTGGGCGGTCATGTTTCGCCATCTCACGCGATCACCAGAGTCGCCTCGACCATGCCACATGACCATGCCATCCGGGTATTTACTTCTCTGCCTTCCCCTTGATCCTGCCAGTTCTTTTTGCCCTCGATCTTGCAAGTTGTCCACAAGCTCTTCAATTTATTTCTTCTCATAACGTGACCAAAAAATTATGACTGTCGACCTCTAATTTCTCGAATCAGTTTACGGGTTTCATGTGTTTCTTGTAGGACTTGGTCATTGGTTTTTCTGTCTGACCATGGTATTTGCATTTTCCTCAGAAGCCACATTTCTACAGCCATCAGATGTTTTTCAGCTTGACTGCTCATTGTCCACACTTCAAATCAATACAAAAGTACAGGTTCTATGTAGCACATCAACACTTTTTCTCGTTGCAAAATGACATCTTTTTATTGGTCAGTATGATTGTCATCTTGCAAAAGGCTGCTTTCGCCATAGCGCTTCTTGTTCTATCTCTTCAAGACATCTCCCATCAGATGTTATGGCTGTTCCGACATAATTGTACAGATTCACTTGTTCAAGAATATTCCCATTTACTTGCATATTACATTGTGGTATTTCCTTCTTCCTATTGACTACCATAATTTGTGTCTTCTTACAATTTTAATTCTAACCCTAGCTGTTCACTGTGTGCAAATGTTGCAGATCCTGCTCATTATTTGCAGTAAATACTGTATCATCTGCACATGTAATGTTATTGATGATTCCTCCCCTTCTACACACCCACATTGTTCTTTTCCTATTTTGGGTTGTATTTTCTTCCTAACGTT
The DNA here is from genome assembly GCA_963921405.1 of Cepaea hortensis. Lineage (NCBI taxonomy): Eukaryota > Metazoa > Mollusca > Gastropoda > Stylommatophora > Helicidae > Cepaea > Cepaea hortensis. The sequence goes on along the minus strand of OY992885.1, from coordinate 50,488,781 downwards.
TTGCATGATTGTTCTGAGCAAAATCTTCGTGATGTGGCTCATTATACTAATTGCTTGATGCTGATCACATTCCAAGGCTCCAGATTTCTTCGGAATTGCAATAAATATAAAATTGCATAATTCAGGGGGTATATCTCCAGTATCATATATTATATTGTGTTCAGCAATCTGATGACATGGTCCATTCCATATTCTCCTAAGGCATCATTGATCACATTTGTTGTGATGTTGTCTGGACCCAGGGTCTTGGCAGTTTCATATGGTCAAGAGCATTCTGAACTTCCATCTTCAAAATTGGTGGTCCTTCATTATTATTCTGAATATCTAACTGTTCTTCTCCTGTATCATCATAAAGGTTTTTCCCATTATCTGACTATGCAAGTAAAATCTGATCTTTATTAAGATTTTTCCATCTTTTGTTTTCAGGTAGCCTGTTGATGTACATGTTCTTTTATTAGTAAGCTCGCAATTCTTTCTTGCATTAGTTTGCTATTTTTACTGTTGTGTTGTTTCATTACCATCAAGTTTATCAGAGTTGGTCTGAATTGTTGACTTCCTGGTCATTTCCATTAAAACCAGAAATACCACAATGATGAGTTCTATTAACATCTCGGAACATCGGGACAACATCGGGAACATCTCGTCTAATTCTTGTTACAGTCCATTCCATATGTATTTTGTCATCATGTTTAGTCTACACTACGATTTCCAGCCATACTGAAAATATTGTCCTCAACTAGATTCAAACCCAACACATTTCATCTTAGAGGTGGCATTTTTGTTTTGGCGCTCGCTCACTTTCAACACAAGTGTATTCCATACATACTACATCTAGTAGTGCTGGACTGAATTTTGCACGTGGATTAGCTTTCCCTATTAACAGTGTCCCTTACCATCAGTTAAACCCACTCTGACTTCAGAGGTACTTGTAATTTACATCCCAAGTCAAGGATGTTAGGTCAACATTTTAGTCCAACTGTCCAGTGTAGGGGTTGATCCCCTTACCTCAGCATCATCACACCAGATGTTTAAGAACATGCATTCTTATCCATTCAACCATGCTGACCTACGAGTTGGAATGTAAACCTCTAAGCCAGACTGTCCACCTGTCTTTTCATAGTGAAAACCAGTGATGATACACAACCACCCATATTATGATACAATATATGTCAAACATTCACCCCAGGCTGTGGTGGGAGTCTGTTGACAATGATCCCTGAAACCTGCGGAGGAAAGACCAACCAAGACCCACTCCCATACAATATGCGTGTTCTCCACTGGATCATGGACCTAGTTAAATCGTAACATGACTGCAGATATAGGTTCTGAAACTGTTCGTACACATCTACTAGTTCAGTGGTTCTCAACCTTCTTTGGCCCATGCCCACCTTCACCATATTTTCTGAACGTCATTCCCCCCTTCCTATCAAAAAATTTGGCCCGTGCCCCCCTTCACCATATTTTCAGAACGTCATCCCCCCCTTTCATATTTCCTATCTAAAAATCCCCCCACCCCTACACAGTATACGTAAAAATGGAAGGTAAATTTAATAGCATATACTAAAACAAGTCTAGACATCCACATAAAACATGATTTATGGGTCTTCTTACTTTACAATATGAATTTTAGAAGGATGAGACGTACATAACTGTAAAGTATGAAGGGAAAAACAATATAAAGTAATCGGTTCTTGTATTAACGCGATCTTGAAATGGTCTTCATTCCCCACCGGTTGAGAACCACTGTGCTAGTTGCTGGGCTTAAACAAGGAAAGGAGAGTTCCATGTGAAAATGGTACTCTGGCACAGTTGGGAGAGAAGTCTCTACACCAGCTTCTTCTTCCGTGTTCATCCAGAATGTTGTTTTAGATGTAATTGCATTGTGCCTGTTTACAGTAGAGCTGTGATATTTGAACCTTTCGGTCAACACATCCGACTTCTTCAGGCATTTGTTAGCCGGGTTACCTTCCCTGGTGTTTCGTAGGACGTTTGGCTCTCACTGTTGTGGTGTTATCCCCATCCCAGCTGGCCCATTTACAGCAGCTGAAGACATCCCGGTCAGCCCTAAAGGGAATGTGAGCATTCCCTGCCATCCACGGAGGCATCCATAATCGCGGGCTCACCAAAGGAATCGTCATGTGCTGCACATGGCCGCTTAGCCTCGCTTCTGTTTTATTCGGCCTTCCGTTCACCACAGGCTGTTCTTCTGGAAACCAGAAGAATGCAGTCTACAGACAACATCCACACATTGAGCTTTCGATCGGACTTTCCGCATAACGGATTTGCTGTCCAAGCAATATTCCATTTCGTGCCATTGTGACGCTTTTTCCACCTTTGATGACACCCACACAATGAGCTTTCGATTCGGACTTTCCACTAATGGATTTGCTATCTACAATACAATAGCTTCACTCCAATTGATGCAAGCCGTTTAGGCATTTATAAGGCTATGACAACCTGAAGCTAAAACTCCATCTCTCAGAGGATTCACAACAAACCAACAAAGTCAAATAAAGAAATGGCTACAAGACATGTTTATTGTTTTTAAAACTTTAACATGAAATCGACATATTTCGGCTGAAATATGACATGAAACAGTACTTTCCCTACGAACTAAAGGACCTTTGTATACGTTAACTCCTGCTTTATGTTAAGTGTTCATACACTCAGACTAACAATTAAAACTGTTTCAGAGGATTCAGAAACAGCAGCAGTAAACTTTTCTTTACATATGTTATAACCTAACATCACATTTGACAGTTTAAAATGGTGTGAGCCAGGACCTTTTTTTTTCTCTGGCCAACAGAAGAATGACCTCGTGCCCGAGTAGTCTCCACAACATAAAATACTGTTAAGTGCTTTATTATTCCAACTAACATTACTATTATAACTATAGTAAAAATCTGGACAATCTATGAATCTTTCAGAAGAAAACTGAAAACTCAGTTTTTAAACAATATAATGGCAAAGATATGCTTATATCTCCACAAATCTGGGTCACTGGTGTTTTGGAACAATTATGTTATTCCTTGATGCCAACAGTTTAGGCCACTCATCATCATTTCTCTTGGTCTTGATCTGTCTCGTGAGCCACTAATCTTTCCAGTTGCCACAATATTTCCCAATACTTTTCTTACTGCATGACCAAAGAACACTGCCTGCACCTTTTTTTAGTTGAATATAATGTTCAATAACAGTCAACTAAGAACTGAAATCGCGGGACATTCTAAATATCATCCTCCCAATCTTCAACAACCAGTGAAGAGTTCCAATATTACTGGCACCAGTTGCAGCCCGATGTGTCTGGCCTTTCCTCAGGGTATGGAGTGTCGGCTAGATCCTCTGGTCATGCCGTTTAATATTTATATACAGGCTAGAATTTGTTTTCAAATCCCTGAGCCGTACTGAGGATAGAACACGTGTCCCACAATGTATGAGGAGAGTCTGCTGACTCCTCAACCACATTCTCGTTATTATATGAATCCACTTTTTCCCATTCCTGTTACTTTAAATCCTTCCGTCTCAGTGTTGTTAACTACACTTGTATTAACGTAATAGAACTATTTAGAAAACAAAGAGTTACAATAAGAGCTTCCCAAGACAGAAACTGCCACAACTGCAGTCAGAGAGCATATTTTGAGACTCAACAGCATGTCTATCTCTTTAGCCAAACATGATTAAATACATATCCAGTAAGACAATTAGACTGTGCTAATCGTCGCCATTATCATCACCCTCTTCATCTGGCTTGATAATGGTGACATCATCATCTACGCCATCTTCATCTTCTTCTTCTTCTTCGGCATCAGAATCTTCATCTCCAGCTTTCTCCTGGTTAGCCTCTTCCAACTTCTGGAGCTGCTTTTCAAGTTCAATCTCATCCATATCAGAAACGACTCTGGCCTGATAACAAAATCATGAATAATATATATTTTCAGCTGCACTTACTGACAAACACAAGTAGAGGGGAGAGGAGAAAGAGAAATAGGAACATGATGTGTGTGTATATTAGTTAGTTAGTTAGTTAGTCGCAGTTCCAACTTCACAGCAACGGGTCGTCCCCATTATGCTCCATTCCTGTGCCAGTGAATATCACACAAAACACTCCCCACTGCCCAATGTGTATATATATATATATATATATATATATATATATATATATATATTTATATATATATATATGAGAATGAATGAATATGAGAGAGAGAGAGAGAGAGAGAGAGAGAGAGAGAGAGAGAGAGAGAGAGAGAGAGAGAGAGAGAGAGAGAGAGAGAGAGAGAGAGAGAGAGAGAGAGAGAGAGAGGTCTAGATAATGACTGGACGATGTAAAATAATGTGGAATACAGTAAGTCTGGATAACAGAAAATTCCTAAATTAAAAAAAAAAAAAAACTGAAAAAATGTAATGGATTGAAGAGAATTAAAGTGTCAGTCTCCAAGACTTCATGTGTGTGTATGCTGTGGTAATATAACCTTACCACAAAGAAATAATAAAGACTTAAACAATGTAGTTAAGAAGATATGACAACATGAGTGTGGTATGCAGTGTTTTAGCCCATAAACTGAACATCATTCCTCTGGGTTGGAGTGTTGACAATCAAGTAAATAAAACCTGTGGTGGAAACATGACCATCATGGGGCTAATCCCAGTCAGTCTATACATGCTGTTCAGAATCATGACTGGGTTAGATTCTAATATGACTCTCTCTCTCTCCAGGTGTCTCAGGGAAGTCTCCGTGGCAAAGAGGTCAAGCCGTCTCACTCGGGCTTGAAGGTTGTAGATATGATTCCGGGACGGGTCTTTCGGTTCACAAGTGCATTTTCTAGGAGACTCCTGGGGGTTGTCCATGGAGTTACGGAGTTTGTGCTTTGTGTGATGCTTTCTATTCTGCGGAAAGAGACTGAGCCAAATGGGATAAAAACCCGGTGCATACAACCCACTTGTTTCTGAACTTGGAAAGGGCAAGGAGAGCTCAATCCTTATCAGCCCCTGTAACATGCAGGAAAACTAAAGATCTCTCACTTAGAGTGGGCTTCATCTGTACAGTCAATCCACAAAAGGATAGCAGTGTGAGACAGTACAACAGATTATCATAAACAACAAGAGAAAACCGGCTGAACATATAGGTAAAGGGAATAATGAGTTTTTTGTTTATTGAAATGCTCCAATCAAAGGCCAGTGATTACAATCATAGTCTAGAAGAAAAGAAAACAAAACAAAACAAGTTCCCAGTTTTGACCAAGACTTGCAAGCGTCAATAGTCATCTAAACCGTATGAGTTTCTGACATGCAATAGTAGATATTCTCAGCCATAAAAAAGTACTACCCACTTTCAGTTCAAGTGCCTTTTGCTTACAAACAGCAGGAAAACAGCTACAGCTTTTTTTGATATTCACTAACTCATTCCAATGATCCCAGGAACAGCTGCTCCTTAATTGTGTGTAGTAATAAATGCTAAGCACTCACTAGAGACAATAAAAGTTGCTTTACAAACAAAAGGACAAACCAGACAATATAAGTACACAAAGCCCACCTCTTGCTGAATGTTAAAAACTCCCTTAGCAGCTGTAATCTCTTCCTTGATAGCTTGGAGTGCTTTGTTCAGTCGCTCCAGACCCTCTGTGCGCTCTAGTGTATTAGTTGTCACCACATACAGAGGTGGGGCTATCAGATTAATCTGTGGACAAAGATCATAACGTGAAATGGCAAAATGCTTATGTAACTATCTTATTTGCTCCTCTTTCAATAAATTCATCAATACCTTGTTATGCACCGAACTCAAGAGGTTAGTGCTTCAGAATTCTTTTGAGTATGGTTGATTTCACCTAACAGATTAGAAGTCAATGGGTCGAATCATCCCATGGGTTGTTGATCTATCCCTAAAATTTGGAAAGAGCAGCGGGCATAAAACTTGAGGCCTTACTTCTGCTCTTTGCAAATTCCAACTGCCAAGCGATTTCCACCATGAACAACTCTTGCACACAACTTGCACATGAGACCTGTTATCCACCTTTCTCCGAGGAGGTTAGATGCCCAAGAGAGCAGGGGAATGTCATACCATTAGAAACAAATGGTTTTCTTTAATACTTCCAACCGTATTCTTCAACTAATGGAGCATAGGCCATGAAACAACTCACACCATGCTCTTTGTAGACCTGTTCGTAATTTGTCGGATACTCTAGCTAGTTTTCTACAGGATGTGGTAGTCTCCTTTTATGACATGCAGAGTAGGTTACAGCATTGCTTTCCTTATGGGCCCTTATAACAGAAGCAAACCAGGCAACTTCTAAACCCAATGTTGGCGCTGAAATCCCCACTTATAGATCAACTGACAATTTTTTGTTGTTAAGACTACACTGTGGACCCAATAAATCCTGCTGAGAGACCAAAATACGGCAGTTCTATTCAGAAATAAATAATCTGTGGAAATGTTATTCACTGCATATTTACAATTCAAAGACTGTTAGGAAAGTAATGCTTTATGCTGGCTATGGCAAGATCAAGGTTAATAAATATGATTACCAACAGTGGTTGTACCAATATAGAGGTCATGTCTGTATAGTGATCAAAACAGTACTGTGATCATGACAGTGCTGTGGTCATACTGGTACAATAGTCATGACACGACCTGCATTATGCTGTGACCTACTCTATGTGAAGGTCTGACTCTTGACACCGTGTTTGTGGAGAACTATTTACTTCAAGGTCATTAGAAAGATTTCTTAATAATGTGAGTCAGTAGTAAGATGAAACAAATACAATAAATAAAAATAGAAGTTCTGGGACATTTAGGTCTACCTACTTTAATTGGCATTGATTCTGTTGATAGTTCCAGGCCTTTCTTGAGAGCCCGCTTGACTGCATCCACACCGTCATAGTAAGTGCAGGCCACATCAACATCTGAATAAAGCAGGAATCAACTGTATTAATTGGCTAATGCTCAAGTAATTTCTTTACTTAATATTCATTCAAATGAATTAATGTAATATTTTAATGCCAGGTAAATAGGAATGACAATGAAAATCAAATGACAAGCCAACATATCTATACATACATGTACATAGAAAATGTATTATCATGACACTATTATAAAAATATAGATTTGCTAAGTGACTTCTGAACAAAATAGTAAGTTAAATGTAAGGCTCTTTAAGATTCCTTCAGAAGAGCTAATACAAGAAGCCTCACCCACAAAGAACAGGGTCAATTACATGTCACACAAAAGGGTTTTCAATACTGTAGAACCAATAAAGTATTATACTCTGGTTCTCATAAGGAGTCAGCACAGCACACACAGGCCAGCAGCAATTGCTTACATTAGGTAGCTTCACCACTGACTGAAACTTGATGGGACCAGCCAGAATTTGGGTACAATGCCAGAGTCTTTTAGTGTTTCATCAAAGTGGGTATCACTGGAGAAATGCAAGTCAACCCAAGTGTTAGTCTGGCAGCTTCAAAGAGTTATTGTGTTGCATGCATGTCATAGTCTTGATCAGAAACTATACCGCCAGATGTGGAATTATTATTCTTCGTTGATTGTCCAATATTTTTTTTTGGTTTCGGATATAATTGCGTTGTGCCTGTTTACAGCAGAGTTTCAATATTTGCGCCGTTCGCCCAACACATCAGAGTTCTGGCATTTTTGACCAGGGTAGTCTTTCCAGAAGTCACAGAATTAAGAATTATGAGAGGCATGGACTTCATCAAACATAAGAAATAAGTGCCAAAGCAACAGTAATATAGTAGAATACTGCTTTGCTAGACATTCATAAGCAATTTTTTATTTATAGAAAAAAGCTAGCAACAATTTGATATAAACAGCATCATTTCACCCATGATCCTGGAGTGGTCTACTGAGCATAAGTATGCATGCCACACACCAGTTTTATAGGAATCGCATCTTTGGGGCTATAGGAATCGCATTTCTGAGGCTAAACAATTTCCAAGATGCTCTGTCATTTTTATGCAATGTTGTACAAGGACATGGTAGCAGCCTTGCATGTAAAGTAAAAATAAAGCAAGAAACAATTAATCGTCATGCAGTGAGTTGTCACTCATTTTAAGAGAATGAGACAATCCAATTTATCAACAGTGCTGTCTAATGCCTTTAATACAATGGTTCCCAAAGTTGTTAGTGTTGCTAATGCCCATCTGTGGATGGCAGAATGATCTACAGCAGTGAGGTTTTCAGCCAGCAACAGAATTAATATCAAATATGTGTTCTGTATGTGATCATGTGTTACTGGGTCCTTATGATAAACAAAGAATAGTAACACTGTAGTGCATACCATGCAAGTGACCAAGGAGGGATGGGTGTGGGACTGGCTAACCCATTAGAAAACCCTAGCTACATAATTCATCCAACCAAAATCTAAACAAATCTAAGAAAAAAAGAAGTCGGCCAGCCTAGAAGAAATGAAGCTTTTGAGACTTAAAAACACACGAAGAAGAGAATTAGAGACAGACGATAACTGAAGTGAGAACTTACCTGCTCTAATTTTCACTGACTGGGGAGTTAGCCTGCGACAAATATTATCATGCAAACACTGTTTGGTAGCCTCATCAATATCACAGTCATCCAGTACATTGGGGTTCCTATTAGAAAACGCAAGGTAAGAAAATGGCGTCAACAATAAGACATTAGCATGCAACAGACTTCACATACAACAAGGGCTATAAGACTTCATTAAGAAGTACAACTAGTAACAAGCTGCAAAAATGTAAATGACTACAAACTGGTAGGCACGCTCTTCCCACATATTACAAAATGAGGTATTTTGCATGTTAAAAAATATTCTTTTAGTGAATTTAAACACGGAAGTCACATATATGTGCTCTCCATGCTTCTATGGGTAAATTCATTTTTGTGTTTAAAACAACAGTGCAAATGCACACACACAAAAGCAAAATAACAGGAGAGATACCATAATACAACGAGCTCCAAATGCACTTCCGATCTCAAATATACCGCTTTTGTGTAAAATCAGAATACTTAAAGGGTAACACTTTTAACTCTTTCTACACGTTTTACTCAGCTACTTTGTTAAAAATTCATCAACTTTAAATCAAATCCCAGAATTGACCAATTTCACTTGCTTTCTGAATTAAAACTCTTCTGGCTTTGTTATTTTTAATATAAATTGCCCAAAGACTTTAAAACAATGAAACCAAACAAAATATACAAAATTAAAAAGCGATTCATGACTGATGACATACCACAACTGTGCAGATCCTTAGGAATAACCAACCCCCATAATTTACTTTTTTCACTTATCACTGTGTTTCTTTGGGCTTGCACATGCTTTATCTTTTTTGTTCCTCTTTCAAGGGGAATGTGTCACACCTTGATGTGAACCTCAAAGGTCAGAGTGTCAGGCTTCAGCACACATTTGTGAACAGTTAGCTACATCTAATCAGGTCTCATCCAAGCTAATGGGCTCTATCTCAGCTACCTATAGGTAGGTTCTCTTTCCTAACAATTCTGCAGCACATGCTCAACTTCCTCACGGAACCTCTTGTTTTTTGCATTTATCTGAGGAGATTAAGTATCTGGCCTCACTAGCCAAGATTCAGGAGGACTTATTAGATGCCAATGTTCTTGGGAAAAATCCCCAGCTATGTGCTGAGATTGAACCGTGTACCTTCTGAGGTACATGAGGCAGATACCCTGACCTCTCAGCCATGACCCACCCCTTTGGCACATACTAAAAATATGTTATGGGTCGCATTTCTAGCCTTGACATTTTGTCTGGACGGTGCCTAAATAGGCAGATTACAAACTGCCAAGAGATATTATTGTGAACAATACACATATTATTTTTAGGCGTTCACTCGCTTTGAACTCAAGCGCAGTCTAGACACACTACTTGAGGTAGTGCTGGACTGAATTTTACTTGTGGATTAGCTTTCCCTATGAACAGTGTCCATCGCCATCAGGCAAACCCACTCCATATACACAGATGAAACAGCTGATTTCAAAATGTTTGAATGCACAAAATAACTCACTGAACTGCAAGTCTGAATGCCTCATAGGAAGCGCCAGCCTTGCCATACTTGGCATCAAAGAACCAGGCTGTCTTTTCATAGAGATCCTCCAATTTTTCACTGCTTTTGAAGCCTCGAAGCTCAGCAACATGTCTTAATATGCTGTTGACCTGCAAAAACAAACACAGAAGAGCAAATGATATTTCAAAACAAAGTCTTAAAAATAGAAGACACAATGCAAAGAGTTTTCATTAATGGTGTGGAGGCTTTACCAGGAGGTGTTTAATCATCATCATGTGACAGATCCTGTGTATTAAAGCTATCAATTAATATGGTACTGACATGTCAGGAAAAAGCCACATGTAACACAACTCAAGAAAAGTTAGTTACGTGTTCTTTACAGAACGTCAATTTTTTGTTAATACAAATTTTACTAATAATAATATGAATGCATTCTTGTCCTGAGGAAGTCATCCAGTATCATTCATAAACTTCTCTATGGTTCCCTCAATGTCTGTATGGCACACATATGTATGTATACAATAGTTATATATAGTTTATTGTTGTGCTCCATTACCGCAACAGGATGCAGATGAGCTAAGAACTTAAAACTTGGCCTTGATTTGTTAACAGAAGACCTGTGTAAATGAAATCTACATAAAAACTAATGGAACACAGTAGCGCCCCTTTGCCCCAATAGAAAGTGTCCTGTCTTCACATTTTACAAATGTGAAATGTGGCAGGCCATAATATCAACTACTCGCAAGTAAGATATCAAATCATTATAGAGAAATCAACATAAGGTGTATGTGCAATCTTCCATATACATACATGTCAGCATCTGTGGCATTGGGTTAATGTACGCAGTCTCACAATTCTAACATACCAGGTTCGAAAACAGCTGCAAGGGGATTCGGGGGCATCTTGCTTTACGTTGATTTTCTCAATGGTACAAGCATCAGTATTAAAAAATAAACGGCAAACTAATTAATGTAATTGTCTAGAAAATAATAAGCAGCCAATAAATTGGGGTTAGACATCCAGTAAAGGACATGCGACTTTTGTCAACACAGTTGAGTTAGGCTTGACTTTTTCAGAGTTCTGACACATAAGTCATCAACAAGTGCCGTGCCAGCTGGCGTAGGTGTTCATGGCTCTCCACAGATCTCGGTCTTTGGTGTTCTGGATCAACTCTGCTGATAATATTCCTCCATGCCACCGTCTCAATCCGTCCAGCATCATTTCTCTTGGTCTGCCTTTGCCTCTCTTCCCCTCAATCTTTCCAGTTGTCACGATGTTCTCCAATGCCTCTCTTCTCATCACATGACCAAAGAAAGCTGTTTGTCTCTTTCTTATTGTTGTATACAGTGTTCTAGTTTCATTAGCCTCTTTCATATAAGTACTCTGTCTAAATAAACATGAACAAATTTCTATAATACTTACATCTCTGTAAGCATGAATGAAGATTATTTTAGGCAAAAACAGATGATTTTGAATGAATATTTTGGCTTTTTTAGACCAGTGAGTGCAGCATGAGAACATGTGTTCCTCATCATTTGTCTTGCAACCTATACACATATTGTTTGACACATTTAACCAGGGCATGTATTTTAATTGGTCACTATTTCTGTTTCACGCCCAACTGTCTACAATCTGATGTATGACACAATGCACCAGTTAACTTAGTTCAAGTAGAATATTAATTATAGAATGCACAGTGCAGTTTTCCTCTCAATTTTCAGTGGGAGAAAAATAGAGAGAGAGTATGAGTGTAGGCTTTTGAGTGTATGTGAGACAGAGAAAGAGAAATTACAGAGAAAGATTTTAAATATTAAATACTTACGGCCTTAGCCTTTGCAAACTTCTCCTCACACTTGACCACCTCTTCAGGTGAGACTCGACGTTTTGATAAATCAATGTATCCTGGGATAATTCAGATGTACAAATTTGTCAGAAATTGCACACCTAAGTGAAACATTCTTATCAGACTATGAGACATATCAAGAAAATATGAAAATGACTTATCTATGGTTATATGCCAGTATAAAAGTTATGGTTAGTGTACTTGCTTACCACAACTGTTCAAGCTCAATGTCCAGCAATGAGAGAATTATTTTTTCTGACCAATACAACTCTGGGATCGACCAAGCCTCGTAAAATGTGTATCGGATAAATTTCAGAATTATATGGCCAGTGTATTTGTTTCTTCCAGGAAACATGCCTTCCACCAATGTCCTTCCAGGAAACATGCCTTCCAGGAAACATGTCTTCCACCAATGTCCTTCCAGGAAACATGTCTTCCACCAATGTCCTTCCAGGAAACATGTCTTCCACCAATGTCCTTCCAGGAAACATGTCTTCCACCAATGTCCTTCCAGGAAACATGCCTTCCACCAATGTCCTTCCAGGAAACATGCCTTCCAGGAAACATGCCTTCCACCAATGTCCTTCCAGGAAACATGCCTTCCACCAATGTCCTTCCAGGAAACATGCCTTCCACCAATGTCCTTCCAGGAAACATGCCTTCCACCAATGTCCTTCCAGGAAACATGCCTTCCACCAATGTCCTTCCAGGAAACATGCCTTCCACCAATGTCCTTCCAGGAAACATGCCTTCCACCAATGTCCTTCCAGGAAACATGCCTTCCACCAATGTCCTTCCAGGAAACATGCCTTCCACCAATGTCCTTCCAGGAAACATGCCTTCCAGGAAACATGCCTTCCACCAATGTCCTTCCAGGAAACATGTCTTCCACCAATGTCCTTCCAGGAAACATGTCTTCCACCAATGTCCTTCCAGGAAACATGTCTTCCACCAATGTCCTTCCAGGAAACATGTCTTCCACCAATGTCCTTCCAGGAAACATGTCTTCCACCAATGTCCTTCCAGGAAACATGCCTTCCACCAATGTCCTTCCAGGAAACATGTCTTCCACCAATGTCCTTCCAGGAAACATGTCTTCCACCAATGTCCTTCCAGGAAACATGCCTTCCACCAATGTCCTTCCAGGAAACATGCCTTCCACCAATGTCCTTCCAGGAAACATGCCTTCCACCAATGTCCTTCCAGGAAACATGCCTTCCACCAATGTCCTTCCAGGAAACATGCCTTCCAGGAAACATGCCTTCCAGGAAACATGCCTTCCACCAATGTCCTTCCAGGAAACATGCCTTCCACCAATGTCCTTCCAGGAAACATGCCTTCCAGGAAACATGCCTTCCACCAATGTCCTCCCAGGAAACATGCCTTCCAGGAAACATGCCTTCCACCAATGTCCTTCCAGGAAACATGCCTTCCACCAATGTCCTTCCAGGAAACATGCCTTCCACCAATGTCCTTCCAGGAAACATGCCTTCCACCAATGTCCTTCCAGGAAACATGCCTTCCACCAATGTCCTTCCAGGAAACATGCCTTCCACCAATGTCCTTCCAGGAAACATGTTTTCCATCAATGTTCTATCCAAGCCAATGTGACATTCAATATGGGCAGTGTATTTGTTTCTTCCAGGAAACATTCCTTCCATCAATGTTCTATCCAAGCCAATGTGACATTCAATATGGGCAGTGTATTTGTTTCTTCCAGGAAACATTCCTTCCATCAATGTCCTTCCAGGAAACATGCCTTCTACCAATGTCCTTCCAGGAAACATGTCTTCCATCAATGTCCTTCCAGGAAACATGCCTTCCACCAATGTCCTTCCAGGAAACATGCCTTCCACCAATGTCCTATCCAAGCCAATGTGACATTCAATATGGGCAGTGTATTTGTTTCCAAGACATGTTGTTTATGAGTCCGTTCTCTTCGATGTTCAGATCTGGTAGAATGACAGTATTTTACTACTACTTGATCCACGGTATTCTAATAATTTTTCTGTAAAACTATCAAGCCCTTCATTATCTTCCTGAATGATTGCCAGCATTTCCATAATTGACATTCACGTTGCCAAATGAAAGATGTGTCTTTGAAATACTTTTGTTTACTGGCTTTTTTAAATAGACAATAGGCTCTTACTGCTGTGTAACCACTGTATGGTTATGGCCAGTCTTCTTGCTACTTATATATGTTTCTTGAAAGAGATTATTAACTGTTATAATCCCTTGGCACCGTCAGAGAATAAGACTACCATCTGCATATTTGAGTTGTGTCAGATTTCCTCCAATAATGAATGGATCAAACTGTCACAGGTTTAATCTTTTATGTTTGTCAGTACATTTTCAAAATGATATGGGGAGTGAATGTAACACTTTACATGTGAATAATATATACTATCACCAGTGGGATGGCAGGTCTCAGCACGTTTGCAAATTTAACGTGTTCCTTGCAAAATTACCTTCCTTGGCAAGGATTTTGCCTTACAGGATTCTACAGGTATTCACACCTCGTATCAAGCCCTCGTATCATTCTGAAAACATATTAAGTGGTTGGATTTTGCTGTTTATGGGATAACTCTCATTAGCCACCTCTTATGACATGCTTGGTAGGTTGTGATTTTAGTATTATTTGCATCCTTTATGGGCTTCATTCGTCTTCTTTTGCCCTTTATCCTCTAAGTATAGGTTCTCAACACTCCAAGCCTTCCTACCTGTTGCTATCTCCTGCAGCTCTCTCCATGTCTCCAACATATATTCATCTGTTTATGAAACAGGGATTCATAAACATGTGTTTTAGGTCTCCCTCTATTTCATTTGCCCTATGGGCTCAAGAGAAAGGACTCAAGTTATACTATTATCAGGCTTTCTCAATGTATGTCATAAACAGTGCCAGCATGATTTCCTCAAGCCTTGATTTGCTGTAATCTGTCCAGCTCTCTAATGCTATACTTCACTGGCGAGGAATGGAGCATATTTGAATGCCCGGAGTGCAGTTATGTCGGTTCTTGACTCAACTCAGCTGCCTCTCTTCTTTTTCACCATACCACTAAGTCAGTGGTTCTCAACCTTTTCTGGCCCATGCCCCCCTTCACCATATTTTCAGAACGTCACCCCCCCCCCCCCCCCTTTTTACACGGTATACGTAATAATAATGGAAGCTAAACTAAAACAAGTCTAGACGTCCACATAAAACGTGATTTGTATCTAATTACTTTATAAAATCAATTTTAGAAGGTGAGACGTACAGAACCGTAAAGTATGAAGGGAAAAACAATATCAAGTAATCGGTTCTTGTATTAACGCGATCTTGAAATAATCTTAATTCCCCCCTGGAAACCCTGAAATCCCGGGGGGGGGGGGGGGGGGGGGGAGTCCCCACCAGTTGAGAACCACTGCTCTAAGTGGTTCATCGTACGACAGTTTTTTTTGGGCGCTCGCTAGCTTTGAACTCAAGCAGTCCATGCACACTATTTATAGTAGTAATGGACTGAATTTTGCATGTGGGTTAGCTTTCCCTATTAACGGTGTCCTTCGCCATCAGGTGAACCTGCTCCAACTTCAGAGGTACTTGTAATTTACATCCTCAAGTCAACGACAAGGGGTCAACATTTTAGTCCAGCTGTCCAGAGTATTGGTTGAACAGCTTACCTCGGCATCAGAACACGCGTTCTTAACCATTTGACCATGGTGACCTGCATACGACACAGTTGAAAGCTTAAATCATAGAAAATAATAAAGCCTGATTATAACTAAAGTAGTACACACCTTTTTCCTTGTCAACTCTTATAACAACCACACATTCGTTCCGTCCGACACGGATGAGCTTGTTGATGGAACGAATACGCCTCCTGGACAGTTCACTGAGCAGAATCATACCCTCAATGTCATTATACTCCAGCAGTTTCACATAGGCTCCCATTTCTGCTATTGACCGCACATTTACCATCACCACATCCTCAATTTCTGGAAATCTGTTCTTGTAGAAACGGCACGTGAGAACCATTTTGTATGCTCTGAATAACTGCTCTGATGTTAAAATCTGGAAATAGTGTTTTGAGATATCCATAAACAACACTATTGAAATACAAATATTATATTACACAATAAGATTTTGTGAATTTGACATGTTTACAAATGTTCCTACGAAACTTTAAAACAGCTAATTTGTTTTTAAAAGTGCATCTTTCATTTTCGTTAGAACCAATCCTCGATAAAATTAATTAGAATGACAAAAATACGTTTAAAGTAGTCAGCCCGCAAAATATAAACCACTTACATAAAAGTCCCCAAGTTATGACGGGTTCCATTTTTTTCACCACCTTAAATTGAAACCCGTCATAAGTTGAAACTCTGCTTCTACCAGCCTCTATAGGGATATATGTATGTGATGGAATATACCCGGGAAGGTTAACCCGGTCAACAAATGCCCGCAGAAGTCGGATGTGTCGGCCTAACGGCGCAAGAACGCAGCTTTGCTGTAAACAGGCACAACGCAATCACGTCCGGAGAAAAAAAAAAAAACTCCGGATGAACGAAGAAGAATATATATCTTTATGTATTTCATGTATTGTCATTCATTCTTTCTGTATTTCATGTACTGACATTCATTCTTTCTGTATTTCATATATTGACATTCAATCTTTTACATTTAATTTGTATGCAGTACAATTGTGACAATCGAGTATCACCTGTACTAGATGATGCTCTCTTCTGAATGAGATAGATGATATCATTGGAACCACCACTAACGTTCTAAACAGGACCCAATTTGTTCAGAAGCATGTTTTGCAAGAAAAATATATAACTGTAGTTGCCCCTTGCCTCACATCACTTTGTGTATCGTGCCAATAGCCTTTCTCAAACAGTTGACGTCACGTATGTACGTGCGTGGACATTTTACACACATACACACAGATATATATATATATATATATATATATATATATATATATATATATATATATATATATATATATATATATATACACACACACACACACACGCATTTATTTTTTGGAGTGCAAATACCATATTTTACGGAGTATAAGACGCACTTTTTTCTTCAAAAAATTGACTCCAAAATTCAGGTGCGTCTTATACTCGAAATTAATATATTATATTAAAAATGTTATTTTTTTTTTAAATTGCATAAAAATTAAGGTGCGTCTTATAGTCCGTAGCGTCTTATAGTCCGTAAAATACGGTAATTATTTCGGCACACGGCGGCCATTCACTGCATATTGCTTCATAGTGGACTGTGAAGCACATTTTTTGATGACTTTAAAGACATCATGTACTTAATTTTTCAAATTTGTTCTACATACAAAGTGTAGTGAGACTTTACAAACGCTGTGCGTGAGTGTGCGTGCGCGCGCATGTATATATCTCATCATCAAATGCTTTTGAGATCAATGTGTATCAATCTGTGGGTAGTCGCTCTTCCTTGCTATAACATATTACTGTCAAGAGTTTTTTTGTTTTCTGTCTTCCCCCATCTCTCTCCTCTTCCGACAAATCTTTCCAGTTAACATGTTCTAATTTTTCTGTTCTCATAATTTTTAATTCATCTTGCAAAAGGCTACCTTCACCATGGCAATTCTTGTTCTAATCTCTTCAAGGCATCTCCCATCAGATGTTATGACTGTTAGAGATAATTGTACCAATTCACTAGTTTTAGTTTTCTTCTTCTTCTGCGTTTACAGCAGAGCTGCGTTCTTGCGCCGTTAGGCCGACACATCTGACTTCTACGGGCATTTGTTGACCGGGTTAACCTTCCCGGTGGTTTTAGTTTTTATTTTTGTGCTCGCTCGCTTTGAACTCAAGCGTAGTCCATACACACTATTGACAGTAGTTATGGACTGAATTTTTGCGTCCCTATCAATAGTGTCCCTCAAACACTCTCCGACTTCAGAGGTACTTGTAATTTACATCCCCAAGTCAAGGACGACAGGTCAACATTTTAGTCCAGCTGTCCAGTGTAGGGGTTGAACGGCCATGCAGACCTGCATTCACTTGTTTAAGAATATTCCCATTTACTTGTATATTACATTTTGGTATTTACTTCTTCTTAGTGACGACCATAATCTGTGTCTTCTCACAATTTAATTCTAACCCTAGTTGCTACAACCGCATCTACTAAATGTTGCAGATCTTGCTCACTGTCTGCAATCAATACTGTATCATCCGCATATCTAATGTTATTGATGTTACATCCCCCAATGATGATTCCTTTTATATCTTCTACATTTCTGAAAATATTTTCACTGTGCAGAGAAAAAAGATATGGAGACATTACAAATCCCAGTGTCACACTTCTCTTAATAGGCTGATATTGACCTACTTCATTATCAATCCCTATGGCAGCTTGTTGTTTCCAATGTTTTTTTTATAAGTGTAAGGTCTTCCCATCAATTTGTAGATCTGCAAGCATCTTCATCATGTTGACATGTTTATCAAAAGCCTTTGTGAAGTCAATAAAGCAAAGATGTAGGCGACTTCTAAACAACATTCAATTACTGTTCTCAGCATTTGCTGTACCCTAGCCTTCTACAAACCCACATTGTTCTCCTATTTTGGGTTGTATTTTCTTCCTAACTCTAGTCTTTGCATGATAATTCTTTGCAAAACCTTCGTGATGTGCCTCATTATACTAATTGTTCAATGCTGATCACGTTCTAAGGCTCCTGATTTCTTTAGGATTGCAATAAATATAAAGTTAGTTGCATATCCTTTTACAGGACGTTGCAGTCAACACCAGCATTTATTGTTGCTGTGATCTCTTGACAAGTTTATGTTCAGTAGTTTGCCATTGCTTTCTGAACGACTGGCACCCATACCATTTCATAAAAAACCAACGCAGTGAGGTCTGCTGCCAATTCGTGCGCAGCTGTTTTGAGCGTGGGTATACGGGATCACGAACTGCGTCCGTAACCCCTTTGCCACAGAGCTGGATCAGCAAAGTATAGAATTACATAACTCAGGAGGTATATCTCCAGTATATATATATTGTGTTCAGCAGTCTGGTGAGTTGGTCTATTCTATTCCATATTCTTCTAAGGCATTGATCATTTCTGTTGTTATGTCTGAACTTCATTTCTTATTAAGTCACCCATTATGATATTTATTTTTGAATTTTTACATTTCTTCAAGGGAGAGTTTATACGGACTTGAGTCCGAATAGACAGAGTAGTTTATACGGACTTGAGTCCGTATAGACAGAGTAGTTTATACGGAGCGGAGTCCTCATCATAGTTGCCATTCTAGATATTTTATATCCAGATGTAGAGGTTTATGCCGGCATCTGGATACCGTTTTCTGACGTTTGGATGCTGGATGCAATTCTAGATACTTTTCATTTGGAGTCGGATATTTTGAATACTTTCTAGATTTTACTTTTCTTACGGTGTCATTTACCCATTTTATGTTCGGTCTGGACGCGCGTAAATTATGGTAATTGCCATTATTTATACTTTGAACTGACTTGGGTCAACGCTCAACAATCTGGCAGTCCCGGGGTTAACATATGTGGCTCTGAGGTCCATGCGCCCAGACGGAGAGCAACCCGACGAGAGTGCAGGACGGCTGCTATCCAGTTCACCAACCAGGGATTGACCCCCTTCTTCATCAGTGCGGTCATCAAAATATCATATCGAACTCTATTGTAGATCAAGCGCTACCGCCATCGTTTCCTGTCTACTCTGGAACCCCTCATAAACATCAAAGGCAAAAGTGGCTGAATTTGACCAGGTATCTTTTCCTGGCCTGTAGCTCCCCAGGGGTTTATATAACTGACGTACCCAGGGCAATGGTATTTGTCTGTATTTAGCTCCTGGAACATGAGGAATAACAAGACACAATGAAAAGTGCTACACACCTGAAATACTATATGGAATGTACAGTGATGAAAAAAATTTGGCATTCCTTCTCTTTTCACAACCCATTTTAAGTGAAGTGCAAAAAGTTAATAAACTATTTGAATCTCAAAATGTTGATGAAGTTAAATTACTTGACGACCTCACTTTGCTATTTCACTCAATTGGTAAAAGACTTATATTGCCAACTCGAATCAAAAATTGATGGTTTAAAAACAAAAGGAATGTTAACAGAAAATGAAGAGAACAACTTAAGAAAGCGCTGTCTAGATTTTCTTGTCTCATTATTCGATCAACTGAAGCAGAGACTTCCTCAAAATTTAGATGTATTGAAAAATATTTCACTCTTTTCTATTAACAACATACCTCAGCCAGTAAAGGACATACCTAAATATTGTCAAGTTATTAAATTTTTAGGGGCTACTGAGAATAGTGTGGCGGAAGCAGAATATTAGTTTAAAAAAATTAATTTGGTTGACTGGACAAACAAAACAGAAACTGAAGCTTTTTGGAGTGAAGTAAGACAATTTAAAGATGTCTCAGGTAACAGTCCATTCTGTGAGCTCTTTGAATGTGCGATGTCTGCCATGATACTACCCCAGTTTTCAGTACTGTGAATTATACAAAGTGTAAACTAAGAAACAGGATGAAACTTGATCTCTTAAATGCTATATTGACAATAAGATTTGGCCTGATGAGAGCAGGAAAATGCTGTTCAACTTATCAGCTCCCTGATCGTGTAATAAAAGAAATTGGAACAGCTAAAGCATACCAGAGTCATTTTGAATCTGAAGCTTCAACTTCATCATCCAAGCTAAGTGCATCTTGTGAGACAGGCATCAGTGAAGATGAGGACATGATTCTATAGGTAAGTCACATCAATTTTCTTTTTAATGTTGCATATCCGTTACAGGACGTTGCAGTCAACATCAGAATTTTTCAGCTGCTGTTGATGTACAGTAGTTTGCCATTGCTTTCTGAGCGACCGGCTCACATACCCCTGTAAGCTACCTGAGCGGCTCGAACCGCTGTCGGTTCGGGCGCAGCTGCGTTACTCACGAGAATATACGGGATAACGGCGACAGTCGTAAACTTTTCGTCAGGGAGAGAGGCAGTCACATCAATACATATGTAATTTCTTACTTTCTCAATCTGGATATTTTTCCTAGATACTTTCCAACGATGTTGTTTGGGCCGTTTCTAGATACTTTTGGTCACCAAAAAAAAAGTGGCAACCCTGGCCTCATAATTCCGGTCCAAGATGACTTACTGGCCTGATGAATTAACAAATAAACAAGGAAATGCTACGCACATAAAGTGCAGGAAAACCTGGTATATGTGAAGCAGGTTGAAAAGAGAGCGGAGATAGATAGATAACGAAGCTAACGAAGATAACTTTTATATAATATAAATAAGATAATATAAGTGACAAAACATCTGTTCATAATCATAGTTCCTAATTGGTTTTTTATAAAAACATTGCACTATAGAGAGCTATTTGGCTCCCAATACTTTTTTATTAAAAAGTCGCTTGCACCCAATTAATTGCTGAAAAATTTAAAAAAAAAAAAAAAAAAAAAAATAAGCATCCAGCAGGAAATCGAACCAACAGCTCCCGCTTATCAGGCAGAGACACTTACCACTGTGCTACTGAAGATACGATTTTGTATCAACAAAGTATATAACATAGCCACGCTCATGTCCCGATGACGTCACATACGTTAAGTCACGTGACTAGGCAAATCACGGACCGGAAAAAACGGAGTGGAGTCCGAATAGACAGAGTAGTTTATACGGACTTGAGTCCGTATAGACACTTTCTTTCTTCAAAGCATTCTCCATGTCATTATAAAATTCTTCTACACTATCTTGACTGCTTTCACCTGTTGGGGCATATATTTGAATGTTTAAGTTAAAAGGTCTGCCAATTAATTTTACAATTAGAACCCAGACTGACACTGCCAAATATACTTTAACAGATTTTGATGTTTGCAGATCCAAGATAATTGCTACACTTCTTTGCCTTTCTTCTTCCCCAGAATAATTAATCTTTAACTCCTCCCATCTTAATCCCTGTTCCTTTCCATCTCGTCACGCACATTCCTAATATATTAATATTCTCTCTTCCTATTTCTTGTTTGATATTATCAAATTTTCCATCTCCACTTAAAGTACAAACATCCCATGTTGTTAATTTCTGTGTTGTTGTTCTTTTCTTGTAACGTTCTGTGATATGACGGATCATGATAAACTAGGCATCTTTAAAGAAGGTAGTTTGCCATTGCTTGCCTTCCTGGCAGTGACCATACCGGCCAGAGACCGTAGCCATCATCTCATTAAAGAGATCTGCCTACCGTCGAGAAACTCAAGGCCATAACCAACAACTATCTGTCGGCTGCCCTCAACATTTAATCCACCACCTGCTTTCCCTGGTTTCTTGTGAAAACTCCCGAAGACGGATATGAAAAAAACAGCACATCCTCCCGAGAAAAACACAAAACAGCACTCTGAATAAAACAAAACACTTATGCTGTCGCCATGTTATCTTATGAATTATACTTTGGCTGAAACTGAGATAATTAATTAAAGGGAGAGTTTATTCGCAATTGAATTCCAAATAAACGAAGTGTATATTCGCAATCGAATTGCAATTAGACACTTCGTTTATTCCCGCTCACTAGTCAATTTTAGTTCATTTGGCAAACGTTAAACAAAGGCATCTATTGTATCCATCGATTCCGATACTCGATCACTCCGTCGCTGCCAGGGGGGCTGGGCTGGCAGCTTCCGAAAATCCATAGAGCACAATTTATTCACAAGCTTCGAGTTTCTGAGTTCCATATTTTAGTTCGTAATGTTTAATATGCCGGTCTCCCTGGCCTAAGGGTTAAAGTCTTTCTCCCGTATATTCTCATGAGTAACGTAACCTGCGCGTGAATCGTGTCCGGGAAGGTTAACCCGGTCAACAAATGCCCGCAGAAGTCGGATGTGTCGGCCTAACGGTGCAAGAACGCAGCTCTGCTGTAAACAGGCACAACGCAGTCACATCAGGAAAAAAATCCGGATGAACGCAGAAGAAGAAGAATCAGTAGCAGTTCTCGTCGCATTGGTAACTTACAGGGTATGTGAGCCGGTCGCTCAGAAAGCAAGGGCAAACTACTGAGCGTAATCTTTCCAAGAAATCAACAATCAGCTGAACAAAAAAACAACAATGTTTATTATAAAAATGAAAAAAACACACACACAATTGCTCCTGGAATCGAACCGCGGTCTCTTGCATATCGGCGGATATACTTACCACTATGCTACTGAGACCATGATATTAACTGAATATCAACTGAAACACATGTCGTGATGATGTCACATGACCAGCTGCAATTGCGAAAATCATGTGACCAGTCGGCATTCGACTGCGAATAAAGACTTCGTTTACTCGCAATTCAATTGCGAACAGACAATTCGATAATTAAAACACATAGTAAAGATTGATTATGTGGTTGTTTCGGGATTTGAAATTTAAATATTGAGCACAACCCACTACTGGCAACGCCGATCACATTCTGGTATGAACCTAAGGCCTATCCACGTCAATATGGAAGCACTATACTCGAGTTTCGCCCTCGTTTGAGCTCGTCAGTAGTGCATATCCCTGACCGGATCCGGAAACAGTCCCGGATCACGCGTGTGAAGCGGTTCATACCAGAATGCGATCGGCGTTGCCAGTAGTGGGTTGTGCTCAATATTTAAATTTCAAATCCCGAAACAACCACATAATCAATTGATTATTGCTCACTGGATTTAGGAGGCCTGGTGTTCCTTGCCAGTGAGAAGTCCTGATCGTTCGGGTCCCATCGATTGACGGACGTCGGTCGCGGCGATTGGGCAATCTTGAGCATAGCCTTCGATGGGTAGCGTTGTGATATTCTGTTGTGATAATTTGGTGTGTCCAGTGTGTGCTGCGTGGTTACACACCCGCTTCACACGCGTGATCCGGGACTGTTTCCGGATCCGGTCAGGGATATGCACTACTGACGAGCTCAAACGAGGGCAAAACTCGAGTATAGTGCTTCCATATTGACGTGGATAGGCCTTAGGTTCATACCAGAATGCGATCGGCGTTGCCAGTAATAGTAAAGATTGTTCGAATGTGGGACATTTGTTACCTTGGTAATAGCAAATTTAAAACTAAGTCTTTCTGTTTGCACAAAATTGGGTGGAACCACCTAGCTGCTAACGCCTTAGTATTGTTGAATAACCGTTTATTGTTGTTAGTAGAATACAATATACGAAAACGCTTTGTGCACCCGACGAGTTGCAGCAAAAAATGTCAGGCAATAAATCGTGCAACATGCTGTTTACTTTGTGGTTTCTGTATGTAAATTTACTACACTATAGGAATACATTGTGTTACTGTTGTGAACTATGTGTCATGTTATACACGAAGGGCAGTCAATATAAAAGTAAACAGTGAAAAGATCAATGAAAAAGATTTTATAAAAGTTTTTTTTAAAGTTAGTTGCATGTCCTATACAGGACGTAGCAGTCAACCCCAGAATTTTTTGGCTGTTCGTGATTCCATGGCAAGTTTAGTTTATGTTCAGTAGTTTGCCATTGTTGCTTTCTGAACGACCGGCAGCCATCATACCATTTCATTAAAAAAAAAACACACAGCTGTGTTTAGAATTCGGGTATTAGTTGATTACAATATATAAATATTATTATTATTTTATAAAATTTAAATTTAATATCTATTCTAACTATTCTACTGAATTTCTTAATTTCTAGAAAGTAAGAATGTAAGAATGGAGAACAGAAGAGAATGCGTTGGCTGTGGTGCGGCATCGTTTCGTCGTTCGGTTATCGTTATCACCTACCTACACTTATCCACAGTATTTTATTTTCTGTAACTGTAGGCATTACTAATTAGCAACAACGTACATGTCTATTAACATACAGTATTTTTTACAGCTACCGAAGCGTTACACACCTACCTATCAACGCATGTGCGGCAGACCGACAACCTCACAGCTGAATGTAGTCGAGAAATATATGATGCAACATGGAAGTGCCAGGTTTTAGCGGTGTTGAAATGTTATTAATATTGCGATAACTGTCATGTGTAGCATTGCATAACTCGTACAGATTGTAATTATTCATTCTTAAAGTTTTAATATTTTGCATAATTACTTCTAAAATATCATACGGTATTTAATTTCTTTACGTAGATATTTCTATAATTAACCTAAGTGGACAAATTGGCAAATGAAAATGCAACTAAGATGTCGCGAAAATATGTATTTTATACTTCCTTGGTTTCTAAGTATCAACATAAGATCTTTTCGGATAAACTCATAGATAATCCGCCACCCTCAGAAAACATCGTTCCAGTTCGCTTTCTGATACGGACTGAGAATCAAACATGATTATTGTTCTGGTGATTCGAGTACCCGCTATCCACCCCAAAGCTGCAATACTCCTCAATCACCTCAACCAATCTCCATACTTGATGTTGTAAACCTATAGGTCCCATGTTGCTCAGCAATCACCTTAATTTTGAGAATCCCTAGTCCGATTTTTCTCCACGATGCACCGTGCCTAAGATACACCCAAATCCGGATTCCTTCTTATAGCCCATGCTGTGTGGTATTGCCAATCATTTATTATGTTATCTGTTGGGGTTAACATCCTTGCACTCCGGCCAAGTCAATAGGTGCTCAGATCCTCACCCCAACCTATGCATCAACGTCCGGCGGCTGATAGTGCCTGTTCTGCGTTGGTTGACGAGAGCCCTCGTTCTCCCGATGTGCCTCTCGTGTCTGGGCAACGATGTGGATTTCCTGACGTCTAAGTCCTCCGTTTTCGACATCTCTCGAAGGGCGTTAATAACAATGTAAACAATCCCGGATCACGTGTGTGAAGCGGGTGTGTAACCACGCGGCACACACTGGACACACCAAATTATCACAACAGAACATCACAACGCTACCCATCGTAGGCTATGCTCAAGATTGCCCAATCGCCGCGACCGACGTCCGTCAATGATCCGGTCAGGGATATGCACTACTGACGAGCTCAAACGAGGGCGAAACTCGAGTATAGTGCTTCCATATTGACGTGGATAGGCCTTAGGTTCATACCAGAATGCGATCGGCGTTGCCAGTAGTGGGTTGTGCTCAATATTTAAATTTCAAATCCCGAAACAACCACATAATCAATGTAAACAACATAAAATAACACAAAGTAGTGCAGCTTTACATAACAGGATTATGACACATACAGAACGTTGCGGCGATTAGCCTTCATCAGCAAACAAACACATACACAAAACACAACATATAGTCACGGAGATATCCTGTGACTACATTAAGACGTGACGACAGAATGAGAAGAATAAAAAGATGAAAAAAAAATGAAAGCATTGAGGAGAAAATAAAAATTGGAAAAAAATTTTCCTACTTACATCAGAATTCTGAGCTGTGTATATCCATGTGGATATACACAGCTCAGAATTCTGATGTAAGTAGGAACATACGTTCTGTATGTGTCATAATTCTGTTATGTAAAGCTGCACTACCTTGTGTCATTTTATATTGTTTACATTTTCACAGCTTTACAGCAGTTCCACTAATTTTTTTTAATAACAATGGCACGATCCATGTGCTGGCATCCAGGAAGCAAAAATATGTAACCCGATCTACACAAGATGAAGTACGAGATACACTATAAAGACCCCAACTGTAACGAAATCGATAAGATCGGTTGAACGGGGCCATTTTTCTCAAGAATTAGAATTGGAATTCATGTGCTGGCAATCTGATACACACGTCCTTATGTGCCACTGTATATATCTATCTATCTATCTATCTATCTATCTATCTATCTATCTATCTATCTATCCATCCATCCATCCATCCATCCATCCATCCATCTCTGTCTGTCTGTCTGTCTGTCTGTCTGTCTGTCTGTCTGTCTGTCTGTCTGTCTGCTTGTCTGTCTGTCCGTTCGTCCGTCCGTCCGTCTGTCTGTCTCAGCCTCTCCGACCACTTCCATCATTTCCTTTGTCACGCATACTAACGGTTTCCTTTCTCATGACCTGTCAAAAAAAAAAGAGGGCTATATTCATGTGATCAAAAAATTATTCCTTTCATTCCTGTCTGAATATGACCAGTTTACCAAGTTTCCATGTTCCAATAGCTTTTGCAGTACTTCTGGTTTTGCCTACAGGAGAAAAAAATCCAGATTCAAGCATTCTTAAATATATTGTTTCATCGATTATTGTATCTTCAGTTTGCAGTCGTTCATAGGTAGTCTTCAGAACGTCTGCTTTGTCCATTGTTTTTCAATTATTGACCTTTTTAAGGCCAACAGATCCGTTCGTTCGTTACCTCACATTCTAGCTTGACCCGGACAATATATCCATGTATGTCTTTGTAAGATAAAAGACCTTCACTTGGACATGCTTCCTTAGTGACTCAATGAGTATCCGCAGGAAGATAGCGATGGGGTAGGTCCGACAACAGTAGTTGTTGTCTCTGGAGCGGTCACGACTGGCGAGGATTAGTTTCATTTTTATGCTAGAGCATGCGGGTGTTTAAGGAAATGAACAAGCCGATAGGCTTGCAGGTAGGACTACTGTGGAGGGCGGGCAAGCCATGGACCAGGCTGATATACTGAATGTTCTACGAGAAGTAAGACTTTTGCAAGAACCAAGTGATGACTGTGAATCTACAACCGTGGTCAGACTGCGAGAACAGCCAGTTAAAAGAGATATGGCCAGACAAGAGGACTATGCAGGAAGCCAAAGAAGATTAATGAACCAACACATAACTGGTGTCGTGAGAAGCTACACGCTGTGGGATTTATTGAGGAGAGGATTCGAGCACTTCAGGACTGAATGGTTCGATGTGCAATGAGGATTATTTTTTTGGCCCCCCCCCCTTTTCCCCGCTCGCTTTGAACTCAAGCGTAGTCCATAAACACTACTTCTAGTAGTGCTGGACTGAATTGTGCGTGTGGATTAGCTTTACCTATTAACAGTGTCCCTCGCCATCAGGCGAACCCACTCCGACTTCAGAGGTTCATGTAATTTACGTCCCCAAGTCAAGGACGACAGGTCAACATTTTAGTCCAACTGCCCGGTCTAGGGGTTGAACCCCTTACCTCGGCATCAGCACACCGGATGTTTAAGAACATGCGTTCGTATCCATTCGGACATGCTGGCCTGCTTCAATGAGGATGATCTGTTGACTAACTAACTAACTAACTAACTAACTAACTAACTAGCTAACTAACTAACTAACTAAGAGAGAAGTGTCTATACACTAACTCGTGACACGTTTGTTCATTCTTAACTCCACGCAAAACAGATTGAAAATCAAACCAAATCTGGTGATTTGAGTACATTCTCGCCACCTCAAAGCTAGTGTGCTCGTAGCCACCTTCATCTTCATACTTGATGGTGTTAACAATATAAAATAACACACAGTAGTGCAGCTTTACATAACATAATTATGACACATACAGGACGTTGCGGCGACTAGCCCTCATCAGCAAACAAACACATACACAAAATACAACATATACTCACTGAGAAGATCTCCGGTGACTACATCAAGATGTAGATTCAGGATGTGAAGAATAGAAAGATGAAAAAAGGAAAGCATTGAAGAGAAAATTAAAATTGGTAACAAAAAAAAAACGTTCCTACTTCATCAGAATTCCGAGCTGTGTATAACCCCGAATGTCACTGTTGTCTTCTTTTATACACAACCGAGGGAGTGAGATGTAGGATGATGACGGGGTAGTGGGTGTAACGGTTCAGTGAGCATCCCAGGTACTTGAGCGGCAGTGGTACATTGAAAGAAGGAGGTGGGGCGGGGTGGAGGCAGGAAGATAGGTCGGGAACCTGTGATAGTTATCTGAGAATGGAATCTGAGGAATCCCAGTGGGTGTACTTACAAACCATGAGTGGGTACCAGTGAATGGGTTGGCCCTAGTGGACGAATATTGAAGAGCAATGAAGGGTGAACCCAAGTATGATGGCCATTCTAATAAAACTCACATTATGCAATCCTTTATGTTATTGTGAGGCGAGTCCTAAAGTCTGGGTGGACTGATATGCGTGAGCGCACAGCTCACAGCTTTACCGCAGTTCCACCAAATTTTGTTCATATTTATACTTGATGACGTAGACTTATAGGCTCCATTCTGCTCCCCAGTAACCTTCCACTTGAGAATCCCCAGTCCGGTTTCTCTCCACGATTCGTAGATCCAGCAGTGCACACAAATGCGTCATCGAAGTCTTCAATTACTTCTATCAGCTGTTGAACCTCCAATTCTGCGAAAATATTATACTGTTCTCTACTGTCTCTGCCCAATGTGATGATGACCTGGCGGAAGCTGTTCACGTGTCGACCGTTCAATACTGCTCCCCGTGTATCTGCTTGACTGAAGCAACTTACCCGAAGGTACTTTCTTTCTGCTTCATCCATGACATACCTTTCTTTATTAGATTTGCGTTGAGAACATTCAGGATACTTTCTGCCTGTCATGATTGGTGACTTGCAAGTAGTACTAGTCCACGTCTAGTTCTAGATTTCCCAGATGCAAACCTAATTTACATCTCATCTTATGATGGGGTGGGGGTGGGGGTTTTCCCCG
Source organism: Cepaea hortensis (assembly GCA_963921405.1). Classification (NCBI taxonomy): domain Eukaryota; kingdom Metazoa; phylum Mollusca; class Gastropoda; order Stylommatophora; family Helicidae; genus Cepaea; species Cepaea hortensis. The sequence continues at coordinate 50,459,393 of OY992885.1, read as the reverse complement.
TGTACAGCCCACGACAATTTGCATTTCTTGTCATTTTTCACACCGTGAAGCAGGTACAGGATGTATTTTTACTAACTGTGCAGTGTTTGAAAATACTGCGGTCCAAGTTTTGTATTTACCTATTATGTTGCATGAACTTAACAAAGGGTGAATACAAAACTTGGACCTGCAATATTTTCAAACACTGCACAGTCATTAAAAATACACCCTATATTTTCTAAAAGGAGGCGTTATTCACAGCACGCATTTACACAGCGGGCTGCTAATAGGGGAGACTGGGGAGAAATGGACATAGGGGAGAAATGGACCACCCCCTCTCTGGCCCCTGGCTGTGATGCAATGAAAGTGAAACCATAATAAGTTTGTTTTCCACATCAAACATAGTCCGAATTTTTCATTTGCCATCGACTTCCCGCACAGGTCGTTCCCACGCAAAGTTTGAAAAATTTTCTGCACTAAAGTTTCTTTTTCCAGTTCCAGACACCATCGTAAAGCAGACGCATAGTCAGGAATCAGGACAAGGTAATTACGTTAATATCTTTATTTACTTGTTATTTAAGAGTTCATATAAAAAATATAGCATATAATATTAGATTTAAGAGACTTTATGGCTGAATAGTTTAATACATTGATGGGGGAGAAATGGACCGGTTCATTTCTCCCCATAGAAGAAATTGACAAGACAGTCTGTTGTTATTAAAAGTGTTGAAGATTGCATTCGAATATCAGCATTATTGATTCTTTTTAATACTGGGGTCTAAATCTAGACCAATAAAACTGTTAACAAATTTGATTTCAGTGATTTATTAAAGATGCACGCCATTCGTGCTATGATCAGTATTTCTTTGCAAATGATAGGCCTACCATTCTAAATGTTATATAATTATGTCACTCTTTTGTTTCAGATGCCAAGATTGTACATCAGAAACACCAACAAGGGTCTCGTTACGGAGGAACGTATGAGAGAAGCTGTTAATGCTGTGAAAAATGGAATGAAAGTGAGGAAAGCTGCAAGGGAGTACGGCATTGCTCGCTCTACCCTCAATAACAATCTTACAAAAGACAGAGAAGGAAATGGTCTGCCTACTAGACTCGTACGAAATTATAGGCATAGCCTTGTTTTCACAGCTAAGCAAGAAGCTGATTTTTCTAGTTACTTGAAAGATTGTGCAAGAATGTTCCATGGACTAACAACTAAAAACGTTCGTATTTTGGCGTACGAGATGGCGAAAGTCAATAACATTGCACATCCTTTAACCTGGGATGAGCAAATGATGGCAGGGAATGACTGGCTTTGTGGATTTTTGCGACGGAATCCCGAGCTGACCATAAGGCAACCTGAGGCAACATCTCTGGCTAGAGCTACAGCTTTCAACAAACATAATATTTGCACCTTCTTCAACATTGTGAAGGAAACCATTACAAAACTAAATGTGAGTGGAGCTCAAATCTACAATTTGGATGAGTCAGGTTTGACCACTGTACAGAAAGTGCCAAAAGTAATTGCCCCACGAGGAGTGAAGCAAATAGGCCAGGTGACATCCAGAGAAAGAGGAGAACTGGTCACAATCTGTTGTATTGTGTCAGCTGCGGGTCACATTATCCATCCAGTTTTTGTGTTTCCCAGAAATTTTTTTAAGAATTTTATGCTTGCTGGAGCACCTGAAGGTTCCCTTGGCCTTGTGAATTAATCAGGTTGGATGACCCGTGATAATTTCGTCAAAGTTATAAATCACTTCATTAAGCATTCAAGACCTTCCAAAGACTTCCCTTTGATTTTGATCTTGGACAATCACGATTCCCACATTTCATTTGAATCACTTGAACTGTGCAAGAAAAACAACATTCATGTGATCACTTTGCCACCACACACCTCATCTAAAACTCAGCCCTTGGACCGTTCAGTTTTTGGACCCATGAAGTCGGTCTACAACAATGCGTGTGATTCATGGATGATGAAAAATGTTGGGACACCACTGACAATCTATCAAGTTGCAAATCTAGGAGGCCACGCTTTTCTTAAAGCGGCAACTCCCATTAACATTCAATCAGGCTTTGCAGTGTGAGGTATTTGGCCCTTTAACGAAGATGTTTTTACAGAAGATGATTTTATGCCTTCAGAAATAACGAACAGGCCCATCAGCAAGGACAGTGAAAATGCCACTTTAGAAAGCAATGAACAGACAGGATCAGCATCTCCACATTGTGGTACCAGCACAGATCAAACTGCACAAGAATTTCATGAAAATCAGAAAGAGTGTAATGTTGAGATCCTTGCAGATGACTTGCAGGAAATATCAGGGAGTCTTCAACATAAAGCTACTTCTTCCTTTACTTTGCCTCATGTTTTCAGAGGACTACCAAAAGCTGGTCCGCGAAAAGATTCAAATAATATGAGGAAAAGAGGAAAAACTATGCTGGCTACTTCTACGCCAGAAATGGATCGAATTAGGGAAAGAGCGGTGATGAAAGAAAAGGCAGCAAAAGTTCCACCCAAAAAGGCAAAGAGACAGCTGCTGAAAGAACTTGATGTTGATTCAGATCCAGAAACTGACATTTCGTTTTGTGATGACACAGATTCTGATGTTTCATTTGGTGAAAATGAGGAGTGTACGGTTAGCTTGACTGGTGTGCGTCAGGTTTTTGAAGGCCAGTGTGTGCTATGTGAATATGGAACAAAGAAGACTTGTGTTTACTATGTAGGAATTGTAAGGGGAGACATTGATGATGATGGTGATGTTGAGGTAGAGTTCTTGCGCAAGAGTGAGAAGGTTGCTGGTAAATTTGTTAAGCCTAAGGTAGAAGATGTCGCCAGTGTCTCAATTACATGTATTAAAGCACAGCTTACTAGATCTACAATCACTGGAACCACTTCTAGGACCAAAGATGGCTATGTCTTCAAAGAAAGTCTTGCAGGCATAAATGTTCGATAAAACTTTATATTAGATTAATATATCATATTAAACTTTTTTTACTGTCACTTAAAATAATAAAAAAAAAACTGCAAATATCCTTTTAATGATTATTTATTTCTTATAGCAATATGGATGAGTTGTTGCTGCTTCTTTTTAAAAAAGGTCCATTTCTCCCCACTATGGTCCATTGCTCCCCACGTGCTGGTCCATTTCACCCCAATGGTGGTCAATTTCTCCCCATGTTCATATACATTTTTGAAATGCATTTTGTAAAGAAACATATAGAAATAGATTGCTAAATGTTTTCCCCTTTTAAAATAAATGAATGTACAACATTTTAGTCATGGTTTTGTTATGTTTCGATAAAATCTGTTCCGGTGATGAGCAAAAATTGAACACTACAAAATTGCTGGTCCATTTCTCCCCAGTCTCCCCTAATATTGAGAGTTACAAGATAAAACGAGTATCACAAGTTATTGATATACACTCCGACGACAGTGAGGGACCTCCGGGCTCAGAAACATTTATTGCACCGGTATACCCGGGTTCGAAACGGCGGTGCTGGTTTTTTTCGAAAAAGGTATAGGGGCCGGTCGTTCAGAAAGCAATGGCAAACTGCTGAACGTAACACTTGCCTAGTACATCAGCAGCAGCTGAAAATGCTGGTGTTGACTGCAACGTCCCGTAAGGGATACGCAACAATTTTTTTTTTAACCGTTCGGTCTAGCTAGCAGTCTACGACACACTCAACCGGAAGTGATCGACAACACATTCAATTTATATGATTCTTTATTTCAATAAATACATTACACGATAGCACTTGCTTGCTTTCTGAACGAAAGTAATTATATGTCTGTATCTGTAATTAATAAATGCACTGAGCCCCAACAAACCCCAGTTAGTATTCCTCGAATGTATCGACGGTAGTAAACGTCACGTGACCAGCCGCGACTGTGAAAAGGGTATTAAACGTCACGTGACCAGCCGCGACTGTGAATAACACTGATCGTTGGGAGGCGTTATTAACAGCGCGCTGCGAATAATCACTACGATTTTAAAAACACTAAAGAAAAACGAAAATGACCCATGTTACACGTCTTGGGGCGTATGGGCTACGCCCATATTTCCAAAGACAAATTGGTACTTGGGGACCTGGGGGGGGGGGGGGGATTTGATCAATATCTCGCCGACGAGCCTTTACTTCCCAAGACATGTATAGGTACTTACCTAGGGGTGATAGTAGAATCATATGGTATGGACACTTCCGGGGATATTTTTCTGTGCTTGTTTACAAATTGTCCAGGATTCGCAGCCATATGTTAGAACTGGTTTTATGTACCATGCAAGAATTGTTTTTCTTTTTTAATTCCAATGACAAGGACTAATTAATTGTATAAAAATTGCTTCATTTTATAGAATGCAGCCCTTGCTTTTCCTGACTTTATCTCTGTAAACGAATCTTCCATCTGATGTTAGTATTTCTTATTAATAGTTATCCGTGTGCTTATATATTTGAATTTCTGCACTTGACCCAAAATAAAACAATTTACTTTCATTGTACAAATTGGGTACGATCTGTTTCTTTGAAATCGCCACAACCTCTGTTCACAAGGCCCATTAATATTTAAAAAAAAAAATAATTGTAAAATGCAACAATAACTGCTCCCGGGCAAGACCCTGGTCATGTGATAGTGCCAAAATGGTGGCTTGTAGCTTGCTGCTGATAATTCTTATCAGTGTAGCAATTCTTGGTAATAAAGCCGAGTAATAAATAACATTGTAATGCTTTTTTCCTCATCGTCTTCTTCTTCCTCACCGTCTACTTCCTTCTCTTTTATTTTCTGCTCATCCTGTTCTTCTCATGCTCTTCTCTTCTCATCTACAAATCTACTTCCTTCTGCCTTCTGCTGCTTCTTCGACTTTCGGACTTGCTTCTCTTCTTTGATTTCTAGTTCTAGATATAGATTATAGATGTGGAGCATGAGCAGACATGAGTGATCACGACTCTTCATTCCTGTTCAGTACTGCTATCATGGCGATCAAGTGCCATCTCGGTAGTGAAGGTCAGCTGTAATGAGTCTCCAGCATCCTCTGTACCACTGCTCCCTGGTGCACTCATAAAGTAAAGGTTCCAGTTCCAGCCTAGTCTTCATACTGTCCACCAAAATGTAATGCCTATCCCCTGAACCCCTCCTTTCCGTCCACCTCCCCCACCCTGAAAAATATTATAGCAAGGAGTTATGTCTCTTTATAGATGAAATATCTTAATTGTTTGACCTTCTGATCTAATTCAGAAATTTTCTCTTCAATCCCAGTTTTTGAAACATTTCCTTATTTTCTTCTTCAGCCATAGTATTCTTCACATTTGTCTGTATAACTGCACATCAAAGATTCAATTTAACATTGTTTAGTCATTGTCCATAATTTTGCACCATATGATAATGTACAGTAAAACCACACAACGTTTAGATGTGAAAAGTTGTTTCACAATGCTGAGAATTGCTTTGGCTATTCCTATTCTTTATTATTTTTACCTGTCATTATCAGCTATTAATTTACATACACGAGACAACCTGTTGACATGTTCAAGTGTCTTTGCATTCACTGTTCATTTCAAAATTGGCTTGGTACTATTTTTGATTGGAAGCTGAGATGGTGCAGTGGCTAGGACACTTGCCTCTAAGCCCTATGGTCACGTGATTGAATCTCTGTTTGGGGGGGGGGGTGATAAAAAATGACCTAAACAACAACCCCCCTCCCTCCCCCAGGTGGATCCAGTCTAAAATGGTTAACAGGAAATGTTAAAGAAAGTAAAGAAGGTTGCGTGATATTGACCACACCCTCTCAAGTCCCAGTTGGTCTATACAAATGTGTTACTTCTTTTTCTGCGTTCACCCTGAGTCTTTTTTCGGATGTGGTTGTGTTGTGCCTGTTTACAGCGGAGCTGCTATACTGCGCCTTTAGGCTGACACATCCAACTTCTGTGGGCATTTGTTGACCGGGTTAACCTTCCTGGAAATATGTTTCTAAAATCATGTACTCAAATGACACTTGTGGTTGAAAGCTAGCTTTGTCGAATTGACAATTACTTTTAATGTTGGTATAATTGGGAAGAATGAAATATTTTGGACATGTAAAGAGATGTGAGTATCTAGAAAATAGCATTATTGAGGGAGGTGTACCGGTAAAATGGAGAAGAGGAAAACAATGTCATTTGTGGGTTCATGATGTGATGGATAATTTACACAGGACAGCAACAAAGGCAGGACATCTGGCTCATGATAGAGAGACGTGGAAAAACTGAGTTCCTGGGCATGTGTTATGTAGTTGATAAACTCCACCTTCTTCAGCAGGTCAGGCTGTCATTTCTCTCTGTGTCTGGCTCATGATAGAGAGGAATTTGGAAAGCCTGTGTGTTCCCATGCATCTACTCTATAGCTGACAAATTCCTAATTTTCCATCAGGGCAGTTTGCAATTTCTTTTTGGGTTGTCTCCTGTAGCTTTTCCACCTGCTTGAGGTACCTGCAAGCCAGCAGTTTGGTTTGCTTACTGTGCTACCCTTTTCCCATGGCTTGAGCTTATAGTGATATTTTACGTGATGCTTCATTCATTTGGCATGTGGGGAACGGAACATCGATATGGATAACAGTTCCACCTGCATCCAGTCCATCCTACCAAAATTTGCACCATAGTTTGGTTTATAAATTCTTATTTCTCGTGGATAATTCTGGCTTATGTTATGATTGGCACACCATATCTGGAGGTCATGCCATGTTCCACCAGCTGTGAACTTGTCTGGTAAGGACTGGTCACCCCCAGGTACATTACTAGTTACAGTCATCATTAATAAAATATAGCAAATATACTTAACACAAAAGATTTTTTGTGTGGATGAATTAGTTCCATTTCCTTGTTTTAAAATGTCAGTTTGTATGATTTTCATGACCATGTTTCCTTACTGTCCTTCCCTTTGTCTAGCTTTATTCTTAGCACCACTGCCTGTGTGTCTATTTTACTGTATGTCTAACAGTATGATTCACATCACTCTGTGCTTATCTTTTCTTTTGTAAGTAAAGTAAAGTAAAGGACTCTCTCCATGCCTTAAGTCGCATGGGTACCAGGGAACCCAGGTTAGTTTAAAACAAAGTCTCTGCTGTGATGGGAATTTGAACACATGACCACCGGCCAACTGGCAAGCATGCAAGCGTGCACTAGCATGGCATGTTTTGCTTTATTCTTCATGGGTTCTAATGTTTTTCACCCTTATTCCTTATGTACAATGCATCAATTACATCACTGCCTGTCTGTCTTTCACTCTTATAGATGATGACCAGAAAACTATGTATTTCCTTTATGTATAAAACTGAATACTAATCTTATTTATTACACAGGAACCCAAGCTATTGATAGTCTGAAGTTTCTTGTCATTGGTGATATGGGAGGTTTGGATATAGAGCCATACAGTACATATTACCAGCGCTGCACAGCTAAAGAAATGGGAAAGATTGCAGACATTTACACACCAGAGTTCATCGTGGAACTAGGGGATAATTTTTATTTGAAAGGTGTAGAAAGTGTTCATGATAAAAGGTTCAAAGTAAGGAAGATAACATATGTCTGTTTCATCATTATTAACTTGTGCCCTGCCAACTGGGGTAGGCATTCTTATCTCTCGATAGATCTTGGTCCTTGGTGTTCTGGATAAACTCTGCTGATCATATCCCTCCATGTCACCATCTCAGTCCATTCAGCATTAATTCTTCTTGGTCTGTCTCTGACTCTTTTTCCCACTGAACTTTTCAGTTTTCATGGTGATCTCCAATGCCTCTCTTCTAATTACATGACAATGCAGGAAAAACTTTGGAAGATAACATGGTGGTTTCCCCTTATCTTCCACATCCACACTGTTTTTTTTTTTCCCCCTGGGCCTTTGACAGCCATTTCCGACTGTCAGGGCAAGTGAGTGCCTGCTCTGCTTGTAATTTATGTTTGAGTTGTCTCCTGTTGCTTTTCCACCTCCCCATGACACCTGCAGGCCAGCAATTTGGTTTGTTTATCTGATCTCTTTTCCCATGGCGTTTTAGGGGGCTGAGTGGTCTCGAAATATGGTGTCCACCTCGAGTGCTGGAGGTCACGGGTTTAAGCCCTGGTGAGAGCCGGGATTTTTTCACGTGGACTTCTAGTAACAAAATTCCCCCTGGTCTCTGGGTTGTGAGATCAGATGCTTGTGTGTATTATTGCGCATGTAAAAAATCTCTTGGCAGTTGGAAATCGAAAAAGAGTAGCCTAATGGCGATTCCCGGACAACATTTTGAGTTAATCTACCCAAAGTATTTCAGGATCCTCACCGGTGCTATGAAGTTCATGCACTGAGCTGAGATTCTCCTGACTCAGGTTTGGGTTAGGAGTAGAATGGAGCACTTAGGGTTACACCCGTGTGCCGTGATGTTAATCTGTCGACTAAACTAAACTAAACTAAACTCCCATGGCTTGAGCTTGTAGTGATTAATCTTTACTTGATGCTCCATTCATTTGGCATATGACACATGACAACGCAGGAATACTTTAGAAGATAACATTTGGTGGTTTCCCCTTATATTCCACGTCCACACTATATTTTTTTTACCTCTGCCTTTGACAGCCAGTTCCAACTGTCAGGGCAAGTGAGTGTCTGCTCTGCTCAGCTGCAGAGTTGTTCATTTATCCTAGTGAATGCTGAGTCCCCAGAGCTGCATTTGCTACACCATGCTACCACTTGGAGGTGCAACTGGGATTTTCCCTTCCTAGAGTTATGGGGGACATGATGGCATTTCCCAAAATTCTCCAGTGTTTTAGAGGATTTCTGTTTCTGTTTACCGGAAGAAAATATTTAAGTTTTGTTAGAATGTCTATTCTGTTTATTGTACTATTGTTTATACTTGGAAGTTGTGCAGAGAATATAAGTAACTACTTTTAAACTGACAACAGAAAAAAAAATACCATCAACAAACTAAGAACAAATTGTAATCTTTAAACTAAGAACATGTTACATTAGATTAAGCATGTGTTTGAATAGACTAGTTAGTTAGTCAGTTAGTTAGTCCAACTTCACGGCAACGGGTCGTCCCCTTTATACTCCGTTCTGTGCCAGTGAATATCACACAAAATGCTCCCCACTACCCAATGTGAAAAGTGGAACAGACAGGAGTCTCGACAATCCAACAATATCCATTTTTTTCTGCGTTCGCTTGCTTTGAACTCAAGCTTAGTCCATAACACTACTTCTAGTAGTGTTGAAGTGAATTTTGCGAGTGGATTAGTTTTCCCTATTAACAGTGTCCCTCACCATCAGGCGAACCCACTCAGACTTCAAAGGTACTTGTAACGTACATCTTCAAATCAAGGACGACAGGTCAACATTTTAATCCAACTGTCCGGTGTAGGGGTTGAACCCCTTACCTTAGCATCAGCACATCGGATGTTTAAGAACGAGCCATGCAATATATAAATTAAACCTAGCTACACAAACTGCAACTATCTATATGAAGTATTTTCTTGAAGAATTGACACAGAAATAACCCTGTTACCAATTCATGTAATTATAGTTGGACGGAGGGAATAGCAGAGTCCATAGGAATATCGATACATGAAGCCCATAATCGGGCACTCTCACGATGTTTATACTTCACCTCGACACCGCAAGGTACAAGAGGAACATGATGAGATGAGATGAGATGAGATGAGATGAGATGAGATATGTTATGAAATATTGCAACAGATAGAGAACACAATGCACATTTAAAAATTTGTTATTGGCTGCAAAAGAGCAAGAAAGCTTGATACGTCTAGTTATGAACAACACACTGCATGCCTGTGAATTTTGCATCCCCAAGATTGCTTATATCCTGTTCTATCCTATAGTTAAGCTTGTTATTTCATTTATATTGTATAAATTCAGCTTGGGATTTATCAGTTCCTAATTTAGTGGTGTCTCTGATATAGCAGTAGTACACCACGTCCACCTACAACAGCAGATATCTGAGTGTTTGATTCTCATGAAGTATTTCACTGACTTTGGTTTGACTAGACCAAACAGTGTTCACACGTGTGCATGTGTAGTTATGGAGGGGGGGGGGGGGGAACAAATCAAAGTATTATTAAGTTACCTCTACAATTCAGAGAAGAGAAGAGACTATGAATCAGGGAATCAATCACTACTTTAATGATGGAGGCCCAGGGGGCAGGCTAGATTGGTTTTCCTTTTCAACTCCAAATGCTCCAATCCTGAAAAACTTTTTCAACTCTAAATTCTCAAATCCTGAAAAGCCTTTTCAACTCCAAATGCTGAAATCCTGAAAAGCCTTTTCAAGTCTAAATGCTGAAATCCTGTAAAGCTGTTATAGACAAACTGGTTGGGACTAAGTAAGTAAATAATGGTCCCTTTGAGACACCTGTAGACACATTGGGCATGTAGTGCTAGAGCCACAGACCAGTCGGCACTGGGTGGCTGATGTCAGTACCACACCTTTATTTCCCAAGACATTTCCTGGCACCATACAGGCTGGGGCGACCTGGGAGCCCAGGTCAATGTTTAAATATGTGAATCCACCCTGATGCGGATAAAACCCATGGCCACCTGGTCTGGCTGCTGCAGCTTCCATTAAGGATTGTACAGTGGTAGAAATTAATCAGTAGTTCAGGAAGTACTAAGGATAAGACAGTGACACATTCTAATTACCATTTACGATAATCAACTGAAGCAATCAAATTACGATTCAGGATAATCCAGTGAAGTAATCTAATTACTATTCAGGAAAATCAACAAGTGACACAGTCTAATTCTCATTCAGGATAGCCCATGGCATCGTATAATCATAATTCAAGACAAGACAATGTTGGTTTAATCACAGTTTAGGACAAGATAGTGACACAGCCTAATCACAAGATAATGTCATGATCTATTCAAATTTCATGACAAGCTAAGGTTACTGTTAAGGACAAGGTAACAGCACAGCTAAAACACATAAATTTTAAAAAAGAAAATGAATGGAAACTAGACTCAATGGGACTATGAATATTGTTTCAAATTTTATGAGTAGCTAATGACAATGTTGTCGTTAAAGACAAGTTAACAGCACATTCAAGGCTCATAAATAAAAGGGCAACACACAAATAAAAAAGAAGAGGATGAATGAACAATGTGAAACTAGACTCAAAGGAGCTATGTATATCAAACTATGGATAGAACAAGTAGGAAGGGATTATTTTGTCAAATAGCTACATTTCAGGTTGAGAAGTCACCTTAGAAAAGAAAGTAGAATCAGAAAGTGCTGCCACTTCCCATAGTACTAGCAATGTACTTGGATATTGTTGTTATTTATAAGGCATGATTCTAAAAGGACAGATGTAGCATGAGTATCTTACAATGACTTATATGAATATGCTATCTGGGTCATGCTGGAATGCGAGGCAGCCAGCATATAAATCTGTTGGTTTAAAGAGCACCAGTGGTTGAAAAATGATGGACAAGGGAAATATTTTGAAGACTGTCTGGAGGGTCGTCCAGTAAGTATCCAGATTTGTTTTAGGATAACCCACACACAAAGATGATTAAGTTTAGTAACCAAACCAAAGTGAACAGTATATATCTGACACTTGGTGGTGGAATGGGCGAGTATCAGCAGTTTTTCTGCACTTTGTTTTCAAAATAGCATCAGACCAGTTGACTGGTGTGTAGAAGCAGCATGTTGTATTGAAATTGTTGGTGAAAGGTTAAAACCCACTGAAATTCATCATTGACCATGATGTGTGTTTGGACTGTAGCACAGACTGTGAAAGTCATGAATCTATTGAGGATGAGCCCATAGGAGAACAACCGAAAAGTGCCATTTTGAGTGAAGCCAACACAGTGTCAAAAAGGTTGTTTTGGGACCAAAGGGTATTGTGTATGTGGATTTTTTGAAAAGAGGAACAAATCACCGGGACAAGATGAAACACCAAATGAACTAATTAAAGCAGCAAGAGAAGTAGGAACAGCATGGCTACATAGACTATTCAACCATGTTTGGGTAGAACAACAAACACGAGACTAGAGTAATGCCATAAGTATCCCAATTTGGAAAAAAACACAGGCAGCAAAAGAGACTGCACACAATACAGAGGAATTTCCCTTTTGAGTCACTGGGAAAATATTTTGCAAAATTCTTGAGAAAAGATTATGAACTACTATAGAACCCCAGCTAAGCGAAACACAACTTGGATTTAAGAAAACAAAGGATGCACAGATGCCAATTTTGCTCTTAGACAACTTATAGAAAAATCAATTGAATTCAATAGAACACTCTACTTTGTCAACCAAGAAAGGCATTTGATAGAGCAGACAGAAACAAGCTGTGAGAAATCCTTACACAATATGGAGTGAGTACACATCTAATAAACCTATGTAGAAGCTTATACAACAACAGTGAATGCATAGTGAGAGCAACTGGAGGACACTCAGAACCCTTCACCATAAGATCTGGAGTATGACAAGGTTGTGTCCTGTCCCCTCTCTTGTTCATAACATATATAGACAACATATGTAAAGAAACCAGCCAAACAGAGACCGCAAGAACATCACATGACGAGAACACAGAAGAAGAACCATCTGCAAATCTAACCATTAGAGAACTGTTTGCAGACGACCTAGCACTAATAGCAAAATCAGAAGCTGAATTACAAGACCACATGAATAGTCTAAATGAAATGTGTTGGGAACATAACATGAAAATTAGCATAAGTAAAACAGAGGTAATAACTATTTCTATAGAAGAAAATACAACAACAATTTACTTAAACGAACATCCTTTGAAACAAGTAAAGAGTTTCAAGTACCTAGGAAGTATAATATCATCAAATGGCAAACAGAAGACAAGATTGATAATAGATGCAATAAGGCAAACCAACTCATTGGACAAATGGCACCAATACTAAAGAACAAAATGTATCAATAAAAAAAGAAAGTACTTTACAACAGAATCATCCTACCAACTTTATGTTACCAATGCCAAACCTGGACAATGACAGAAAAAGAGAAAAGAAAAATCACGACAGAAATGAGATTCCTGAGAAGAATACTCAATGTATCAAGAAGAGATAAGATCAGACATGAAGAAATCAGGACTAAAGTGGGGGTTATAGCTGCGCTAGATTTTATTAGAAGGCAGCAAGTCAAATGGTTTGGCCATGTAACTAGGTTACCAACTGACAGTGTATCACAACAAGCAATGATGTACAGACCAGATGGAAGCAGAGGAAAAGGCCGACCATGTAAACGATGGGCGCAGGGAATAACAGAGTCCATGGGAATATCGATACATGAAGCCCATAAACGGGCACTCTCCTGCTGTTTATACTTCACCTTGACACCGCAAGGTACAAGAGGAACATGATAAGATGAGGAAAAAGTGTAAATGCTGAGTACTGGTCCTGTCTAATTTCTAATAAGGTTTGGAAGGCATTTAACCATAAATGTGCTGGACTGAACAGTAAAGATGACTTTCCTCAACACAATAATGCAAGACTCCTTACAGTCACCAAAACTGTGGCAGATATTGACAAATAGCATTGGAAGGTGCTGCCACATCTGCCTTACAGTCCTGACTTGGCTCCAAGTGATATTCACCTGTTTGGCCCGTTGAAACAGCATCTCAGAGTACAAAAGTTTGACACTAATGATGAAGTGTGTCAGGTAATTCTCCAATGGCTCAAGGACCAGCCAAAAGAATTTTATACTGCTGGGAATAGAGAAGCTTATAGCCTGATTGGAAAAATGTGTTGCGGTGGCAGGTGACTGGGTTGAAAATAGTACAGGTAATTTTTAATTAATCTCTCATGGTTATCTAGAGATTACATACGTCCGAGTAGTTACTGGACGACCCCAGTTAAAATTACTGCTAGTTGAAGACAATAATAGATGAAACAACATATGTAAAGATGCTTGAGTTAGGATTTCAGTGTGGTCTATGAAATCTTCTTCTTCTTCAGCTTTCCGAGCCATTGAGGTTCTTTGCTGCAAATACAATCTGTCTCCATTCGTCTCTCTGGTGGACCTTCTCTTGCCAGTCGTTGATTCCAAGTGCTTGTAGGTCTGTACATGTATTATCTCTCCACCGCCTTCTTGGTCTACCTCGGGGTCTACGGTCATTTATTTCCTGAGTGTAAGCGAGTTTTGTTTCCCTATTATCTTCCATTCTTTCTATATGCCCCAGCCATTGTAGTCTATTAGCCTTCATGATACCAGTGATTAGCGGGGACTTAAACAGATCATAAATGTCTTTGTTACTTCTTCTTTTCCACTCTCCACTTTGTGTATCCCTAATGGGTCCAAAGATGCGTCTTAAAATTTTGTTCTCAAAGGTTTGTAACAAGGCTTCGTCTCCTTTCGTTGTACTCCAGGTTTCAGAGCCATACAGCACAACTGGTCTGATCAGTGTTTTGTATATTGTGATTTTGGTGTTACGAGATAGCGCCTTTGATTTTAGTAGATGTTATAGTGCATAGTATATCTTATTTCCAGAGTTGATTCTAGTTTGTATTTCTTCCCTTATGATGTTGGAGCAGTTGAAGATCGTACCCAGGTATTTGTATGTTTCCGTTCTTTTAATGGTCATATTATCTATTTGTATGTGGCCAGAGTTTCTAGCCATTCCGTCTCTTGAAATTACCATATATTCTGTCTTATCTTGGTTGATAACCAGCCCCATCTGTTGGGCTTTTTCCTTGAAGTGAGTCAATATTTCCAATGTCTTTTGTTCACTTTGCCCTATAATATCTATATCATCTGCATAACCAAGCAGCTTGGATGTTCCTCCAATATCACATTCCTCCTTTACCTTCCTTACAACTTTCTCTAGAGCCAAATTGAAGAGTAGCGGCGATAGTGCATCACCCTGTTTCAAGCCAGATGTTATTTGGAAGGGGTCTGATTTCCTGCCTTTATATGTTACTATATTATAAGTATCTTCCATGCATAGTCTGGTCATGTTGATTAACTTCCTTGGTATTCCAAATTCCTGCATAGCATTCCATAGACTATTCCTATGGACACTATCATAAGCCTTTTTAAAATCCACAAAAATGTTATGGAGATCTCTTTTATATTCCCAATGTTTCTCTGCTATTTGTCGTAAGATAAATATCTGATCTATTGTTGATCTGTTTTGTCTAAAACCCGCCTGGTAGTCACCTAATATGTCTTCTGAATATGGTTTTAGTCTATTTAGTAATACTGCGGATAGTATCTTATAGCTTGTGGACAGTAGTGATATTCCTCTATAATTTCCACATTGGAACTTGTCTCCTTTCTTAAAGATAGGTATCAATAATGACTCTTTCCAGTCATGGGGTAATTCTTCTGTCCTCCAGATTTTTATTATTAGTTCGTATAGCTTTAGATGTAATGCATGGCCACCTGCCTTTATAAATTCAGCAGCAATTCCATCAGTCCCAGTTGCCTTATTGTTTTTAAGTCGTGTGATTACATATAGGATTTCTTCAAATGTAGGTTCTTCAATTTGTGGTTCGCATGTTAGAACCTCTTCTTGTGAGAAAATGTTACTTGGAGCTTCACAATTTAGTAATTCAATAAAATATTCTTTCCATGTGTTGCACATTTCCTCATTGGTATTTATCATATTCCCATTTTTGTCTTTTAAACCATATGTGTTTTGTTGGTGCCCTCGTTTCATTGACTTCAGTTCTTTAAAAAATTTTCTGGATTCATTTTTCTGGTGATTAGTTTCCATATCTTTGATTATATTACTCATATATTCTCGCTTCTGCTGTCTGACTATTTTTGTAGCCTCTTTACATTCATTTCTATAATGCTCTTCCTTTTGGATGTTATTGATGTCATTTAACCATACATGTCTGGCATTCTTCTTCCTAATGACTGCTTCTTCACATTTTTGATTGAACCATCTGTTCTTTCTATGCGTGGTTAACACACCGAGACATTCTTCTGCGGTAGATTGAATTGTATTCTTGATGTTCAACCAAGTTTGGTCAATGCTTTCCTCCAAAGGGTTTTGCAGAGTTTCAAGTTTACATTTTATTTCATCTGTAAATTTCTCTTTGACTGTAATGTCTTGCAGTTTTTCTCTGTTATATGTTGGGTGTAATCTTTGTAATTTAGTATAGAAAGCTCTCTTAAGTTTTATTTTAAATTTTGCTCCAACGAGGAAGTGGTCACTGTGGCACTCAGCTCCTCTATAACTTCTGACTTGCTGTATGTTTGATGCATTTCTGTTGTTAATTAAAATGTGATCTATTTGATTATAGGTTCTCTTGTCACATGATTTCCAAGTTTGTTTGTGTATATCCTTTCTTTGTAGTCTGGTAGTCTAACCTGCAGTCCTTTGGCTTCTGCCAGGTTGATGACTCTCCATCCATTATCATTTGAAGTTGTATGTAGGCTTTCCATACCGGCCACTTTTTTATTAGTTTGCTCTCTACCTATTTTTGCATTGAAGTCTCCCAGCACAATCAGGATGTCCTGTTTGGGGGTTTCTTCTATGACATCTTCCAGATCATTATAAAAGTCTTCTTTAATATCATCTTCTTTCTCTTCAGTAGGTGCATGTACATTAATCATCGTTATATTTTTCCATTTACCTTTTATTCGTAATTTACTAATCCTGTCATTAAAAGCTTTAAAGTTTAAAACGTTCCCCCATAACTCTTTTTTGATGACAAATCCTGTTCCTAATTCATGTTTATTTTGGGTGTTTCCTCCATATATTATAATCATTCCATTTTGCTCTAAAGTACCCTCTCCTGGCCACCTTATTTCTTGAATTGCTGTTATATCCATTTGATATTCAATCAGCTCCCGAGTTAGTTCTTCGGCCGCTCCAGCTCGATATAGTGTCCGTACATTCCATGTTCCAAATCTCAAAAGTCCTTTAACGTTCCAAGGTCGTTGTCCAGATAAGTCAGTCCGATATCGAGGCTCATGTATTTGTTTCATAACAAAGAAAGGTTTTTACAAAGGTGGGGATGTTAACCCCACGCTTCAACCCCCAACCTGGAGGACCAGGGTGTTTCTCTTTGTCTGTTCTCTACCCTTTGACCTGTCCGGCTTGGGAGGCCCTGCTGGTAGCTACGCTACCGCCGGCATAGCTCTCAGGGTCATTGAGAAACTCAAGCTCCCCCACCACGACAAGGTATAACATTTTTCATGATGCATAAAATTAATACTAAACATTTTATTTTCAGTGGACCTTTGAGGATGTCTATAATCACACATCTCTGCAAGTCCCGTGGTATTTAGTGGCTGGAAACCATGATCATTCTGGGAATGTGACAGCTCAGGTGTTGTACTCTAAATATTCAAAACGATGGTTAGTGAGTTTTTATTTGTACAATAGTATGATATAGATATGTGTGATGAGATAAAGCAAAATAAAGATATTTATGAAAAAATTACAGTAGTAATATTTTAAGATGGAGTTCAGCATGACCGAATAGATAAGAACACATGTTCTTAAACATCCGGTGTGTTGATGCCGAGGTCAGTGGTTCAGCCCTACACCGGACAGTTTGAATAAAATGTTGACAGCTCATCCTTGACTTGGGGATGTAAATTACAAGTACCTCGGAGTGGGACACTGATAATAGGGACAGTTAATTCACATGCAAAAAAATCAGTCCAGTGCACTAGAAATAGTAGAACACGTGTATGGTCTACGCTTGAGTTCAAAGCTAGCAAAAACTACACGGACTGGCTGAGATTAGGCCTAGGCTGGTATTGTTTCCTTCACAGGTTTGGGGTATTTCACTGTCAACAGACTCCAGCACAGTGTCTAGGGCAGTGTTTCCCAACCTTTCTTGTACTATGCCCCACCCAAGCCTTTCTAAAATTCTTATGCCCCCCCCCCCCCCCCCCTCCCCCCATCAGCCCCAACATATACATTATTTTTAATATTTAAAAATTGAAATGTTCACTAAAGAAACTTGAATGATAGATTTTAGGAAGAAATCACTCGGACATTATTGAGCAAACACAGTAAGTAAATTTTCGAAACATATAATGGCGAACTACGATATACAAAACACTGATTAGACCAGTTGTGCTGTATGGCTCTGAAACCTGGAGTAAAACTAAAGGAGACTAAGCCTTGTTACAAACCTTTGAGAACAAAGTCTTAAGACGCATCTTTGGGCCCATTAGAGATACACAAGAAGAAGCAACACAGACATTTATGATCTGTTAAGTCCCCGCTAATCACTGGTATCATGAAGGCTAATAGACTGCAATGGCTGGGGCATATAGAAAGAATGGAAGATAATAGGGAAACAAAACTCGCTTACAATCAAGAAATAAATGACCATAGACCCCGAGGTAGACCAAGAAGACGGTGGAGAGATAATATACATACAGACCTACAAGCACTTGGAATCAGCGACTGGCAAGAGAAAGTCAACCAGAGAGGCGAATGGAGACGGCTTGTATCTGCAGCAAAGAACCTCAATGGTTCGGAATGCTGAAGAAGGTAATGGAGAACTGCAATTCAAGTACACAATAATTTTAATGAAAGATTTGTCTATATTATGTTAATTATTAGTAATAATTTATTATTTAAATTTAGGGAGATCCTTGCGCTTGATGCTTGCTGCAAAGAGATTTTATTTTATGTCAGGTTCCAATTTAGTTAACTTCAGTCTCAAGTCTCCCTGTTTTGTTATATCCAGCCGATTTCTTCCATTTTCGAATTGCCCCCCTTAACAATCGAATTGCCCCCCTGTGGGGCGTGGGCCCCACGTTGGGAAACACTGGTCTAGGGGGAAAACTACACGGACTGGCTGAGATTAGGCCTAGGCTGGTATTGTTTCCTTCACAGGTTTTAGATTAGGCCTTGGCTGGTATTGTTTCCTTCACAGCTTTTAGATTAGGCCTAGGCTGGTATTGTTTCCTTCACAGGTTTGAGGTATTTCACTGTCAATAGACTCCAGCACAATGTCTAGGAGGAATGAATGTAGATGTAACAGAAACATATAAAGTATCGACTGGGACATACTTGGTGGAAGTAATAACTTCCTGAGATTGAAACAGTTAAGAAAAGTGGCTTAGAGGTTTTGACTTTTCTCCGCAATCTCGTATACTCTCGTGGGTTAACGTGATGATGGTAAGAATCAGCGGTGGTTCGAATTGCATCGATAACTTACGGGGTATGTGAGCCGGCCGCTCAGAAAGCAATGGCAAACTACTGAGCGTAATCTTGCCAAGAAATCAACACACAGCTGAAAGATGCTGGTGTTGACAAGGATATGCAAAAAAAAAAAAAAAAAAAATGTAAGGATTGACCATTCAACGTATGGTGAGTTACTTGGTACACTATGTATTAACATATAGTTGAAGCTTCAGAATAGATTAAAGTTTTGCCAGTATAAAGGGAATCATCATCATCACATGCCTCGCCAGCTGGCATAGAAATTTGTGTCTTATTGTTACTACAATATCCAAAAATTATTGTTGATCTTTAGCATTTTCTGCCATCAATACTGTGTCATCTGCATAGCGTAGATTGTTTATATTATAACCTCCAACTCATATTTCTGGTCTGTCTTTGATCTCTGTCATTATATAAAGGGAATATAAAGAAGAATTTCATAGTTTTACAATTATATGTTGACTGTTACCTTACCCAGATACCATTTCTTGGATGTTTGCTCTGCTGGCGTGAGTATCTGTAAGGATATCATCATGTCGTATCTGGGTATTCAGCCCAAAGACTGGTATGAAGTCATTTCACCATAAATGTGGTTTTATGACTGACCAATAGTGTATTGTTAGGATTTTTATAAAGATAATGAGATTAAGTCGAGCAAATGATAACCCAATCTCCCTTGGTGAAACCTCACTTCAAGAGATGGAATCACATACCTATCTAGGTAGTAATAAAGACAATGACAGGAGATTAAAATAAGAATACAAAAGGCAACAGGAGCTGTTACAGCACTAGGAAATTTGGGGTAGTCAAAAGAAATTAAACTGAGTACCAAACTCAGAATATTCAGTTCTAACGTTAAATCAATACTACTGTATGGATTAGGGACATGGAGAATGACGAAATACAAATCAACTTATCATCATCATCATCAAGTGTCCTGCCAGCTGGCATAGGCGTTCATGGCTCTCCACAGATCTCTGTCTTTGGTTTTCTGGATCAACTCTGCTGCTGATATTCCTCCATGCCACCGTCACAATCCATCCAGCATCATTTCTCTTGGTCTGCCTCTGCCTCTCTTCCCCTCGATCTTTCTAGTTATCACGATGTTCTCCAATGCCTCTCTTCTCATCACATGACCGAAGAAAGATGTTTGTCTCTTTCTTTTTGTTGTATATATCAACTGCAAGTATTAATTAATTGGTGCCTCTGTAAAATAGAAAGATTAAAATTGTATGACAGAATCACCAATGTGGAGTTCATGGAGAGAACTAGACAAAAAGCAATGAACCAAGAGGTGAAGAACAGGCACTAGTGCTCGATAGGACATACACTTAGATCACCTGACTAGAAAGGTCCTTGACTGGAATCCACAAGGCAAAAGACAGAGGTAGACTCAAAAAAAACAAATGGAGGAGTGAAGTAGAGACAGAAGTGAATAATAAGGGTAGGACGTGGATGGAGCTGTATGGAATAGCTAAGGATATGACGGATGGTGTGAGTTTGTTGGCCTGTGCCACATTGGGAGGTAAAATGTGAAAAATTGTAATTTCATGGTTTTCCCTAGGATATTGTAATCTGACAATGTATGTAATGTCGGGAATCATTGCTTGCATGTGAACATCTGCAGGAACTTTCCAAGTCTGTACTACTATCAGGAATTCCCCATTGGGACTGGAAACCACACGTTTGGTTTTGTTTTTATAGATACCATTTTATTGTGTGGCCATTCAGATGATTTCAATACAGAGCTGTTTATCAAACCTGAGGAGAAGCATTTAGCAGATGAACAATGGATCTTCATCAGTCAGGCATTGCAGAAGAGCAGGTAATAGTTTGAGGTTTAGTTCATTCGTTGAAATTAGCTTTTTTGACATATATGAGAAGAAGCAGAGTAGAAAAACAAGAACAGCAGGATATTAAAGACTCCCTGAGCAGAGTACCTAGTGAAAGATCAAGAATTTTTGTCGGTTGGTAGTGATGAGAGCGATGTTCTGCAGAGGACCTGCTACTTGATGGTGAATTAAAAGCAGTAAATTTTGTTTGTCTTATTATTGTGTTTACTTTAATAGCCACCATAAAACAGATTTCTTGCACCTGGAAATACTATGATAGCTAGTCTACACAGAGTGTTGGTGACTCCATCATTGATACAATGTGAAATACTATGATAGTTAGTCTACACTGAGTGTTGGTGCCTCCATCATTGATACTCTCTGGTGAAATACTATGATAGTTAGTCTACACTGAGTGTTGGTACCTCCATCAGTGATACACCTATGTGAAATACTATTATAGTTAGACTACACTGAATGTAAGTGCCTCCATCATTGATACACCTATGTGAAATACTATGATAGACTACACTGAGTGTTGGTGCCTTCATCGTTCATACTCCTATGTGAAATACTATGATATTTAGACTACACTGAGTGTTAGTGCCTCCATCATTGATACCCCTATGTGAAATACTTTGATAGACTACACTGAGTGTTGGTGCCTCCATCATTGAAACCCCTATGTGAAATACTATGATAGTTAGACTACACTGAGTGTTGATGCCTAAATCATTGATACCCCTATATGAAATACTATGATAGACTACATTGAGTGTTGGTACCTCCATCGTTGATACTCCTATGTGAAATACTATGATAGGCTACACTAAGTATTGGTGCCTCCATCATGGTGCCATTAAAATTTGCTTGTCCTTTACAGAATATTACAATCACCCCCAGTCCCTATTGGTTAGTTTATTTACAAGGGAATTTTACATTCAGTAGCTTGTCATTGGTTTCTGAATGAGAAGTCAACCAAGGAAGGCTAACCTGGTCAACAAACGCCTGTAGAAGTCGGATGTGTTGGCCAACGGGCCCATAACCGGACACAACACATTTACATCTGAAAAAACACTCTGGATGAACACAGAAAAAGAAGAAGAAGAAGAAGAAGAAGAAGAAGAAGAAGAAGAAGAAGAAGAAGAAGAAGAAGAAGAAGAAAGAAGGAATGAAAAAGAAGAAGTCAGCATTAAAAGTCCAACTGACAGGTGTTTGGAATGAATACACTACTCTACACAAGTGCATTGAACCTCTCTGTGACATTGACATGGTAACCAACATTCTATTATTTTGATTATAATTTCATCTTTTGATTATCAATCAATCAATCATGTGCCATGCCGAAAAGCGTGGGCGGTCATGATTCGCCATTTCACTCGATCACCAGAGTCGTGGATCAGCTCAGTGTTCCTGTCTCGTCCATGCCATGTGGCCAAGCCATCCAGGTATTTTCCTCTCGGTCTTCCTCTTGGTCTGTTCCCTTCGATCTTGCCAGCTGTCACTAAGTTCTCCAATCCATTTCTTCTCATAACATGTCCAAAAAATTTTGACTGTCTTTGTCTAATTTCTCTAATCAGTCTACGATTTTCATTTGTCTCCTGTAGTACTTGGTCATTGGTTTTTCTATCTGTCCATGGTATTCTTTGCATTTTCCTCAGAAACCACATTTCTGTAGCCATCAAATGTTTTTCAGCTTGACTGCACATTGTCCAAGTTTCACATCCATACAAAAGAACAGGCTCTATGTACCCCCTCAACACTCTTTTTCTCGTTTCAATTATCTTTTTATTGGTCAGAATGTTTTCATCTTGCTAAAGGCTACTTTCGATGCTTAAATACAGTGGCATTTATATTTTGTGAGATCCACAATGTGTCAGTTTTCAGCTGTTCACTGTCAGTGTCTGTGGCAAAGAGGTAGCAAATGGGATTCACAATCCCCCATACTGCATTGGAAATCAGCTGCAGGCAATTTAGAAGCAGACATCTTTATGCTGATTTTTAACAGTAGTATGAGCATCGGTCGTTCAGAAAGCAATAACAAACTTCTGAATGCAAACTTGCCTTGTAAATCACAAACAGCTAACAATTGTTGGAGTTTATTGTGCTGTCCGGCAATGGAAATTAAATAACTGGATGACTTGGTCACGTGGCACGATCAAGACCAGGAATACTGAGCTGATCCACAACTCTGGTGATTGAGTGAGATGGCGAAACATAACCGCCCATGCTCATTGGCATGGCACATGATGATATGGTAACAAGTTTTTGTGCAAATGTTCAATGGAAGTAAAAAAAAGAGCTGCAAAGTACTGCATAAAACTCATCATTTGTGAGGTTAAGAATCAGTGGTTTTTCAGTAAATAACAGATTGGGAAAGAGAGTGCTGAAATGCTATGTAGAACCAGTTTTGCTGTATGGCAGTGAATCTTGGAACGTAAATGAACAAATTAAGAAGAAATTAGAAGCAACAGAGATGTGGTTCCTGAGACGAATGTTGCGAATTCCTTGGACTGCCAGAGTAACTAACGACGACTGCCTGAAACAGGCTAATGAAACTAGAACATTATATACAACAATAAGACAGAGACAAACATCTTTCTTCGGTCACGTGATGAGAAGAGAGGCATTGGAGAACATCGTAACAACTGGAAAGATCGAGGGGAAGAGAGGCAGAGGTAGACCAAGAGAAGTGATGCTGGATGGATTGAGACGGTGGCATGGAGGAATATCAGCACCAGAGTTGATCCAGAAAACCAAAGACCGAGATCTATGGAGAGCCATGAACGCCTACGCCAGCCGGCACGGCACTTGATGATGATGAACAGATTGGGGACTCCCAAAATATGATTTTACAGAAACATACACAGCAAAATATATGAATGATACAGATATTATCTGAAAGACCATGTTCTACATAAGATTATTATACATTTTCCATGCATGTTTGCAGGTCAGATTTTATAATAACCTCATCAGCATTACATACATAAAGAAAATCTGTAAATTCTCATACTTTTTCAGAGCAAATTATCTGTTTGCTGCAGGCCATTACCCAATCTACTCAACAGCAATTCATGGTCCTACAAAATGTTTAGAGGACAGATTGCAGCCAATGTTGGACAAATACAGAGCTAATGGATATTTTTCTGGACATGACCACAATCTGCAGGTAAAATATTTTCCTCAAGCGTACAATTTTGTGGAGTTTTTGTTCTGCGTTTGCTTACATTGAACTCAAGCGTAGTCCACACACACTACTTCTCGTAGTGTTGGACTGAATTTTGCGTGTGGATTAGCTTTCCATATTAACAGTGCCCCTCGCCATCAGGTGAACCCACTATGACTTCAGAGGTACTTGTAATTTATGTCCCCAAGTCAAGGACAAGAGGTCAACATTTTCAGTCCAACTGTCCGGTGTAGGAGTTGAACCCCTTACCTCAGCATCAGTACACCGGATGTTTAAGAACACGCGTTCTTATCCATTCGGCCATGTAGACCCCAAGTGTACGTTTTAAATACATCATTTTGGGCATATACACAAATATAGGAGTCACAGTATCACAGTGGCTAGCAGGCTTGCCTGCTGGGCTGGTTATCATGAGTTAAAATTACATTGAGGTGGATTTTACAAATTGACCTTGGCTGCCAGGTCAGCCCGTCATAAAGTGGGTACCAGGAAATGTCTTGGGAAGTCAAGGTAGCCATGTGATATTGACAACAGCACACCTTGAATGCTGATTGATGTATCAAAATATGGGGCTAGTGTTGTATGCCCAAAATTCCTCAAGAAGGAAAAAGTACAGGACCCTTTTAGATGCTTGAAGGCTAATTGGGCATATGGAGCGGGACTCATTAACTATAGACGAATCAGCACACAGTGGGTGATGTGGTCAGTGTCATGCTGGCTGCCTTTACTTTCCAAGACATTTCCTGATATCCATTTCAGACTAGGCCTACTGTTGGGAGTTCAGGTCAGTTTTAATAATCCCCCCTCAGTGTGGATTCAAACCCATGACTGCAGGACAGGCTCATGAGCGTCTAGCCACTAAACTACCACAATTCCCATTATGCTTCATGGCATGTTAAAAAGGGTCCTAATGTACGCAGATATACAAAAGCTGTTGTTAAAGTTAATGTTTACTCATCCTGTTACTGAATAGTCAGTTGTATAAGCAAGCCGTGATGAACAAGTGACCTCATACATAAAAGCAAGTAAGTAGCTTTGAGCAGCAGCTGATGAATCCTTGTGAGAACCCAGAACTAAGATGATCAACATAAACTAAAAGACAGCCTTTTTTGGATAGCAAGAAGTGCACACATGCTACCTGTGGCTGTTCATATAAGCAAGTCAAAGTAAAGAACCTTTTTCTACGACTTAATGTGTGTTGGATATGTGGTGCTTGCCCCATATTTTTATAGACTAATCAGCATCCGCCGGTCTCCCTGGTCTAGGATTTACATGACTTTCTCCGTAATCCTGTATACTCTTGTAAGTAACGTGACGTGCGCAGGAATTGGTAGCGGTTCTCTCCACGTCGGTAACTTACGGGGTATGTGAGCCGGTCACTCAGAAAGCAATTGCAAACTACTGAGCGTAATCTTGCCAAGAAATCAACAATCAGCTGAAAGATGCTGATGTTGACAGCGATGTCCTGTAAAGAATATGCGAACAAAACCAAACCAATCAGCATCCGATGGGTGATGTAGCCAGTGACCTGTCAGCTGCCTCTTCTTCCAATAACATTTCCTGCTACCATTTTAGGCTGGTTTGACCTGGGAGCAAAGGTCAGTTTGTAAAATCCCCTCTCGATGGGGATTCAAACTCATGACCACCGAGCTGGCAGACAAGCATGCTAGTCACTGTGCTACTGCAGCTCCCCCATCAGTCAGTGGTTGGTATTAATCTAGGTCGACTCTGTGTTACTCGGGCCCATAAGGAATGCAAAAAAGGGCACCACAACCTGCCAGGCATGTTGTAGGAGGCAACTATGGAGGAGAGGGAGAGGTTTGGTGTGAGGCTGGCTACCTTATGCCATAAACAACTATAGCGGGAAAATGCAAGCAATCGTGACCAAGTGTACAAAAAGTTTGGTTAGAACATGTTGATAAAGCTGAAAAGAAGCAGAAGAGGAATTCAAAGAAGAAGGAGGAGAAGGAGATTACTCTTGGTGATAAATGAGTCAAAGTTAGGTCACCTGACAAAGGGTTATCATACATTGGGTAAAATTTAGTTTGAGTTTGTGTTTGCTCTACAAGATACCACAATATGTGATGGCCACTAATTGCTCTGCCACCAAGTAACCAAGGAATCAGGAAGGGAAAGAAACCTTAATAAAAGCTTCTTAGACCAAATGTTTTATTTTGGGTGTTTGAATAGTGGAGGACAGGGCACGTATGGGATGGTCTCATGTGCTATGATGTCAGTTATGGGCTAAACTCAACTCAACACTTTTGAGTGCTTGGATAAGAGATATATCTTTCACTCTTTGACCAACATTGATGAAAAAAATTTGAAGCATTATTTATTTTATAGGTTTATATGGTAACTCATGAAGCTAAATAATGGCCACAGTAATGAAAAATAATATTGAAAGTCAGATCTGCTGTTTGAATGTTGATTTATGAAGCCAATTCTAAATTCCAAATTGATATACAAGAACTGCATTGAATTTGTTTGCATATGGTTATCTTAATGGGAATGGGTCACAGATCACTGATGAATGTTTAGTTAATAAATTTAGTCAAGTAACATCTAGTTGGAGCATCTAGTTGGGGTAGCATAGTCGTTAGTGTGCCTGCCTGCCACACAGTTTTCTGGGTTCAACCCACAGCAGAAGCAGGATTATTTGTTGTTACCACTACTGCCTTGGGAACAAATGTGGGTGGACGAAATAGTGAGAGACCTAAAACCACTTGAAGATGAGAATTCAATACAGAGTAGAGTGAGTAATTTGGGAAGAATAGGCCAGCATTACCAAATGGATAAGAGCACACGTTCTTAAACATCCAGTGTGCTGATGCTGAGGTAGGGGGTTCAACCCTTACACCAGTCAGTTGGACTAAAATGTTGACTTCTCATCCTTGACTTGGGGACATAAATTATAAGTACCTCTGAAGTCGGAGAGGTTCAACCCTTACACCGGTCAGTTGGACTAAAATGTTGACTTCTCATCCTTGACTTGGGGACATAAATTATAAGTACCTCTGAAGTCGGAGAGGTTCAACTCTTACACCGGTCAGTTGGACTAAAATGTTGACTTCTCATCCTTGACTTGGGGACGTAAATTATAAGTACCTCTGAAGTCGGAGAAGTTCAACCCTTACACTGGTCAGTTGGACTAAAATGTTGACTTCTCATCCTTGACTTGGGGACGTAAATCATAAGTACCCTGAAGTCGGAGAGGTTCAACCCTTACACCGATCAGTTGGACTAAAATGTTGACTTCTCATCCTTGACTTGGGGACGTAAATTATAAGTACCTCTGAAGTCAGAGAGGGTTCACCAGATGTTGAGGGACACTAGTAATAGGGATAGCTAATCCACAAGCAAAATTAAGGCCAGTGCTGCTCGAAGTAGCACGTATGGATGAGCTGCAGAAAATAGCAAAAGAAAAGACAGTTTGGCATGAGTTGGCTAAGAGCCTTTGCTCTAACGTTAGACAAATGGTAAAAGAAGAAGAAGAAGTATGGTTCTAGGGTTGATATAAACAGGTACCAAACAATTTTCAGGGAATTGTCAAAGAAGTAGAGTTGTATGTCTTCTTCTCTTCTTCTTCAGCGTTCCGAGCCATTGAGGTTCTTTGCTGCAAATACAATCCGTCTCCATTCGTCTCTCTGGTGGACCTTCTCTTGCCAGTCGTTGATTCCAAGTGCTTGTATGTCATGGCCTAGAATATGTGAAGGCCTAACACTTTATACCCAAATGGCATTATCAGCTATAGGTCTACCTTTGCCTTTTCTTAGCATCCAGTGAAACAAACATCAATTAGACAAAATGTAATATTTTTTCTTTTCCCAGCATCTTCGTGTTAATTCCAGTTCCGGGGGCAGCATTGATTACTTTGTATCTGGCATGGCCAGCAGTTCAGATCCCACTTCATTCAATGAGTTTAAAGTGCCAGCAGGATCATCTTTGTTTCATTATGGAAATCTTCTCTCCAAAGGAGGTTTCTTATATGCGGAAGCAACTTCAGATAATCTGACACTTATATTTATCAATGGACAGGGTGAACAGTTATATTCTACTGTGGTTTTTCCTAGAAAGTTGTAACTATATAATGATGTTAAAATAATGTTCTATAATTATTACATTTATGACATGGAAAAAGATAACAAAATGTTTGCTAATTTGACACAACAGATGTAATAACTCATGTAATGGTGTTTGCTGTTTGTATGTCAAAGGAGAAAACTTAAATAGCAGTTTTTGTTACTCTTATATATGGAAGGAGATTACTAATGTATCATGTTTTGCTTTGTGCACTAGAAGTAGTAACAAGCATATGGACTCTATGCTTGAGTTTAAAGCGAGAGAGCGCCAAATAAAAACTTAAAAAGTAAGTGGGTTACACTTCTGCTGTACTAAATTTGAAAATGAGAAAACCTTGTCACAACAGACTATTTATAAAATATTTGGAGACGGTATGGCCAACACCAGTTAGGTATCTTATCACTTGAAATGCTGTAACAGTCAGCTCATACTTGGTGTTGATACTTCTATTAAGGTACTTTATAAGACCATGACTGGGATATGAATCAAAGTCATTTTGGTTTATGTCTGACGAACGTGACATAACGTGCATCAACACAGACGTATCAATATTTTATTTCATCATCTTGCAACTGAATCAGCCAGGTTTTACAATATATATATATATAGCTCTGTGGTGAAAGAGTTACAGAGACAGTTCGGAATCACGCATACCCTTTCAAAACACAGCTGTGGATGATTTGGCAGTAGACCACCTTGTGTTGGTTTTCATAAAATGGTATGAGTGCTGGAAATTCAGAAACAGTGACAAACTACTGAATGTAAACTTGCCAAGCAATTATAAACAGCCAGAAAATGCTGGGGTTGACTGTGACATCCTGTAAAAGATATGCAGTTAACTTTAAGTATACATAAATGACAGAGAAGTCATGGAACTTGTCTAGCAAACTACCTCAAGTGTCATTATTGTGACAGAACTGTGACCTAGTAAATGTGCATAATGTAAAAATCTCCACACATTTGCAAACAATTATTTTTAATTTACTGTTTATAATATTTGCAACATTCCATGTTTCTTAACTATACACTAAAACTCTGTTAATATTAGGTTGTTGTTGTTGTTGTTGTTGTATTTGTTGTTGTTGTTTGTCACACCTATGGAAGACTGAGTTTTAACTCTTAAGTGTAGTGCATTGCCATTCTGATCCTGAGTCTAGAAATAGGCTTATATCTATTGGAGTGAGATTGGTGTAGAGACTTTCCTCCCAACCTAGTACAAAAGTATCCTTTGCATGGGGACTTTGTTGCAGATCAATTTCTCCTCTCCCTCCCTCTTTCTCACTGACTCAGAAAGCAGCAGAATGTGCAAGACTCGTATTGGAACACCAAATCTATGGAGGAATATGTTAGAATTTAACCATGTCATGATTCAGCACAGTATAGGTGGATATGCCAGTGCTTTGGTGATTGGGGTGTGAACATGATTTGTAATCCCACAGACTGCTTTTGAAACACAGCTGCAGGCGATTTGGAAGCATACCGCCTTGCGCTGATTTTCATACAATGGTCGTTCAGAAAGCAGTGGCAAACTACTGAATGTAAACTTGCAGAGAAATCACAAATAGCAAACAAATGTTGGGGGTCGACTGCAACATCCTGTAAAGGATATGTAACTAACTTTTATAGATGGAATAACAGGTCCTTCATTGTCAACATACCCCAACACATAACCCAGATGGACAATATTAGGTTGAAAATTATTTGTATGCTAGAATTATTTTGCTACATTCGCATACATTTTACATTGCATTGAAAGTTCTGATGTTGATTCACTTTTTTTTTACATCTGTATCTATGTCTGTAGTTTTATATACCTTGAATTGGTAACTGGTGTTTTTAAAAATAATTTTACAAATCATATGCTCATTGTTTATTGCAGTTTTATATTAATCTTGATAGTGATCACAGTGGATATGCAGTGTCCCCACATTAAGTTTTTGTTCATCATCATCATCATGTGCTATGCCAATAAACCTGGAAGGTCATGGTTCACCATCTCACATGATCACCAGTCTCTGTTCAGTTCTGTTTTCTTGTCCTGATTATGCCCATAGCCAAACCATCCCGGTGTTTATCTCTTTGTCTTCCATTTGCTCTGTTCCCATAAGTTTGTCAGTTGTTACTAAGTGTTCGAGTTTATATCTCCACATAACATGCCCAACAATTTTGACTGCTTTAGTCTTTCTCTAATCACTCTTTCACCTTGTATCCTCCATTGGCCCTATTCCAACTCACTCCATGTTGTCTGTCTTTAGCTATCCCTTGCAACTCCATGCATGTCCTCCTCGTATTATTAATTTATGTCTCAACTTCTCTTCTGCATGTGTATTTAGGTTTACCTCTATTATTTTTTTTGCCTTCTGCATTCCAGACAAAGGTCTTTCTTGTTATACTATTCTCAGGTTATCTCAATGTTCTGCAATTTTAACTACTTAAATATCATGCAACTCATTGTACAATATGTGGATTAGTTACTCTATACATAATACTTTTGTTTTAAATGCCTTCTGTCATAGACAGTTCATATATAAATCTATAACATTTAGAGTGTTATTTTAACCCATTATATACCATAGTGCCATCTAAACAGACACAGTTCATAATCCCGCATACCCGCATTCGAAACACAGCTACAGGCAATTTGGCAGCAGACCGCCTTGCGTTGGTTTTTTTATGAAATGGTATGGGTGCCGGTCGTTCAGAAAGCAATGGCAAACTATTGAACGTAAACTTGCCAAGAGATCACAACAGCAAAAAATGCTGGTGTTGACTGCAATGCTCTGTAAAGACTATGCAACTAACTATATATATAATATGGTATTCCTTTTTTAACCCATTCTGACGTAAACGTGTTATTTTGTAAAGTACGCTATAGGTTATCTCAAGTTATTTTAACTCATTATATACCATAGTATTCCTGTTTTAACCAATTCAGACCTAAACATGTGTTACTTTAAAGTATGATATAGGTTATCTCAAGTTATTTTAACTCATACCATAGTATTCCTGTTTTAACCCATTCAGATGTAAAAATGTGTTACTTTAACGTAGCCTACTTGAGATACAAAATAGCAAAAGTATCAACTGTCTGAGGCAGAAGGCGTTAATGTAATACACTATCAGTGTGTTTATTATTTTGTAACTGCACAACAAAATATATTCTACTTTGTAATCTGGTTTTATATGATTCCTTTAATTAAAACATATTTGCTAACATATAATTTTTTTTAATACATATATTTTTATAAAATGGAAGCTATTTCTTGTTTTTATCAAACTGTTTAAAATGTTCTCTGTGTGTTATATGTTATGTTGACATACTACTGCGGTTACTATCTGCCTGAAGAAGTAATAATTTTAGGAAAAACATGTCCTTCTAAAAACGTTTTAAAAGCGTTTGAAGACAAGATTATCAACTTCATTGCACCAAGTGTTATCTCACAAGACTTGTTCTCTTTCCTATTAAAATGAAATTCTTAAATGTCATGGCATCCTTTCTATTAAATTATGCTTTATCAATAGTGCACATCTTGTTGATTAGGATAAGACAATGACCTCGCATACATTTACAGCGACTTGCAGAAAACAGCCAACTGGCTACAGTAATTCACAATTTAATACTTCATTCTTATTATGATATTTTACATACCGTGTAGACAAAAGGCAGCATATTTGAATCATCAACATTTGACTGGAAGGACAAATTTCCACATTCATTGCTTTTTCTAGTTCTAAACCTCAGATTATTTAGATATTTCACATGGTTCTATTCTGCAGAGGCAAGTTCTGATGTAACCAAATAACTAATGCATACTGAAGAAGAAACAAACAGAGTTCAGTCAGTACTCAGAGAAACTGCATGCAATTCAACTTGTTATTGTGGTTGAAAATATATCTTAAGGGAATAACTTCTGGAAGGTCGGAACTTTAGAAATAAGATTGATGGTAAAGAATCAAATTGGGACAATTAATCTTAGGCAAGTATAATGCAACACTAACTGTGTATGACTGACTGTATTGTGAAAAAAGAAACCTCCAAAGATCTTCGCGGTTTCAAATTGCACTTTTAGTTTACAATCAACCAGTCAGACAGTGATAACATAGTTTGATCCCTTTCTAGAAGGGACAAAAATTCAGTTAAACCGCAAACAAGAGGGAATAAACGCATCGCAGAAATAGCTAAGATGACCATATAAAGAAGGCAGCACATTAGAGATCAGAGACATGGAATGGAGATGAACAATTAAGCACGAGATGTGACAACAAGATACTGATAGCTAGACATGGAGTTACGAAGGGACAAGTAGAAACAAACTGATGGATAGTCAGAGATAGAAGAAGGGACACGGAAGTTATAACGAGATGATAAGATTAGAATTGGTAGTCTAAACCGCAGTATTAAGAAACCATCAACAACAAGCCACAATCATAGCTACTAAGGGAACTAACTGTAATGTACTTATAAGACAAAATGCTAATATTAGTGATGTCCCTGGAGGAGTTCTTCAATGAAGAACTGAATGTGTCTGTTCAACACTACCTTACTAGTTTGAACAAATCAAGTGACCAAACGAACGAACTTGAGTTGTATTTCATCGCGATTACAAGTTCTGCTACACTGAGTCAAACATTTAGTCCACGAATACACTTTGAGCCTTATGCATTAAGTTATCATCACATTGACACTGGCTTCCATTATGCCTAGCATCTGTTACCTCTGTAAACATAAACACAATAACCCATCTCCAATCTGAGGTAGACAAGCAAAGGAGCATTTTGTATGCTGTACGGTACATTGGGTTTATGATGCCAGCTCCATATTTTAGACCAACCAGCACTGAATAGGTGATGTGGTCGTAATCAAGGCAGTCAACTCTACTTCCCCGAAAATTTCCTATTCATTTTAGGCAAGGTCAACCAGAGAGCTCAGGTCATCATCATCATCATCATCATCATCATCATCATCATCATCATCATCATCATCATCATCATCATCATCATCATCAAGTGCCCGCCAGCAGGCATAGGCGTTATGGCTGTCCACAGACCTCGGTCTTTAGTGTTCTGGATCAACTCTGCTGATGATATTCCTCCATGTCACCGTCTCAATCCACCCAGCATCATTTCCCTTGGTCTGCCTCTGCCTCAGGTCAGTGGAAAAAATCTCTACCTCTGAAGGGATTTGAACACTTGACCACCAGGTAGCAGATAAGCACGGTAGCCACTGTGTCACCACATTTTCCACGTCACCTACCCATCGATCCCCAAACGACTTCCTGACATTTAACTTGTTTTGCTTAAAGAGTTTAGTCAGTTAGTTAGTTAGTTAGTTAGTTAGTTAGTCGCTGTTCAAACTTCACAGCAAAGGTCGTCCCCATAATGCTCCATTCCTGCGCCAGTGAATATTACACAAAATGCTCCTCACTACCCCATGTAGTTTGCCTAAAGAGTTTAGAAACATCTAAAGACATGATCACTTTAACATCTCTTGGTAGATGACCTTGAAATACACGTGATAGACATAACCTTGTGTTACCATGAAATAATATCTCCTATACTGCAGAGATTCATCATACTGACATCACATAACAAATGCAGAATTATGGAATTACTATTTTGTATAGTAGATAAATAAGGTCACTGTAGCTCAGTATTTAGCACTCTCACCTGATGGTCATAAATAACATTCCTCTCATGGCAAGGATTTTTTTTAAATGTGACCAGATACCTCTGAGTTCATCTTGGGTTAGAAAATGGGTACAAGAGGATAGTCTAGAAAATTAAAGGTTGCCGACATTAAGCCGACCACACCATCCATTGAGTGTCAACTGTTTAAAAAATATATACTTAGCAGCATGTCCTCAAGATTCCTTGACTTGGGGACGTAAATTATAAGTACCTCTGAAGTCAGAGTGGGTTCGCCTGATGGCGAGGGACGCTGTTAATAGGGAAAGCTAACCCACACGCATAATTCAGTCAATCACTACTATAAATAGTGTGTATGGACTACGCTTGAGTTCAAAGAGAGCGAGCGCACACAAAAAAGTCCTCAAGATAAACTAAACACATTTGTTGTGAGATCCCAACAATTAAGTCTAAACATTCACAGCTGAAAGACAAAGATAATGGGAATAAATCAAGCGAATGATTACCTTATCTGTCATTATGAAACCACACTTCAAGAAGTGGAATAACACACACACACACACACACACACACACGCGCGTGTGTGTGTGGGGGGGGGGGGGGCTGGGCTGGGGGTGCGTGCTTGCGTGTGTGTAGCAGTGTAAACAAAAGACATTTATTTAAAAAAAGAATCAATCAATCAATCATGTGCCATGCCGGAAAGCGTGGGCGGTCATGATTCGCCATTTCACTCGATCACCAGAGTCGTGGATCAGCTCAGTGTTCCTGTCTCGTCCATGCCATGTGGCCAAGCCATCCAGGTATTTTCCTCTCGGTCTTCCTCTTGGTCTGTTCCCTTCTATCTTGCCAGTTGTCACAAAGTTCTCCAGTCCATTTCTTCTCATAACATGTCCAAAAAATTTTGACTGTCTACATCTAATTTCTCTAATCAATCTACGATTTTCATTTGTCTCTTGTAGTATTTGGTCATTGGTTTTTCTATCTGTCCATGGTATTCTTTGCATTTTCCTCAGAAACCACATTTCTGCAGCCATCAGATGTTTTTCAGCTTGACTGCACATTGTCCAAGTTTCACATCCATACAAAAGAACAGGCTCTATGTAGACCCCCAACACTCTTTTTCTCGTTTCAATTGACATCATTTTATTGGTCAGAATGTTTTTCATCTTGCTAAAGGCTACTTTCGCAATGGCGATTCTTGTTCTAATCTCTTCAAGGCATCTGCCATCAGATGTTATGACTGTTCCGAGATAATTGAACCGATTCACTTGTTGAAGAATATTCCCATTTACTTGTATATTACATTGTGGTGCTTCGTGCTTCCTAGTGACGACCATAACCTGTGTCTTCCTACAATTTAATTCCAACCCCAGCTGCTCACTGTGTACAACCACAGCGTCTACTAATTGTTGCAGATCCTGTGCATTGTCTGCAATCAATACTGTATCATCTGCATATCTAATGTTATTTATGTTTCGTCCTCCAATGCTGATTCCATTTATATCTTCTACATTTCTGAAAATATTTTCACTGTATAGGGAAAAAAGATCTGGAGACATTACACATCCCTGCCTAACACCTCTCTTAATAGGTTGATATTGTCCTACTTCATTATCAATCCTTATGGCAGCTTGTTGTTTCCAATATATGTTTTTTATAAGTGTAATGTCTTTCCCATCAATTTGTAGATCTGCAAGCATATCCACAATGTTGACATGTCTAACTCTATCAAAAGCCTTTGTGTAGTCAATAAAGCAAAGATGTATATCCTTGTTTACTTCTAAAGCACGTTCAATAACTGTTCGCAGCATATACACAGCATTTACTGTACTCTTTCCTTCTACAAACCCACATTGTTCTTCCCCTATTTCAGGTTGTATTTTCTTCCTCACTCTTTGCATGATAATTCGTAACAAAATCTTTGTGATGTGACTCATTATACTAATTGTTCTATGTTGATCACATTCTAAAGTTCCTGATTTCTTTGGGATAGCAATAAATACAGAATTACATAATACAGAAGGTATATCTCCAGTATCATATAACGTGTTCAGCAGTCTAGTGACTTGCTCTAGTCCAAATTCTTCTAAAGCTTTAATCATTTCTGTTGTGATGTTATCTGCACCTGGGGCCTTGCCAGCTTTCATATGCTTAAGAACATTTTGAACCTCCATCTTTAAAATTTCTGGTCCTTCATTATTAAATCTAATAGCATACTGTTCCTCTCTGTTATCAAAAAAAAAAAAGAATACAAAAGGCAAAATGAGTTTTCATAACATAACATAATGACAGAATCATTAGTGCGAAGCTTAGGGAGAGAACTAGACAGATTCAACTGAATCACAAGTTGGGGAAAAGATACTGACGCTGGATACATATTGAGAAAACCTGATAATAGTAATACTAGAACGTCCTTTATCTGAAACCCACAGGCTAAGGAAATAGAGAAAGATCAAAAAGCACACGTAGAAGAGAATTAGAGACAGATTAATAATATGGAGAGGTTATAGAGGCAGCTGAAGGTGATATGGTGTGGTTTGGGGCTGTTGACAGTATCAAAGAGCCAGCTTGAAAGGTTGGAGCGCATACAGAATGCTGCCATGCGGGTAATCCTGGGGTGCAAAAAGGACACACCAATTATATGCACGAGGGATATCCTTGTGCTACCAACAATGACGGATAGGCATTAGGTCCTTCAGGCCAAATGGTACCTGAGAGTTTCTGCAGATAGGGATCACCCCCTGCATGCAGCCATGGATATAGTCAAGGGTCATAGACTAAGACGAGCCAGGTCCTGGATGGCACAGGCAGAACTTTCTATACGTCAGGTGTGTGATCTAGAGACTATCAATCGTGAATAAGCGTGGGTTGAAGTTCCGGAAGACATGATGGACTGGCTCAATGTAATAGTAAAACTGGGTCGTGAGTGCAGAGAATGGGCAGCAGGCCGCAATGAGTTTGAAGTGGAACAACTGATCCAGAGTAACACACATCGAGGTGACATAGTCATCGACACCGATGAATCAGTGGTGAGAAACAGACTTAATGATTGGGGTTTTATTGCAAAGGCTAATGGGCGAGTCTTGAAAAAGGAGAGTCTGGCATATGAGACTACGACCTCCATCATGAGAATGGAGGCGGAAGCAGTAACATCAGCATTCCGTTGGCTAGAGGAGACTACTGCAACACACACTGTATTCATTGCGGATTCAAAGAGTATGCTTAGTAAGGTAGAGACAGGAATGTTTCGTGTGGAATGGCTATCGTCGCTTCAGATGTCACAGATTGTGAGAATTGTATGGATATTTTGCCCTGGCCATGCGGGGGTGCGGGGGAATGAACAGGCTGATAGGCTTGCGGGGAATGTATCTATTGGTGGTAGATTGCCTATGGATAAGGGGGAGGTGGTCATGCGTTTGTGGGACCAGGTGGAGAAGGCTGGGGAACAGACTGAGGCCATATGTGGAAAGAATGAGATTGTGATGGATCGGTAGGGGTTCTGGAAGAATCTCAAAACTGAGAGGGAAGATCAGGAGAACTTTTAATCAGATAGCGGTGGGAAATATTAGTAGTATGACTCTTCGCTGGCTATTGAACGAGGGGACGGAGCACGTATGGGAATGTCCTGAATGCAGTGATGTCGGTTCTTAACCCAACTCAACTCAACTCAACTGAAGTTGATAGCAAAAGATCGGACGTCATGGCATGAATTCGTTGAAGACGTATGCTTCAATGAGGAATAAAGAGCAGAAGAAGGATAGTAGAAAAAAAAATATTGTGATGAAGATAGATAGAATGAAAATTCAGAAAGAAATGGGAATTAATGCAAGAGCTGGGTAGACATCAAAAATGAACATTTAGAAGAAAAAAAAAAACCAAGAGAATTTACTCACAGGGACCCAGCTGGATTACTACAGCGTAAAATATACATTAATGGATAGTAAGTGATGTATATCCTAATTGATACCTGAGCAGAATATTAGGTCTAAACTACTATGACATAATCTGTTGTTTGGAACCCACAAGGCAAACGATATAATGGGAGACATAACAACACACGGAGAAGAGATTTACAGACAGAGATGAATAATATTGGGAGGGCATGGCTGGAGCTGCAGGAGATAGCAAACAGATAGGAGAGCTTGGCATGGTCAGGTTGGGGTCTGTGCCCCAATGGAGAGAAACGGAAGAAGAAGAAGTCGAAGAAGAAGGAAGAAGAAGAAAGACGAAGAGGGAAGAAAAAGAAGTCGAAGAAGAAGGAAAAATGAGGAAGAATAAGGAAGAAGAAGAAGGAAGATTAAGGAAGAATAAGGAAGAAGAAGAAGGAAGAATAAGGAAGAAGAAGAAGGAAGAAGAAGGACGAAGTAGAAGAAAAACGAAGAAAGAATTAGGAAGAAGAAGAAGGAAGAAGAAGGACGAAGAAGAAGGACGAAGAAGAAGAAGAAGAAGAAGAAGAAGAAGAAGAAGAAGAAGAAGAAGAAGAAGAAGAAGAAGAAGAAGAAGAAGAAGAAGGAGGAGGAGGAGGAGGAGGAGAAGAAGAAGAAGAAGAAGAAGAAGAAGAAGAAGAAGAAGAAGAAGAAGAAGAAGAAGAAGAAGAAGAAGAAGAAGAAGAAGAAGAAGAAGAAGAAGAAGGAGGAGGAGGAGAAGAAGAAGAAGAAGAAGAAGAAGAAGAAGAAGAAGAAGAAGAAGAAGAAGAAGAAGAAGAAGAAGAAGAAGAAGAAGAAGAAGAAAACGAAGGAAGAAGAAGAAGAAGAAGAAGAAGAAGAAGAAGAAGAAGAAGAAGAAGAAGAAGAAGAAGAAGAAGAAGGGCGTGAAGAAGGCATGAGGAAGAAGAAGAATGAAGAAGTAGAAGGGAGAAGAAGAAGGGAGAAGAAGAAGAAGGAAGAAGCAGAAAAATTAAAAATGAAGAGAAAGAAGAAGAAGAAAAAGAGGAAGAGTTGTAAATTAACCTGAGAACCAAACTTAGCGTTTGTGGCATGTCTTCTGCCTGGGACATCCGCACTCATGTAATTTGTTCAGAGGATTAAGGAGTAAAATTGCTTCACAGCTAACTATGTTCCCTTAAAGACACAAGCTACTGGCGATAGTTCCTGTCACGAATGTTGTGAATACACTGGACTGCCTTTAAGCGTAACAATGACTGCCTGGAAGTGGCTAATGAAATTAAAACTAGAACAATGTATACAACTTTAAGAAGGACACAAACAACATTTTTTAGACAGTGATGAGAGGAGAGACATTGGATTTAAAAGAAAACTCACAACTGGAAAGATCAATGGGAAAAGCGGCAGAGGCAGACAAAGAGTATTAAGTTGGACAGACTGAAACGGTGCCATGAACGCCTGCGCCAGTTGGCAGGGATATTGATGATGATGAATCGGCGCTGGATGAGCGATGTGTTCAAATCACACTGGCGTCTTTACTTCTCATAATATTTCCGGATTAATTCCACATGGAGGCCAGTGTCGATTAACAAAATGTTGTCGATTCGAACACATGATCACCACCATCTCTCAAATATCTGTTAAATTGAACAAAGCAAAGACGCTTCGTGTACTATATTCGACAAACAATAAACGATTACTTAAATTCGCCAAGGTCTGAGCAATTAGATGTTTAAAACTTAGGTTATGCAAATAGAAAGACTTCAGGATGACTCTGCTATTACCATGGGGATAACAAATTCCCCACATTCGAACGTTATCAATAACGATGTAAGCAGCATGCACCCGACGAGATGTATGGAGGTGTGCCAGGCAATAAATCGTGCAACATGCTATTTGTGAGGTCTGTGTTTAAGTTATGTATTTCGGTCAAATATGATTCATCTATTCACCTCATATGATTTAATAACTCTATGATATGACAGAGCCACCGTATGACAGTAGACGGTACTGCCAGCTTTCTGCTAGCAACTAATGTTGGGCGGCGCTCACCAAACCCGACACGCAACATTATGCCAACGGCTTTGGTCGAAGAAGCGCAATTGGGAAAGTACAAGCCTTATCATGGTGCGAGGAAATGTAACCTAAAGACTAAATGTCATGGCAGGATATACCAGACCCTAAGCCTTGGTTGGCAACTGGTCTATGATCGAAGCTCCGACAGGCGGACTATTAGAGCAGTACTTTACTGATCCGGCAGCTTCTGCAGCTTGTTTTGTTTCAGATGTATTGGTGGTACATTTCCTCTGGATTAAACTAGGCAGGCCGAGAGAGGGATCATGCTACATGAGCAAAACATGGTCTCTACAATTCAGCCCAGGCTTTGTGCTATTTTTTGAAGCACAATATAACAAACTATCGCCTGTCAGGAAGGCAAGGTGCCAGTGCAGTATGCACCCGACGAGATGCAAGGAAAGATGCCAGGCAATATATTTGGCAACCTCTTATTTGTGGCCTCTTTGTTAAAATTCACCAAGGGAATGCATTGTTGAAAATCGTTTTGCCAGATGTGATCGTTTATAAGACAAAAAAAAAACATACCAATAAAAATGTGCCCATGTAGTGATTAAAAGAGTGTTGAAGTGCTACATAGAACCTATGCTACTATCTCATCTCATCTCATCTCATCTCATCATGTTCCACTTGCACCTTGCGGTATCGAGGTGAAGTATAAACATCGTGAGAGTGCCCGATTATGGGCTTCATGTATTGATGTTACCATGGATTCTCCTATTCCCTCCGTCCAACATTTACGTGGTCGGCCTCTTCCTCTGTTTCCATCTGGTCTGTACATCATTGCTTGTTGTGGTATGCTGTTGAATGGTAACCTACTTGCATGGCCAAACCATTTGACTTGCTGCTTTTCTATGCTACTGTACGCACTTGAAACATGATCAATAAGCAGACTAGCTGAATAACATATAATGACAATGGAAATGTGGTTTTGATGAAAAGGCTAAGAATACCACGGATAGACAGAAAAAAAAAAATGGAAGAGAAAGTTCTAAAAAATAATTGTATGTCCTTTTACAGAACATTGCTGCAGGTCCGCATAGCCGAATGGATAAAACGCGTATTCTTAAACATCCGTTGTGCTAATGCCGAGGTAAGCGGTTCAACCCCTACACCGAACAGCTGGACTAAAATGTTGATCTGTCGTCCTTGACTTGGGGACGTAAAGTACAAGTACCTCTGAAGTCGGAGTGAGTTCCCCTGATGGCGAGGAACACTGGGAAAGCTAATCCACGTGCAAAATGCAGCCCATCACTACTATAAATAGTGTGTAAAGACTACGCATAAGTTCAAAGCGAACGAGCGCAAATTTTAAAAAAAAAAAAAAGCGAGCGAGCGAGCGCAAAAAAAAAAAAAAAATCTAATGGCAGTAGAAATGTGCCATTGCTTTCTGAACGAGAAGTCGACATGAAGCCCAACTGATCGATGTGTGGAATGAACTCGCTGTGCCGCCGTCAGCTGAGACAGTTTCAGCGAGAGCGGTTAAGCCTACCAAAAGACAAATCATCATCATCATGTGCCACCACATTAGCATGAGCCATCATGTTTCGCCATATCACACAATCACCAAAGTCTTGGATCAGCTCCGTATTCTTTCCTCGACCTTGACATGTGGCCAAGCCATCTATTAAGTACAGTGACCTTATTAGGCGCACACAGAGTATTACGTATATCGCAAGCGAAGGATGTGACGGACCATATTACACGCATTAAGGTACGTTGGTTATGTGGTTCTAGGCCCTTATTTTATAGACCATTCGGCTGTTATGGTCAGTATCACACCAGCCGCCTTTTCATTCCTGACCATTTCCTGGTGTCCATTTTGGATCGTGTCAACTTTTCACTTCTTTCTTCCTTTACGCTTGGAACTCCTAGAAGATCATAGATCTACAGCCACGTGTGTCAGTTTATCGTGGGTTAGATGCTGACTCAATGTCTTCAACTGTTGAAGACTTCAATTGTTTGAGATAGCCAATCTCAGGTCAACTCTCTTTAGTCAATATGCATGGGGGGTCTATAGTGTTTTTGTTCTTTACTTCCCATTGGACCCCTGTCTCACACAGGCGGGGTCGACCCGGGAGCCCAGATCAATTTAAAATCCACCTCGATAGAGATTCGAGCACATGGCCACTGTGCTGGCAGGCAAGCATGATAGCTACTGCGCTAGCGTAGCATCCATTTGTACGTGTTGGTAACAGAATTTTCCTGGCGGGACAATTTACTCTAATACCACCGTCGTGCTACTTTCTCCTTCTACTTGTGTCCTTGCCGTCCTGTTCTCAATGTAGTTGCTGATTCACCTGTTCTTTCTCCTCACACGCTTGGATTTTTCTTTGTGTTTGTGTGTGTGTTACAGTTTTACTTTCAGTTCCCCTCTCCACACTTTATCAAATAGTGCTTTTTCTTTATAGGACGTCGCAATCATCCTCAGCATTTTGGATTGCTAATGATTTTATGTCCAATTTTACGTGCTGTAGCTCAACGTGGTCTTCTTCCAAATCAAGCGAGGCTGATT
Organism: Cepaea hortensis; assembly: GCA_963921405.1. Taxonomy (NCBI): domain Eukaryota; kingdom Metazoa; phylum Mollusca; class Gastropoda; order Stylommatophora; family Helicidae; genus Cepaea; species Cepaea hortensis. The sequence goes on along the minus strand of OY992885.1, from coordinate 50,417,064 downwards.
TAGAACCCGATGTGTGTGATTGTGAACCATCGTTCATTGGCCACAAACCTCGGACGCTGGCGGAGAACATCTTGAGGCTATCGAAATAATATGAGAAATAAATATACTTCGACGCCCCGATAACTAGGCACTAAATATTGACTGTGCGTCGAAGTACACTTGTTTTTACAATTTTGTTTATTTTTGTTTTAAATGACCTGTTTCGCCATCCTGTATTATAATTGGTATATAGTTTATATGTTGTATATAGTTTAGCATTCTTTTTTGGGTACACTTTTTCATATATATTGCTTACCAGGCAAACTTGTTTTTTTTTAGCGAGGAACTGTGGGTTATTTAAAGACGACATCTGGCTGTGGTTACTCTAAGCTTTCAATATTATATTGTCTAGGTGTCCTCAATTGTATGCTTGTTTTCACGATCTCAATGAACACATATCAATACCCGTTAATTTATTTACCATGCTATAACATTATCAACTACAAATACACTAAAACATAATTAATCAGTCTTTTATTGGAATTGAAATCGTCTAGTCCAGTGGTTCTCAACAGGCGGGAAATCCCCCCCCCCCCCTCACAAGGGAATTTTAGGGTTTCCGGGGAGGGGGAGGTGGAATTAAGATTATTTCAAGGTCACATTAATACAAGAACCAATAACTTGATATTGTTTTTCACTCCATACTTAACGGTTCTGTACTTCCGCTCTTCTGAAATTCGTTTTATAACGCAAGTAAACCCGCAAATAACGATTAATGTAGACGAGTAGACTTGTTCTCGTATGTGTTATTAAACTTAGCTTCCATTTTTACATGTACTGTGAAGGGGCTGGGGGTGGATTTATAGGGAGGAAATACGAAAGGGTGGGGGGGATGATGTTCTGAACATATGGTGAAGGGGTGCATGGGCCACAAAAAGGTTGAGAACCACTGACTCTAGTCCCTAGTAAATATGATGTTACATAGAACCAGTTTTATCATACGGCTGGGAATCCTGGACAATTAAGTCTCATCTCATTTCATCAGGTTTCTCTTGTACCTTCCGGTGTCGAGGTGAAGCATAAACAGCTGGAAAGTGCCCATGTATGGGCTGGACAATTATTAGTAAATATATGAAAAACGTCACTGGAAGCCTTGTAGATGTGGTTTTATAGAAGAATGCTGAAAATTAATTGGACAGCTAAAATTAGCAATCATGACGTCTTATGGGAAGCTGAGTCGCAAAGACAACTTATCACAAACATCAGAAAGAAGCAGTCATCGTTTTTTTTTTTTTTTGTGTGTGGCCACGTTATGAGAAGACAAAAACCGGAACATGTCATGACAACCGGAAAGATTTTGCGGAGAGTTAGAGGAATAGGCCTACGGCGTGAGAAGATTAATGACAGTCTTGGCACGGAAGGGAGTCAACACACGATTTGATCCATGACCTCGGAGATCGTAATTTGATAAATTTGTAAAGAGGCATGATCGCTCACGCCAGCCGGCAAGGCAATGGAGGATGATGATTATATACATATTGATATTGTAACCTCAAGCCGATAAGCAATATTCAATAATACATCACACTTCTAGGGGGCTGAGTGGTCTCGAGGTATGGTCGATGGATCAACATCACGGCACACGGGTGCAACCCATAAGTGCTCCGTTCTCCTCCTAACTCAAACCCGAGTCTGGAGAAACTCAGCTCAGTGCACGAACTCCGTAGCGTCGGCGAGGAATCTGAAATACTGTGGGTAGATTTTTAACTCTAAAATTTTGCCCGGGCAGCGCCGTTAGGAGGTATGGTGTCTGCCTCGAGTGCTGGAGGTCCCGGGTTCAAGCCCCGGTGAGGGCCGGGATTTTTTCACGTGGACTTCTAGTAACAAAATTTCCCCTAGTGGGTAGTGAGATCGGACGCCCGTGTGTATTGTTGCGCATGTAAAAAAAAATCCTTTGGCAGTTGGAAATCGAAAAGGAGTAGCCTAACGTCGCTGCCCGGGCAAAATTTCACGTTAAAAATCTACCCAAAGTATTTCAGGATCCTCGCCGGTGCAAGGGAGTTCGTGCACTGAGCTGAGATTCTCCGGACTCAGGCTTGAGTTAGGAGTAGAAAGGAGCACTTGTGGGTTACACCCGTGCTCCGAAATATTGATCCGTCGACTAAACTAAACATAACATTTCGAAAGAAAAGAGCAGTTACTAGATCAGCACGAGCTGAAACTCCTTCAGAACTAGACTAGATGAAACAGAGCTGCCAAGAGCAGCTGCCCAACTAGATCAGGAAGAACAGGTTGAGCTGGGTCAAGAACCGACACCTTCACAACACATACACACCGTTCCCATTTTCAGCAATTAACAAACAGTCCCAATGTGTATGCTATCAGCAGCAGTATGTTTACCTTACGTGTTATATATGACGGATATGTTGTTACAAATATTATTTGTATGGAGTGACTGTTTGAGTGGTTTCACTACGTGCGCATTTCACTTCCTAGTTTTAAATAGTCCGGGATCCAGACGAGAAGAGGAGGTAATGCGGACATGGTTATTATACTGTGATTCAATCATTCTCAAACCTTACGTCTGTAAATCATGTTCTTGTTCTTAACTAATAACACTAACAGCTAATGTTAATTTAGATGAATGTAACGTTAACTGTTTGTTAATAGTAATAATCTCGTATGTTTACTAATTTTTAGACGGCGACAAGTAAGTAGTAACTAAAATACAATTGAATAAAAAAAAAAAAAAATACCAAAAATTTACTTATTTACAATTGTTGTTTGAACAATATTTCAACTCAACGTTAGTGATTCGTCGTAAATCTTATTCTTGTTAGGTTTTATGTCGTCTCTAGGTTTTATTTTCGCTTATTATATAGACGGTTTGTATCTGCAGCAAAGAACCTCAATGGCTCAGAATGCTGAAGAAGAAGAAGTTGATTACTCATTTACTCATTACTGTCATTACTACTACTAGTGTTACAATGTTATTTTGCATTTTATTTATTTACCAATAATTAATAATAATATAATATTATCGCATCCTGGCCCAGCAAACTGTGATACTTTTGGGTTATTAACGGTTATAACTGGTATTAAATATATAGGATATATTGTCTATTATTTCGTATATACAATGGGTATTTATACTTCTTCTAGCAATACTTATGCTGTTTCATATTGTGTATAATATGTCTTTCAGACAGTTGTGATATTCATATTGATTATATAATCCATTTTCACGCCTGTCAGTATATTTACAGAATGTACAATATTAATGAATAAGTGACTTAAATTAATAGTATTTTACTTTCCAATATTGGTCCCTTTTGTAGAAATTGTTTTGTGATATATTATTTAATCAAGTAATGTCACTTTATCTTTGGTGTATCTGGCATGTCGAATAGAGAAAAGTAACAACCCTGATTTAATTATATTTTGTATGCTAATGACATTCATTCATTCATTCAGTAGCATGTCCTTTGCAGAACCTCGCTCCCATAACAACCTTGCGGAAAACCTCTTGATCATAAGCAAGATGTCCCGCGTCCGATACACCCATCTGGAGATCATCCGCAACATCCTGCACCCATCTTCTCTTTGGCCTTCCTCTTCCTCTCTTCCCAGGCATATACCCCTCCATTATTGTTCTCTCCAAACTTTCGTGACGTTTCAAGTGACCAAAATATTTAAATTTTCTTTGTTTTATCGTCTTTAATAGCCAACCTTCTTCAATATTCAGCTCTTGAAGTATGGATGCATTTGTTCTTTTCTTTACCCAAGATATTCTTAGAACATTTATATTCAAATGCATTTATGTGCTATTCAGCTTGTTTAGTAAGTGTCCAGGTCTCACAGGTGTATGTTGCAATGGGAAAGATGCATGCTCTTAAAAATCTAATTTTTGTAGTTCTGTCTGTCCCACTCCATAATTTATTCAGTTGTTTTAGTCTTTGAAGAGCTAATGACATTAAATTCAATAATATTTCAAGATGGCTGTAAAACCAACAATGATTACTGGGTATTGTGTTTTGTTTATTTTGAGGTGAAATTCACCTCACAGATTGTAATATTGTGTTTTTATTGGAAGATTTAATTGTCCTTCTGACTGACTGATACTTTGCCATCTTGATAGATGATAGTTTGTAAAATGGAGTTATACATCTCCATAACACAAAGCCTGGGTTGAATTTAGAGACCATGTGTTGCTTATGCAGCATGATTCCTCTCTGGGCCTGCCTAGTTTACTCCAGAGGAAAGGTAACACCAATACATCTGGAACAAGACAAGATGCTGGATCAGAAAAGCAAAGCAAACCTCTAACTGTCCGCCTGTCAGAGCTTCCATCTTAGACCAATTGCCGACCAAGGCTTAGAGCCTGATCTGACCTGCCATGACATTTAGTCTTTAGGCACTACCTGCTTTCTGCTAGCGCCAAACGTTGGGCCCTCACCAAACTCGATACCCTGCATTGTGCCATGTGCCAACAGCTTTGGGCAGTGGAGTGCAATTGGAAGAGTACAAGCCTTACCCTTGTGCGAGGAAATTGTCCTTCTAAGAGATAAGAAAACCTGTACTATAATACTTTCTATAGCTAATTCAAGATGTTACATTATATTATATTCAGCATTAATTTTATCATGCATTTCCTCCCTCCTCCCAAAAATCCTCTAGTACAGTGGTTCTCAACCTTTTTTGGTCCATGAACCTCGTCACCATAGGTTCAGAATGTCATTCCCCCCCCCCCCTTTTCGTATTTCCTCCCTATACCCCCCCTTCCCCTCCAAATTTAATACCACATACTAGAACAAGTCTAGATGTCTACATAAAACGTGATTTGCAGGTCTACTTAGTTATAAACGAATTTCAGAAGAGCGAGAAGTACAGAACCGTAAAGCATGGAGGGAAAAACAATATCAAGTAATCAGTTCTTGTATTAACGCAATCTTAAAATAATCTTAATTCCCCCTGGAAACCCTAAAATTCCCCCCTGGAGGGGGGGGGGGAGGAGATTCCCCACCAGTTGAGAACCACTGCTCTAGTATTTTAACCCTCTTTTGTATAAAGATAAATAAATAAAAAGTGAATGCTAAGAGAAGCCGTGTAATTATATTTATGCTTGTATATCTTTATGAGCTATGAATAATTCTGTGGTTTTGTTAATTTTTTCAGCTCTCAATAAATGGATATCAGTAGAGAATTCGTGAAGTTGGATTATTTACTCTGCTGACTGGTTGTTTCCCCACAAGTCATGTCTCTGAAATATGTAACATTTAAATAAATGTGAAAACTTTGGTATTTTGGTCATTCTTGCTACATGAGCAGGAAAGAAATGTTTAAGAAAGCAAAGAACCTCATTCACCGGCCACCTGGAATAAACAGCAATGAGGTGGATGAAGATCCTGGGATACCCAGAGTGTACAGTGAACCCTATTTCTATGGGCGAATAACTAGACAAGAAGCAGAAGATATATTGACTATAAACGGAAAGCAAGATGGTCTTTACTTGTTGCGAGAAAGTATTACTCCGTTGGGAAATTTTTCTCTTTCCATGGCATATCAAGGAAAGTAAGTGCTAATTATTATTATTTTAATAATCTAACAGAATGCAATGTTTTAGTTTATAAAATCCCACATTTGTGTCTCTGCCTTGTAGTAGTATTGAAGCTTGCATGTCGCAATGATCCCCAAGAGCCATACTGATGGCAATGTAGCTATCTGCTTCAGGATCTTCCAGGTCGGACAGATTGACAGGGAGGTACTAGATGAAATGACACAAATACCTGCTATCTTGCAGGCAGGTACAGTCAAAGACTAGGGAATGTAAATACAAAACAGTTCCTGTCAAAATTGCATGTACTGAACCACATTATTGATGGCAGACAGTGAACATGGTCTGCAGCATATAGAGGGTGCTGTTATTGTACACAGTATTGATGGCAGACAGTGAACACAGTCTGCAGCATATAGAGGGTGCTGTTATTGTACACAGTATTGATGGCAGACAGTGAACACAGACTGCAGCATATAGAGGGTGCTGTTATTGTACACAGTATTGATGGCAGACAGTGAACACAGACTGCAGCATATAGAGGGTGCTGTTATTGTACACAGTATTGATGGCAGACAGTGAACATAGTCTGCAGCATATAGAGGCTGCTGTTATTGTACACAGTATTGATGGCAGACAGTGAACACAGTCTGCAGCATATAGAGGGTGCTGTTATTGTACACAGTATTGATGGCAGACAGTGAACACAGACTGCAGCATATAGAGGGTGCTGTTATTGTACACAGTATTGATGGCAGACAGTGAACACAGACTGCAGCATATAGAGGGTGCTGTTATTGTACACAGTATTGATGGCAGACAGTGAACACAGACTGCAGCATATAGAGGGTGCTGTTATTGTACACAGTATTGATGGCAGACAGTGAACATGGTCTGCAGCATATAGAGGCTGCTGTTATTGTACACAGTATTGATGGCAGACAGTGAACACAGTCTGCAGCATATAGAGGGTGCTGTTATTGTACACAGTATTGATGGCAGACAGTGAACACAGACTGCAGCATATAGAGGGTGCTGTTATTGTACACAGTATTGATGGCAGACAGTGAACACAGACTGCAGCATATAGAGGGTGCTGTTATTGTACACAGTATTGATGGCAGACAGTGAACACAGTCTGCAGCATATAGAGGGCGCTGTTATTCAGTGTTATTGTACACAGTATTGATGGCAGACAATGAACATGGTCTGCAGCATATAAAGGCTGCTATTATTGTACACAGTATTGATGGCAGACAATGAACACAGACTGCAGCATATAGATGGTGCTGTTATTGTACACAGTATTGATGGCAGACAATGAACACAGTCTGTAGCATATAGAGGGTGCTGTTATTGTACACAGTATTGATGGCAGACAATGAACACAGTCTGTAGCATATAGAGGGTGCTGTTATTGTACACAGTATTGATGGCAGACAGTGAACACAGTCTGTAGCATATAGAGGGTGCTATTATTGTACACAGTATTGATGGCAGACAGTGAACACAGTCTGTAGCATATAGAGGGTGCTGTTATTGTACACAGTATTGATGGCAGACAGTGAACACAGTCTGTAGCATATAGAGGGTGCTGTTATTGTACACAGTATTGATGGCAGACAGTGAACACAGTCTGTAGCATATAGAGGGTGCTATTATTGTACACAGTATTGATGGCAGACAGTGAACACAGACTGCAGCATATAGAGGGTGCTATTATTGTACACAGTATTGATGGCAGACAATGAACACAGACTGCAGCATATAGAGGGTGCTATTATTGTACACAGTATTGATGGCAGACAGTGAACACAGACTGCAGCATATAGAGGGTGCTGTTATTGTACACATTATTGATGGCAGACAATGAACACAGACTGCAGCATATAGAGGGTGCTGTTATTGTACACAGTAATGATGGCAGACAATGAACACAGACTGCAGCATATAGAGGGTGCTGTTATTGTACACAGTTTTGATGGCAGACAATGAACACAGACTGCAGCATATAGAGGGTGCTGTTATTGTACACAGTATTGGTGGCAGACAGTGAACACAGTCTGCAGCATATAGAGGGTGCTGTTATTGTACACAGTATTGGTGGCAGACAATGAACACAGACTGCAGCATATAGAGGGTGCTGTTATTGTACACAGTTTTGATGGCAGACAATGAACACAGACTGCAGCATATAGAGGGTGCTGTTATTGTACACAGTATTGATGGCAGATGGTGAACACAGTCTGCAGCATATAGAGGGTGCTGTTATTGTACACAGTATTGATGGCAGACAGTGAACACAGACTGCAGCATATAGAGGGTGCTGTTATTGTACACAGTTTTGATGTCAGATGGTGAACACAGTCTGCAGCATATAGAGGGTGCTGTTATTGTACACAGTATTGATGGCAGACAGTGAACACGGTCTGAAGCATATAGAGGGTGCTGTTATTGTACACAGTATTGATGGCAGACAGTGAACACAGTCTGCAGCATATAGAGGGTGCTGTTATTGTACACAGTATTGATGGCAGACAGTGAACACAGTCTGCAGCATATAGAGGGCGCTGTTATTGTACACAGTGGAAGTCAGCAGTGCCGAATGAATAAAAGCACTAGTTCTTAACCTTCCGGTGTGCTGATGCTAAGCTAGTGGGTTAAACTCCTACACCGGTCAGCTGGACTAAAATGTTAACTTCTCATCCTTGACTTGGGGACGTAAATTACAAGTACCTAAAAAGTCAGAATGGGTTTGCCTGATGGCGAGGGTCACTGGTAATAGGGAAAGCTAATCCACAGGCAAAAATCAGCCCAGTGCACTAGAAGTAGTAGCACATATATGGACTATACTTGAGTTCAAAGCAAGCAAATGGGGGAGGGGAGGGAATAATTGTACACAATGAGCAACTAGGATTAAAATTAAATTGTATGAAGACAGAAATTATGGTAATCTCTAAGAAGAAAGATATGCCACAATGTAACATCATAGTGAATTCTTCAACATCTGAATGGTAATCTCTAAGAAGAAAGATATGCCACAATGTAACATCATAGTGAATTCTTCAACATCTGAATGGTAATCTCTAAGAAGAAAGATATGCCACAATGTAACATCATAGTGAATTCTTCAACATCTGAATCAGTATAGCTATTTTGGAAGTCATAACATCTGACAGAAGGTGCCTTGTAGGGATTTGAACAAGAATCATGAAAGGTTATGGATGCCAGAAACACAGCAAAGACAGAATAGGCGATTGAAGCAATGCAGAACACAGAAGCTACAAACAATATGTTGCACGATTTATTGCCTGGCATATTTTTCTGCATCTTGTCAGGTGCATACTGCAGAGTTTAATATCATATGAAGTGAATAAATAAATAATACTTTGGTGAAATACTTAAAACACATAATCACAGGTATTGTAAATTCTTCCTTGGTGTAGACATAACCTTGGTTACGCCAAGAGATTTATCAGAAACAACTGTAGAACCAATGGGAATCGGAGCATCCTGGATAGCTAGAAAGATGATGCATATTACCAGCTCTACAAAAGAAAACAAGTAACAATCTTCAGACTCCTAACAGGAACAACATACTGAATTACTAAATGTTTAATAAACTAAAGATAGGAGATACTGATAAATATAACTCTGGAACTGGTAAAATAACACCTAATTGTAAGTGGGCACATACACAGAGCAGTGAAACTATCATGGTCTACATCCACTCCATTTTAAGGCAAACTCTATTTAGATGTCAATAATTCCAGTTGACTGCTGCTTTCTTTTGATGTCTTAATGTTGATATCTGAAGGTGTATGGAGAAGAAGAAGATATCCAGGTCCACTTCTGCAGAGTGGATATCTGGAGAGTCATTAGGAACTGGTCTTTGTAGAAGTTCCTTGGGGAAAAAAAGTCTTAAAAGTCGAGAGGATTGACTTCATCGCACCGGGTTTTATCCCATATGGCTCGGCCTCTTTCCACAGGGTGACCTGCAGAAAGCATCGCACACAGCATGAACTCCTTAGCTGCGGTGGCAACCCCCAGGAGTCTCCGAGAAAAATGCACTCAAGAACCGAAAGACGTAGCCCAGAATCGAACCCACAACCTTCAAAGCGCAAAGCATATGGCTTAACCACTTCGCCACGGAGACTCCTGAGAGAGAAGTTCCTTGGAGTATTCGACCAGTCTGTTCATTTGATCTTTATTGTTGTGAGAATTTTCCCATTACTATTTTTTACCAGTTCACTTGGTTGATTATATTTTCCTACCATTTTCCTTGTGGTGCTATTTGGTATCTTAATTTACCTTTCACTGCTGCTTCTTCTACCTCTCTTGCTAGGTCATCTAAATATTGCCATTTTCAGCCTTATTTGAAACTTTTTTTTATTAGCTGCTGTGTATTTTTCATGGGCTTTGACTTTAGTAGCTCTTGTTTGTTATTTTTTAAAATCTGCTTTTTAAATTTTTCCTTCTTCTTTTTTGTTTCTAACATAATCCATGCTTTATGTTTTTATTCACATTCATTTGACAATATGTTTTTCACCCCCTATGTGAACACATCATGCACTGTTGATGAACGAAAGATGAGTGATTGGAAGGGCCGAATGTAAGACGGGCCTACGCGCCCAATTTGTTACCTTTTGAAAATAAAGATCAATTCAATTCAATTCAATTCCCTTTTCCCTATGACTTTTTTTTTACATGATTTCATTCCAAATGCATTTTGCCAACCAGCAGTCTTGCATACTCACCTTATTTATGTTTGTTTGCGAGATCCGCTAGTTATTAGAGACTGTGACCATACATTTGTCCTTAGTTGCTTGATTTCTGAGATATCCTAGATTATATTAATTTCAGTGTGTATGAAATGTCATGTATCTCTTGAGTTTCAGTTTAATTTTTTTAGATACAGATGTGATCTGAATCTACACCTTAATCTCTTAAAATCTTTTACATAAGGTAGAGACTATCTAAATTTCATGTTATATTATATCAATCCATTACATTTTCTGTATTCTAGTCTGGTGACAGCACATTTGCTTTATGCATCCTTTTATGTGGAAAAACACTTCTATCAGTGAAATTTGTGATTTACTGCACAAAATTGGTGAATAATTCTCCATCTTTGTTTATTACAAGTCAGTGTTTCCAAAATGATCTCTTTATAATCTGTGTTGTCTGATCTATTTTCATATCCTGTCACCCATCAAAATGTTGGTATTTCTGTTTCTTTGATTATCTATAGCACTTTGAAGTTTCATAGACAATTTCTCCTTAAATGATTCATCCTGATAATTTATTGGTACTTGGCACATATTAATGTTTATTTTCTTTTTTTGTGGTTCTAAATTTTGCTTTTATTATTCTAGAACTCAGTGCTTACCATTCTATTAAAGCTTTCTCTTCCTCTTTAGATAGCATTAGGGCCAATTCTTCACAGTGAGGAGTAGTTTCCTATGTATGGGCTGAGATCAGCACTGTTTCACCCATGTTTAGAAGCTTTTTGTCTGCTCCCTTCCATCTTGTTTCGCATAATCCAAAAATGTTGAGTTTATAATATTTCTAGCCTTCTACCACCTGTGATTTCTATCTGAATTCATACATAGTTCTAACATTCCAGGTGCCAATTTGAAGACTTTTAGGTGAAAGTAAAGGAGGCGAGTCAGTGATCCAGACTCCAGGAGATATTTTTGCATCACGTCACAATTCTTCTTGAAGAGCCTCCTTTCATCTCGGTTGGCTGAGTTTTTCTTCTTTCCTTATCTTTAGACTTGTTCGTAGTTGGTTGAAAGATATATACTGTCTGAAAATGGGATGTTGACAGTGCTGACAAAGCATTCACTGTCCTCTACCTAGTCAAAATGTACTATTCATTTTTTATGTCCATCATACTATTTGGCCAATATGAATAATTAATATTCTGTTTAGCTCATGAATACTCACATATTCCTGTATTTCATTTATGATGATACAAACTATAAATTGCAGCGTTGTAATGTCAAATGGTAATAATAAAAATTCTGAATGTTAAATTGATTTCAGCATTGTCCACTACTCTATTGAGAAGAAAATTGATGGTCAGTACTCAATAGCTGATGGCACAGCATTTGCAGATCCAGTGGCTCTCATTCACCATTACCAAACAGTTCAGTGTGGTTTTGTAACTGTGCCAAGAATTCCTTGCTCGAGGTCTTCTGACCAAGAGGCGGTAGCCTTTCGTGGCCTCAGTTACAACGAGTTACATTCTCTAATGAAAGAGACAGCCAAAAACATGGTAGGTGGAGCGTTTATTATCATCATTATTTGTTTAGTTTCCTAGAGAGCAAAAGGGCTATTATTGTGGTTACCAATAGTTTTTACATTCTTAATGTTGTCTCAATGTTTTCTACTTAACTGTTGTCTTTCATCTTCTGCTTTCTGATGTGAATAAAAGTCAATACATGTTATTTTATGGATTCTAATAGCGAGGCCACATTTCATACAAAAAACTAAATTCAGTAAATGTAGAGGTTCTTGGGAATGAAAAGAGAGCAGAGGGAATAAATAAAAAAAAGGATAAATAAAACATTTTCACTTCATTAGTAGATATGGCATGCTTATAAAAATCATACCAGAGGAAAAGACTAAAGTAAGTGAGCAAGAGGTATGCATCAATTCAAGATGAAAGATACAATTAAGAAATACATGAAAGCAGTCTGTCAGAGTGTACCACCAAAGTCATAGACAGAAATTACTGGAAGTCAACCTTCCTTGTGAAGATATCACTTTGTTAACTGATTATTGCGATTGCTTTCTGAGATAGTCTTGTTTTGTGTCACACCTAGTTATGCCTGTCTAGCTCAGTGCATCAAACTTCAGCATGCATTACTGTCAGTATAAATAAATAGTGCAAATTGAAGTTCAGAACACAGAATATAACCTTCAGGACCTCTCAACCTATAGAGACTTACACTGCTTGATGTGGCCAGAGGGTACATTGCTGTAAGAGAAGTTATGGGGTTACTACATCAACCTGGAAGTTGGGAGGTTACAGTCTCCACCTCAAGCTTTAAAGTTACTGGGTTCAAATTTCAGCATTGGGCTGAGAAGTTTTACAACAACAAATGGTTTATAATATGTCCCCCTGATTTCTTAGGACATGCGATTGGCTACCTTGCTTTCTCATATAAGCACAAAAAACTATCGGTCAAGTATGCAAATTGTGCACATTAAAAATCACATGACAGTTGGAAATCACAAAGAGTAGGCCACAAGATTGTTACCCCTAACCAATGGAGAAAGAAGAAAAGGAAGTTGTTCCGTATCACAGCAGCAATATTATCTTTAATGTGTCCTTTGAGTTTTGGCTTTTATGGCATTTTGTTTCTTTTCTTCAAATCACCTCCACTACACATTTTTTTTTGCTTTTTGCATATCGTATTTACAGGACATTGCAGTCAACACCAGCATTTTTCAGCTGCTGTTGATGTTTTGGCAAGTTTTCCCTCAGTAGTTTGCCATCCTCTACACATACACATTCTAAATTCAACAAGTTACACAAAAGTACATATTTTGGTATATCTGGTATAACAATTAGCAGTTTTGTTTCATCTGTTTGCTATTTGTGATTAATACAGTTGATAAGATGATTCTTGGTTTATTTATTTCTGAATAGAACGCTAGCTTGTCTAGAGCCCTGGGGACTATGAGAGAGTCTTTGTTGATGTTAGTTCTGCGCAACATGCATGAGAAAATGCCATGGTATCATGGAGACATAACACGTGAGGAGTGCATTAGAAGACTGGAAGAGTCTGAACACGAGAATGGAAAATTTATGTAAGTTAACTCTTCGTTATTTATGTTAATTAGGTAACAGTAATATCACACATTCTTGTAGGGGCAGAAATGTGAAGGATTTTATGTGTCTGTGTGCGCGCGCGCGCGCATCAAAATAAAACACTCCAGGGGGTCTACACATCAGACTGAGAGCCACGTCTGATGTGTTGGCAGAAAGGTTGCAAATACCACATTCCCCGCTGTAAGCAGACACAATCAGATATCATTTACTAATTTTTTTAAAACAAACTTGGTGAATACTAAAGGAAAAGAAACAGTCTGCAACATGATTCTACCTGGAAAACACTCTTGATGTTCTTAGCAGTATTACTGCCAATTGACATGAAAGTGACGCAACGTCGTGAACTGCTCTGGCAAACTACAGGTTTTCACTTGCAGACTCCTCTTATAAAAAGAAATTGTATGACATTTCAGCACTTACAATTGTTGAGATATCAACAAATTGTGTAACTTTCAGCACTTGGAAATTGTTGAGGTATCAACAAATTGTGTAACTTTCAGCACTTGGAAATAGTTGAGGTATCAACAAATTGTTGTTGAGGTATCAACAAATTGCGTAACTTTCAGTACTTAAAATTGTTGAGATATCAACAAATTGTGTAACTTTCAGCCTTGGAAATTGTTGTGGTATCAACAAATTGTGTAACTTTCAGCACTTGAAATTGTGGAGGTGTCAACAAAACGTGTAACTTTCAGCACTTGGAAATAGTTGAGGTATCAACAAATTGTTGTTGAGGCATCAACAAATTGTGTAACTTTCAGCACTTGAAATTGTTGAGGTATGAACAAGTTGTGTAACTTTCAGCACTTGAACATTGTTGAGGTATCAACAAATTGTGTAACTTTCAACATCTCTAAACATCTATCATCATCATGTTGCAGATTCTTTGCATCATGACTAGGGGAAAAGTGTCTTGATCCCTGGCTAGTTCTCCTACCTCACACATCCTCATGCCCAAGGTGACTGCAATTTTCTGTGTCCATCTTCGTACAGGTCGACCTCTGCCTCTTCTTCCATCACAGTCCTTTTGAAGCCACAGTGATGTTTTTATATGACCAAAGTATTTCAGTTTCCAAGTCTTGATGTTGCTATGAGCCAGTTTTCTTTGATGTTCACAAAGACAAAAGTATTTTTAGTTTTCTTTGCCTATGATATTCAATTGTTGGACACTGTAGTAACAGAGAGTGCAAGGAAAGGACTCTCCTTGAATATCAAGAAAACATTAACAATGGTGATATCAAAGAAAATGGTGACACCAAATTTTACATAGAAATAGAAGGAAAAATTCTTAACCAAGTGGATAATTTTAGATACCTAGGGACATTTATAACATCAGATGGAAAATGTACAACAGAGATTAAGAGCAGAATAGGGCAGGCAAAGGCAGCATTTCAGAAAATGAAGAGTATCTTGTGTAATAGGTCACTATCACTGAATGTAAGAAAGAGAGTGCTGAAATGCTATGTAGAACCAGTTTTGCTGTATGGCAGTGAATCTTGGAATGTAAATGAACAAATTAAGAAGAAATTAGAAGCAACAGAGATGTGGTTCCTGAGACGAATGTTGAGAATTCCTTGGACTGCCAGAGTAACTAATGACGACTGCCTGAAACAAGCTAATGAAACTAGAACACTATATACAACAATAAGAAAGAGACAAACAGCTTTCTTTGGTCATGTAATGAGAAGAGAGGCATTGGAGAACATCGTGACAACTGGAAAGATCGAGGGAAAGAGAGGCAGAGGCAGACCAAGAGAAATGATGCTGGATGGATTGAGACGGTGGCACGGAGGAATATCAGCAGCAGAGTTGATCCAGAAAACCAAAGACCGAGATCTGTGGAGAGCCATGAACGCCAACGCCAGCTGGCATGGCACTTGATGATGATGATGATGATGATTCTAAGAAATTTTGTATAGCATGTAACTCCAGAAACTCTGATTTTCTTCTTTAGTGGTTGTGAAAAAAAAAGTCTGTGATTGATATCTGTATGTTACCACAGGAAAGATACATGTTCTCAATAATAGTACTTTAATTTGTTTGTTGGTGTTGTTGAAATAGTTGATGAAATAACAAATTGTGCTTTCCAGAACTTGAAATAATTATTTTAACAACAAACAGTAACTTTCAGCACTTTAATAATTGCTATTATAACAAGAAATTGTGTAAACTTGAGCACTTTAAAGAATTGATATTATAATAACAAATTCTAAAATCTTGCAACACTTGAAATAGTGGATGTAAAAACTGTTGTCTGTCTACTTCCTATAGTACCTTGCGGTGTAGGACAGGGGGTCTTGAGCCTGAAGAATTTAGACCGCCTGACTAATCAGTCGGCACGAACTGTGCAGGTTAGAGTTTTATTTTAACTCCGACATAAAAAAATCCACACTTTACAGAGGATTCGAACCTGGGTCTTCTGAAGGAAAACCCAGCATGGATATAAAAACAAACTAATGTAATTTGTCAGCACTTGAAAGTATTGATATTGTAATAACAAATTGTGTCATCTTCCAGCATCCGAAAGAGAGCCGACAATCTGACTTATGCTCTTACTATGAGTTGTGATGGACAGATGCGTCACTATTTTATCCTGGTGAATGATGGAGAAACATACTCTATAGAGAATGGACAGAGATTCAAAGCCCTTATTATTGTGAGTTGTGTGTTATTTGATTTGTGCTGTCCTCTTTGAACAAAGGAAGCCACAGTTAACAAGTGGCTAGCAGGCTTGCCTATCGGCACAGTGGTCATATGTTCCAATTTGCATTGAGGCAGATTAAATGTCACAATTTTTTTGTCACATTATGGGAAGAAATAAATTGGAGAACTTGGTGACAGCTGGCAAGATCGAAGGGAAGAGAGCAAGGGGAGGGCAGAGAAGTAAATACCTGGATGGCTTGGCCACGTTGTATGGTCGAGACAAGAACACTGAGCTGATCCACGACTCTGGTGATCGAGTGAGATGACAAAACATGACCGCCCATGCTTACTGGCTTGGCACATGATGATGATGAGATTAAATAAATTAATCTGAGCTTCTAGCCTAAAATGGATAACAAGAAAAGTCTTGATAAGTAAAGACAGCTGGAGTGATATTGACCACAGAACCCCTCAAGTGTTGGCCATATACAAATATGGAGGCTAGCACCATATACCCAGTACACCTTGTGCCTCTAGACATGTAAAAAATGGTCTTTAACTGACTTTCCCCCTCCATTTTGTACAAAAATTACAATGTGACTTAACTCATTGTGTTCCAAGCAGCTCACTGTAATTGATTGGTTACCACATACAAGCAACAACAAAAAAATTGCTGGTGTTGACTGCAATGTCCTGTAAAGGATATGCAACTAACTTTTAACATACAAGCTATGTTAGTGCAGTGGCTAGCATGATTATGTGACAACCATGTGGTCAAGTGTTCAGATCCCCATCGAGGCAGATTTTTAAAATAAACCTGGGCTCCCAGGTTGACCCAGTCTTAAATAGATGCCAGAAATGTTCTGGAAAATAAAGGAAGCTGACGTGTTGTTAACAACATCATCCATTGAGTGTGGATTAGTTAATAACAATATGGGGCTCCCACCATATACCCATCATGCCCCAAGACTTCTAAAGGGGTAAGAGAGAGAGAGAGAGAGAGAGAGAGAGAGAGAGAGAGAGAGAGAGAGAGAGAGAGAGAGAGAGAGAGATTTACATGATAGTTTTCTTAATTCCATCTGTTCTAGCAGTTTTTTTTCACTCTGTTGAAATTATTACTAAAAATTTGTCCCATTCTGTTATTATTTTAATGCCTTTAGTTACCAACATTTATTACTTAAAAGTACAACTGTGTATAGTAAAACATGGTCAAGCAGCTGGAAAAGAAAGAGAGTTAATAGAAAAAAATATAATGAAATATTATGTTGTTATTATTTTCTTAATAATTTTTAGTACTTACATTACCTGTATTCTCTGCTTTGTGTTACCTCTGCAATACAGTTTTGTACAGTGTTTGATTTATGACGTTTCATAACAGGTTACCCACATTAACAAAACAAAATCACAAAGTATTAACCCATGTTTTTGGAAATAGGGGAGTCTAGTTGTATATGACTTTCAATATATAGGATAGTTAGTTAGTTGCATATCCTTTACTGGACGTCACAGTCCACCCCAGCATTTTGTGGGTGTTATTTCTTGGCAAGTTTACGTTCAGTAGTTTGCCAATGCTTTCTGAATGGCCAGCACTCATACAATTATATGAAAACCAGCTCAAGGCAGTCTGCTGCCAAATCGCCCATAGCTGTGTTTCAAACGTGGTATGCGGGATTACAAATTTGCATCTGTGACCCTTTCAACACAGAGCTGGCATATATATGCAAGGGGATTCTCATAAGTCTTTGGCCTGACCATGAAGGAGTATGTGGAGAAAATTGAAATTTGACACATGTATAGCTCATTCAATTTGTAATGGACATATGAATTATGAATTTCCCTCCTCAATTGGTTTTCCTGATATGATGCATGGCACAACACATCCTGTTGACCAGATCTGCACATCCAACGGTTTTTCAGAACAATGGAGAAATCAGACGCCAGAATTGTGATAAAATTCTTGATGTTACAAGGAAAAAACCTACAGTAATACACAGGGAGATGGAGCGAGGAAGTTTGTCTTTCGTGTGCTTCTGTAAAAAATTGGTGTTTGCAGTTTAAGTGTGGCTGTTTCCAAGTGGCTGATCTGCCAAGATCAGGACGACCGTCCTCAGAGTGCAATGATGCAAATGCTGCAAAAGTGAAGAAAATCATAGACCAGGAAAGGAAAATGACAATTGCAGAGATATCGGGTTCAGTAAAACTGAGTAAGAGTACAGTTTTTAGAATTTTACACAACAGACTGAACATGAGAAAAGTGTGTGCCCGCTGGGTCCCGCGTCTGCTGACATTTGAACAGAAACAAACACGAGTTGATTGCTGTGGCCAGTTGCTCAACATGTGGCGGTCGGAAAACATGTTGACGACCATGGTGACGGTAGATGAGACTTGGATTCACCATTATGACCCAGAATCCAAAATTGCCAGCATGCAGTGGAAAACCCCGGGCTCGACAACACATGTCAAGCCAAGAGCACAAAAATCTGCAAGAAAAGTGATGCTGACTTTTTTGGGGGAAGACAAAGGTGTCATATTGAAAAATTACGTGCTTCGTCGCAACACGGTTAATGGGCAGTACTATGCAGATCTCCTTATCAAACTAAGAAAGGCTGTGACCAGAAAACGAGGGATATCGCGTACACAAATTCTGCCTTTGCTTCAAGACAAAACGCCCTCCCATAAAGCATGGCTTGTGCTGCAAACTGCCAACGATTTGAATATTGAAATTCTTCCACACCCACCATATTCTCCAGATTTGGCTCCATCAGTCTTTTTTCTTTTCCCAAATCTTTAAAAACAGCTGAAAGGAATTTGTGACGAAGATGTCATACTGGCTTGTGATAACTGGTTTAGTTTGAAAAATAGGTTGTTTTATTCTGAAGGTCTTTTCAAGGTCATGCAGAGATGGCAGAAATGCATAAATTCAGGTGATGGCTACATTGAGAAGGAATAAGTACTGTGCCAAATTTCAATTTTCTCTAATTTCAATTTTCTCCACCTACTCCTTCATGGTCAGGCTAAAGACTTATGAGAAGCCCCTTATATAGGATAGCTAACAATAAACCACAAAGAAAAGGATGTTTCTCAATGTGTCTGCCTATTTGTCTTATACATCTGTCCATCCATCCATTCATCCATTGTCAACATCTTGAATCACTCACACAGGCACTCGCTACTTCATCCACACCCAAAGAAACATCCGTTGTGTGGATGGTGTATCATGTCTTTTAATTCAGGCGACCCTGAAATAGTTACATATAATAACCAGGCGGTGACCGCCTGAACAAATATACATTTGTCGCCTTCTTTACAATACTTATGCACAATCACTTATTCAAACTCCACACTCGCTATCTCTAACTGGCGCCCTAGCCAACTAAACAGTTGCGCTCGGAAATACACAAGTGTCCTCTCTAGAAAGATGTCGTGTCCCGTCTGATGGTTTTCAGCCGGCTGGCTAGCCTTGCCGTCCTAAATCCTGTGCGGTCAGTAAAACCCCGTGCTATTGTACCTGTCTCATAGTACAGCAGTCTGTCCGTGTTAATCTGGGTTATACTAACGTCTAGTCTGTTCAGGGTGGTATTCCATGAACAAAGCGTCCGCTCCCCTCCTCGGGGTTGGTCCTGGCGGTGTCCTGGTTATGACACGTCCGTGTCCCCATCTAAGTCCTGTCTTATGACTGTTCTCAGTCCTAGCTTGTGTTCTATCTATACTCTATCTACTCCCCTGTAGAGTCCTGATCTATGTCCTATATGTCATTACCTCTATTCTGTCCCTTGTCCTATCTATGTCCTCCTCAACATCTTGACATCCATCCAGTCTTGGGCAGATCAGAGAGCTGTACTGGTTGTGAACAAGAATCCCTTCACTACTGGGATTAAACCAAGACTGCTGTCTTTGTAAAAGAAAAAAGATGAACAAGAATCCCTTCACTACTGGGGATTAAACCAAGACTGCTGTCTTTGTAAAAGAAAAAAGCTGAACAAGAATCCCTCCACCATCAGGGATTAAACCAAGACTGTTGTCTTTGTAAAAGAAAAAAGCTGAACAAGAATCCCATCACCATTGGGGATTAAACTAAGACTGCTGCCTTTGTAAAAGAAAAAATAAAACACATTCCATTGCAGGAACTTGCTGTGGGTATGTGAAGTGTTCAGACCATCACATGTTGTAGACCTGAGTGCATGAAGGAATCAGTATGGGAAGGATATGGACAATGCTGTATGGAAGAGCTAAATACAGGAGGCCTTGGAGTGAGTTGGCTGAAGGCCTATACCCCAAATGGTGGATAGAGAGCAAAAGAAGAAGAAGCATGAACGAGGTTATGGCCAGTCTATGCCTTCTCTAGCAAATGGTGAGAGCTGACATGAACCATCATCTGACTGCGT
This sequence comes from Cepaea hortensis, assembly GCA_963921405.1. NCBI lineage: Eukaryota > Metazoa > Mollusca > Gastropoda > Stylommatophora > Helicidae > Cepaea > Cepaea hortensis. The sequence goes on along the minus strand of OY992885.1, from coordinate 50,396,660 downwards.
GTATGTCATTGACAGTGTAATGTCCTAACTATTATACCTATACACCCAATCGTAATTTTGGCAATTACAGAAACATGCACGCTTGTCTGTGTAGGCAAGTGCATTAACCACTTTGCTAAAGTGACTCCCTTTTGATCATGTTGGGGTAACTGTTCAGTGCCTAGTGATTTGTTTGTTACAGACATGATTAACATTGTGTTGATATTATTTGACGTTCACTATACACTTTTGTCAGCTGGTGGATCATTACCATAACAAAAGAGATGGCCTTCCGTGTAAACTGACCGTTCCTTGTCCAGCTCCTAACGTCAGAAATCAAGCATTTGAAAGTGAGTGCTGTGCTTGCCCGCATATGTTAATTGTAATGTATGTTCCTCTCAGAGATAATATAATAAACCAATCAAAAACTGGTATAAAAATACAATTTTGGATCACCGTGTTAACACTAAATGAAACAGGTATAAACTGCTGGAAAATGAAATGACAAAGACACACAAAAAAAACGCACACAAAAGTCTCTAACAGGAACCTGCTGTTGGTATGTGAAGTGTTAGGACCAGCAGATTTTCTTAGGCCTGCGTACACAGAGAAATAGGTGGCCAGTCTTTCCCTCCTTTAGTTCACGCCGAGTTTAGGCATCGAACCTCGTCTTAAAGTGCTTGTTCTATTGTCAGTGTAATGTCCTAATCATTACACCAACATGCCTGCTGAAAATACAAGTTAGTATTTAAAAATTATGATGAAAATATACTTTAGTATTTTATTTAAAAAAAAAGTATTCTTAACATACTTTGTATTTAAAAACTGAGAAGAAATAATAGTTTAATTTTTTTTTAAATGGGGATGAAAATATACTATAATGTTTACAAATTATAGTAAACCAAAAATTAGATAGTTAAAATGTTGCAAATAAAACTTTGTATTAAAAACATCCGGCAGAAATATAATCTAGTCTTTAAAAACTAAGGTGGAAATATAATCTTGTTTTTAAAATCTATTTTGAAATAAAATCTTGTATTAGAACACTATTTTGAAATATAATCTAATATATCTAGTATTTAAAAACTATGGTGGAAATATAATCTGATATATAAAAAAATATGTTGGAAATATAATCTAATATTTAACATCTATTTTAGAAATATAATCTAGTATTTAAACATGAGTAAAAACTGTTTTTCCAGTGGTTTCTTGAAGTGTTCATTTAGAAATGTTAATATTACAATTAAGGTTTGACAATGGTAGGGTTCTTCCCTTATAAAAGAATGGATTTTGTGTTCCTATTTGTTGTTTAATCTTATTACTAGGCTTTCATGATTGCATTTAACCCTACCTGACTGCTGTACCAATTTTTCGGTAATTTCCTAATCTGCCGCTATACCGCTGTGCCTAATTTTCGGTATTTTGCCTAGTACGTGAAAAAAATGCGTCACAAACTAAAAATAACCAATCAGTCGTGGTCAAACTGTCTTCCCCCATAGGTTTGAACTGACTTTATGTGGTTTACCGCGAAAAAATTATGAAAATTCACAATGAAACGAGCGGCTGATGAACCAAGCACTTCAACAAGAAAGCGAAGAAGTTATAGGCTTTTCACAGTCCAACAGGTGATCGATACTTTGGTTTATTCAGACTGGATTGGCACACAAAGGTGGAATATTGGAGCTAGATTAAATTTAGACCTATTTTCTACAATGTCTCCAAGTTACATCTTATTCTAACCACTTGTTTGCATGTAACTAACATTTTTTCTATATCATGTTGGTTTTTTCTCTTTAATGCTCAGGAGCCCAGGTAATAGGGACAGTTAGGTTCAGGGCCTCAGGTCTGGTAGGGTTAAAGGTGGTTTCTAAAGTCAAGAGGATCAACTTCATTACATTGGGTATTATCCCATTTGGCTTTTTCTATTTCTACAGAGCAGCCTGCCGAAGGCGGTACACAGAGCATGAACTCTGTACCTCCAGTGATGACCCCCAGTGTTTTCTGTTAGAATTGCACTTGTGAACCAAAAGACGGAATCTGAAAACAAACTCACAGTCTTCAAAGCACGATGCTGGCACCCTAACCACTTTGTACTGGAGGCCCCCAAAGCACATAACTTTCTTGACTGCATGTTCAGAAAAATGGCAGCCGGCCGGTCGCTGAACTAACTGGGTTACCTTATGCAGTAATGTGTGGCTGCTGGTTTTCTAGTGACTGCCACTTCCAACAACAATGAACTGTATTTTTCATGGCGGACTTTTGTGTTGGCATTCTGTCAGCAATATTGCGCTTAGTATACCTGTGCGGGCTGTTGGTTTGTCAAGACTCCTCTCAGTTCCACTTTTCGCATGGGGCAGTGAGGAGCATTGTGTTTGATATTCACTGGCAGATGAATGGAGCATAATGGGGCGACCCTTTGCCATGAAGGTGGAACCTCGACTAAGTAAGTCTTCTGCAAATTCAAACCCTTGCACCAGCCAATTTACAGTAACAGAAGAATAGAACAAGGAGTGAATCTCTAAAAGGGATGCAGAGCATTGTCGTAAAACTTGAATACTGTGTGCAGATAACTTAAGAGCCTTGGAAAGCAATTTATTTAGAAGGAAAATGATTGAAAATCATGTGCTGTCTTGCAGGTAGGCTTGGAACAGCTAGAGACTAAACAAAACAAGGCTGAATAAAAATGCTTTTCAAAATTCAAAACTATTTGCTGGCCAATAGGTACAGCTACTACAGCCTAATTGATCTCACATTAAATAATAGTGAACTAGCAGGAAGAAGAAACAGGAAAGAAGCATACTAACTTTTAAATGCATTTTTCCATAGCAGCAGTTTGAGGTTTGCATAGTTCAAGTAAAACAAAAAGTATCACTAGGAAGCTTGATGAAAGGAAAAACACACAGATACATGCAACTGTTTTGTTCAAAGTCTTTATCAACCAACAAGAAAAACAACAACAATAAAACAGACAAAAGAAACAAGAATATTTAACTCAGGATCTGAAAATAATCTAGTAAAAAAACAACTAAGAATGGAAAAAATATTGCCTGAAAAATTCTAGTACACTAAGCATTATTCTATCTGGTTTCTGCGGTATATTTCCTCTAGTCTCATTACAATTACCTTAATATGAGGGTAAGTTAATAAGTAAGTCACAAATGGCTGTAGAAAAATAACTAACTATGATAACAACTTGAAACCAGTTTATTTTTATACATACATTGTCCCTTTATTTCTCAACATAATTTCCACCATCATTGATGCACATACCCCTTCGTTTTATCAGTCCTCCCAAACCGGCTGCATAGAACTGCATGCTTTTTTTCATTTACCTGCCATCCCACAGAACTGTGTGACTTGCTTATTAACTCGCCCTCATAACTTTTTCTACCCAGCTATGCACCGCTTTTCGGGAAATCGCTAGGGGCCAAGTGCACTGAAAACCCACCTTGGCGGGAGACATTTCGCGAGTGACGCCAAAGTTGAATGTGAAGAGAAAACGTGGTTTAGAAAACAGAGCATGCAGTTCTATGCAGCATGTTTGGGATGACCGATAAAACGATGGGATAAGTGCATCAATGTTGGTGGAAATTATGTTGAGAAATAAAGGGACAATGTATGTATAAAAATAAACTGGTTTCAAGTTGTTATCATATTTAGTTATTTTTCTACAGCCATTTGTGACTTACTTATTAACTTACCTTCGTAATAATTAGTATTAAATAGTCATATAGTCATTTATTTTTGCACATTTCTGATGCATTTTTCATAAATTTTCAGTGCATACATTGTTGTTTTTGTTGCAGTTTAAAATTAACCTAGTAATAGATATGTGAATGAAAGTGTACGAAAGGTGAGAGATAAGAAGGATAGATGTTAGACTGGGCTGTGCGCCCAATTTTTAACTTTTGAAAGTTTGTACTTCCATTCTATCAAGCACTAAGACTTCTAAGACAAAAATGTTTACAATATATGATATCGACTTGTTTAATTTTGTTTCAGAATATTTGCAACTCCACAGATGTCTAGTTCAAAGGGTAAGTGCCTTTCCGTTGTATCATTTAAATCACACATTTTTTCCATCACAGAGTTGCTTGGAAATAGCTGAATTTATTCAGTGGTACCTGACACAGAATTCATGTAGATAGAAACAAAAGCAGATACAAACACACTCACCCCCCCTCCCCCACCCCACCCCCTCTTCCACCCCCAACCCCACCTCTCCCCTTTCCATTCTGTAGTGAGGATTATCATCATCATCACACCCCGGACAGGTCCAAAAGTACTCTGATCGCTTCTTAAACATCCACACCAGCATATATTGACTGATCATACTAGTTCAGGTCAGCATGGCTGAATAGATAAAAACACGTGTTCTTAAACATCTGGTGTGGTGATGCTGAGGTAAGGGACTCAGCCCCTACACCTTACAGTTGGACTAAAATGGTGACCTGTCATCCTTGACTTGGGGATGTAAATTACAAGTACCTCTGAAGTCGGAGTGAATTTGTCTGATGGCGAGGGACACTGATAATATGGAAAGCTAATCCACAGGCAAAATTCAGTCCAGCACAACTAGAAGTAGTGTGTATGGATCACGCTTGAGTTAAAAGCGAGCAAGCGCCAAAAAAAAATACTAGTTCTATGTTGGTTAATCAATTATCTTGTGGTCTCGATAAAATTGTCACATCTGGTGGTTTCCTGCTTCACTCCAATCTTTCTAACTCTGAACAAGGAAGAAGTTTCCTAGGTTTCCTTAAAGTCATCTGTTCGTCCAGAATCTCTTATAGCACTGATGATGTCTGGCCGATCCATTACTTTTCCTACCTCAATCGGCGCCATGTTCGCCAGCTAATCACCTCGCTCATTGCCTTTCACGCCTGACTGTATACTGATTATATCTTGATATTGCCTTTCTATTTATGTCCTTGAGCTCTTTTTACCTCAACCTTTTCTTTCCATTATAATTTTTAGTAGATTGTTGTTTCGTTGATATGAACTCATACCTTGTTGTTTTCATTTTTTTTTTAAATGTCTTTGAACACTTTGGCTCCATAATTAACAATCACAAGAAGTCATAGGGAGACTGACTATAGGACCGTTGAACTTTAACGTCATTAAGAGCCTGTAAGACAAGACTAGCAAACAAATGAAAGGAAACATTTGGAGAACATGCGTCTTTCCCCCAGCAACATACAGTTGGAAATCATGAACCGTTTTACAATCGCTAATGAAGAGAGTCAAGACTTCTGGACTTAAATGTAACAAAAAAAATGCATTAATACTGTGGACCAAAAAGAAAATCAGGCAGAAGATCTGCCACACACACCAGAAATGTGCAAAAATAAATGACTATATGACTATTAATACTAATTATTACGAGCGTAAGTTAATAAGTAAGTCACAAAAGGATCTGCCATTCACATCAGGCAGAAAAAAAAGGGAATCTCCATGGCTAAGTGGTCAAGCCGTTTGACTCAGGCTCTGAAGGATGTGGGTTCGATTCTGAGCCGTGTCCTTCGGTTCACGAATGAAATGTTTCAGAGACTCCTGTGGGTCATCGCTAGAGCTACGGAGTTCGTGCTTTGTGCGACGCTTTCCGCGCTGCGGAAAGAGACCGCGCCATATGGGATAAAATCCTGGTGCAATGAAGTCGACCCTGTTGACTTTTAAGCGACTTTTTAAGCGACCAAGAAGAAAATAACTGACATTCTTGAGTGGTCTGAGTTCAATCCTCAGCAGAGACAGGATTGTTTTTTCCAACCAGTATGACTCTTGGGTTGACCCATCCTCATGAAAAAGAGTGCCAGGCAGTTTTCAGAATTTATTGTGAATTGTATTGGGTGGAGGAGGGATAAAATTGAAATGAGAAAGGGAATTGACCACCCTACTAATATGTCAGGGCCCAAAATATATAAAGGCCTGACAATTCAAACTGTAATAACAGTATCTGCTACAGAGCTACCTTATTTTTACCATTCACTACAAGACCACAGCATCAAAGAAAATCGGCTCATAAACAGCATCATATCTCGGAAACTGAGACACTTTGGCTGTATTAAACGTGACAGTGGTTAGAGAAAAACATAAATATTTGATGTGGTTCCTGGAAGAAGAGGAAGGACTCAACCAACCAGACAGTGGACACAGGAATTTAAAGACATTCTGGCCCGACAATGCATGATGCAATGGAACTGACAAAGGATCAAGAATCTCTCAGCGGGCTGGGATGAGAGTGACATTCTGCAAAGGATTGGCTGCATGTAGAGGTGTGAGTGATGGATGTTGCTTTACTAAGTAACCCGGTTTGTGGTTCAAACATTCATGTGTGTATGTACATTTCCTTCTTTCAGCATGATAGCACCCCGCCGAGACCAAAACCTCTGAGCCTGTTAACAGATAGTAATGTCATACCATTACCTCATCGAATACCACTTATTCCTTCTCCTACAAATGGGAGGACTCCAGATCGGCCCCCGCCACCTATACCTAGAGTAACGACCAATGGTGCAGCTGGGTTCTCAATACATGTCCAGGACAAGAGAATCTTTCCTCCAAGGGAAAACAGCACATCTGAAGAAGCCACAGACGACGAGGATACAGTTTCAGAACGTGAGCATACACACGATTAAATAGCATTAGAGGACAGAGTAGCTAAGAGGTAACCTCTGCCGCTGACTCATGTGAACCAGGTTGGAATCATGCTGGGGAGTTGTTTTGAAAATAAGGGAGAGAGAGAGAGAGAGACAGAGAGAGAGACAGAGAGAGACAGAGAGAGAGAGAGACTCACTGGCTGACTCACTCACTCACTCACTCACTCACTCACTCACTCACTCACTCATACTCTCTCTGTCTCTCTCTCTCTCACACACTCGTTCACTCACTCACTCACTCATTCACTCACTCACTCACTCACTCATACTCTCTCTCACACTCACTCACTCACTCACTCACTCACTCATACTCTCTCTGTCTCTCTCTCTCACATACATTCACTCACTCCCAACCCTGAGTAGTAAGTAAGTTAGCAAAGTAAAACTTCCTTTTACACTTTTTAAGCCACATTGGTCATATGGTGCTAAACCCAAATAGTTTTTATAGACCAATCAGCACTTGGTGGGTAATGTAGTCAGTGTGAAACATGAAGTGTAGATCAGCATTACGAGAACAGAGTCACACACAAAAAAAACAGAGATGACATTGTGGCAACAACATGGGGACATCAGTCATCATTAGCAAAACATGAACATACATTTAGGTTAGCAACTAAAGCATATAAAACTATATCAAGGTAGCCCATAATTCAGTCAAGTACTATGGGATACCATGATGGAAACATCAACACTCAGTGTAAATTAAGCATCATGGTATTTCACCTAGTGTAACCAAGATGGAAACATCAACACTCAGTGTAAGTTAAGCATCATGGTATTTCACCTAGTGTAACCATGATGGAAACATCATTACACAATGCAAGCTATCATAATAGGTCATGTAGGGATACCATGATGAAAGTATCAACACTCATTGTAAGCTAATCATCATATTTCATGTGGGGGTGGTGTGATGGAAGTATGAACACTCAGTGTATGTTGAATGTCATAATATTTCATGTAGAGGTGCCATTAAGAAAGCATCAACATTAAGTCAAAGCTGACCATTATAATATTTGCAGGGTAAGTGTTATTTTTGGTGTGCTCACTCGCTTTGAACTCGAGCGTAGTCCTTACACACTACTTCTAGTAGAAACGGACTGAATTTTGCGTGTAGATTAGCTTTCCCTATTACCAGTGTCCCTCGACATCAGACAAACCTCCTCCAACTTCAGAGTGTCACAAGGGGATTGACATATAGAAGTGGCTGTGGTTGTGTCTAGTGGTATGTCTGTATGAACACTCTGCTGTTTTACTTATGCACAGCTATAGACACTGGAAAACACTGTTTTCGTGCATGTCATTTTATTACTTATGAAGATACATGATGAAAACATGACACCATTTCCAGAAGCAATCTTAGTACAGGTAAATAAACACTACTGTCTTTTCTCGGCCTTGTAGTATCATTTAATTGACTCGGACTATTTCCTGTGTCCGAACCCACTGAATGCCTGGCTGAGATTCCCTCTTCAGCCCAGACATCGAATGACTGGCTAGTTTCCTTAACGTAGCCCAAATACTAAATACCTGCTGGGGGGGGGGGGGGGCGCTGCGTGGTCTCGAGGTATGGACTTCTATTAATCAAATTTCCCCTGGTCTTTGGGTAGTGAGATCGGACACCCGTGTATATTGTTGTGCACGTAAAAAATCCCTTGGCAGTTGGAAATCGAAAAAGAGTAGCCTAATGGCGCTGCCCGGGCAAAATTTCGAGTTAAAAATCTACCCAAGTATTTTAAGGATCCTCGCCGGTGCTACGGAGTTCGTGCACTGAGCTGAGTTTCTCCAGACTCAGATTTGAGTTAGGAGGAGAATGGAGTACTTATGGGTTGCACCCGTGTGCTGTGATGTTGATCCAGCGACTGAACTGAACTAAACTAAACACTAAATACCTGGCTAGTTTCCTTAAAGTAGCCCAAACACTGAATAACTCGCTAAGCCTCAGACTGACTGCTCTAGCTAAGTTTCCCTCACTTTGCCTCAGAATCAACTCCCCTGAATGCCCCTGTCTGGGCTGGTTTCCCTCACTCAGCCCAAACTCAACTAATCATCATCTGCCCAGACTTGTGTCTTTATTCATGCTTCCCGGACCTCCCAAGAAACACCATTTAACCCCCTGACCCACATTCTAAATTCCTCCAACATTACATTTCTGGGTTTTCTTTGTCTCTTAGTCTAGTTAGTTAGTTAGTTGACAGATCATCCTCATTGTACATCGAACCATTCAGTCCATAAGTGCTAGGATCCCCTCCTCAGCAAATCCCGCAGTGTCTAGCTGCTAACGACACCAGTTCTGTGTTGGTTTATCAATCTTCTTTGTCTCTTAGTCTACTATCACATTTTTCTCTGTGCTCTGGTGACTCAGACTGACATCTCCATGATATACCCTCCATTGTGTTTGGGGCCAACCTAGGGATTCCTTCCTCCACCTTTCTGACCCAACATCTGCATACCTCTTCTCTGACCCCTGTAACCTTGATTATACTATAAGATTCTTAGCCTCTCCCTCTCCCTGCCTTGGCGTCAAGAGGTACTGGTAATTTACGTCCCCTAGTCAACGCCAAGAAGTCAACATTTTAGTTCAACTGGCCAGTGGTGGTGTTGAACCTCCTATCTCAGCATCAGCACACTGGATGTTTCAGAGTGAACGCTCTTATCCATTCTGCCATGCTGGTCTGTGCAGGGCAAGTGATCTATTTAGTGATGCTCACTTTCTCCTCTGCCAGCATACCATAAATATTCTATTGTGGGTTATTTTTCTAAATGTTGACAATTTAGCTTAGACTGCTGCCTATTCTGCCTGCTCTTTGTGTTGTTCATCATCTGAGGGATTAAACATGCACAATGTGTTAGTTAGTCAACATATCATCCTCATTGCACATTGAATTATTAGTTCCTCTCTTCAGTATCTTCCTCAGCTTATAGGAACTGACAACACCCAGGGGGGGGGGGGGTGGGGGGGAAACATGCACGATGTGTACAGTGGTCCGTCAAGTTTTTCACCCTAAGCCAAGAAAGCTAGATGTCTTGCTCATTACCCAGGTTTAGGAAGGGGATTTGTTACATCCTCTAGTTGTTTGTAAATATTTTCCTTCATCTGAATATGAGCCTGATACCTTTCTTCCAGAACTTTGGACTGCGTCTTTCTACTCTATCTAAGCACAGCTTGTGATGAATGAGTGGCTGAATATATGTAAGTGAGGTCAAACAGTCATGTGTAGGATGCAACGATTAATTAGGTGAGAAGAAAAAGAGCATAAAGTGTCAACTCTTGATTTGTGGAAACCTCCCTGGGTGGTGGGGTATGCCCGTGTTCTGCTTCTGCCTCCCCTTGAGAGGCAACCAGCATGCATATAGTTGTTCTGGACAGACATGTTGGGGGCAGCACCTGTAGGTGGAAGTGTGAAGATGACCTTACCACTGTGACTTCCCAGAATGTACTTTGAATCTGCCCAGGAAAATTAGCTATTTAGTCAACAAATGCCAGGAAGAAGTCGTATGTGTCGGCCAAAAGATGCAAAGTTTTGCTGTAAAGAGGCACAAGATAGGTCCAAAACAAAAAATAATGGACGAAGAAGAAAAAGAACCTGCTGATGTGTTTTATTAATAATTAATTGTACATTTTTAGTGTATTTATTCACATCATAAATGTTAGTGGGTGCAAGATTTTAACTCCTTATGCATATAAACACATGCATACATTTTAAAGTTTAAAAAGACCTTATTTTTCTGTAAGCATTGGACAGTGCGCTGGCTCCCAACACGACACATTAACAGTGTATACCTACACTCAATGTTTAAAGTGCTGCGGTAGAAGAATAAGTCTACTCTTATATGCTCTGTCACAAAGGGGTTACGGCCGCAGTTCGTAATCCCGCATACCACGTTTGAAACACAGCTGCTGGCGAATTAGCAGCAGACCGCCTTGCGTTGGTTTTTATAAAATGGTATGTTCAGAAAGCAGTGCCAAACTACTGAACATAAATTTTCCAACAAATCACAAACAGCCACAAAATGCTGGGGTTGACTGCGACATACTGTAAAGGATATGCAATTAAAGAGAAGTAGCAGATGAATTAGTTCACACTGTTGTACTCTGCTTCCGAGTTGTATGAGGACACCTGCCCTGATGCAGTATATCTCTTATGCTTCCGAGTTGTATGAGGACACCTGCCCTGATGCAGTATATCTCTTATGCTTCCGAGTTGTATGAGGACACCTGCCCTGATGCAGTATATCTCTTATGCTTTCCTCTTCAGGTGCCTAGCCTGAAGCAGGCATTGGGGATCACCACTCTCCAGTCCTCCCTGTCATTTAATATTTTGATAAACTTGGTGTTCCTTGTCATATTATTTGTTGCCCAACTTTTTCAGCTTTCCACATTTTTCTTTGTCTTCCTCTGCCTCTTTTGCCTGGTAGTTTCTCATATAAGGCTTCTTTCTCTATTTCAAATCTTCAGTTGATTTACCCCAATTATGTATAAATTTCATTTGTCTTTTTCTTATGGTCTTTATGAGTGATCTAGTAACATCTGCAGCTGTCAGTACCTTAGTGTTTGTTTTCTTCTCTGTTCACGCTATTGTGAAACTGCATCCACTGTCTCTAACCCATAACCCATAGATGCTGACTGTCTCACTATCTCATCTCATCTCATCGTGTTCCTCTTGTATCTTGCGGTGTCGAGGTGAAGTATAAACTTCGTGAGAGTGCCCGGTTATGGGCTTCGTATATCGACATTCCCATGGATTCTGTTATTCCCTCCGTCCAACGTTTACGTGGTCGGCCTCTTCCTCTCACTATAAATGTTTTAAATACAAGAAAAAATATGTTGACAGCTTAAAAAAATACAACTGAAAGAGTTACCACTAGTAAGATTTAAAACTGAGCACAAAATAAAATTGTAAATGTTTTAAATATAACAAGAAAAAAAATATGTTGACAGTTTAAAAAAACTATAACTGGAGGGGCTACCACAAGTAAGATTTAAAACTATGTGCACAAAATCAAATTGTACAAAATAAATGGGAGTGAAAACTGTCAATGTGGCTTCTCAATAACTCAAATTGCTTTCTTCTAGTTCTTCCAGATTCCCATATGACTCACGAAGAAGCAGAAAAACTGGAAAGTGTTTATATCGATATCAGAAGGGACGTTATGACAACTGATCTGAAACCAGAACAGATTATATTAGAGGGGAAATTAGGTGAGTACTCATAGAAAGACTATAGGTTTTTAAATTATAACTGTAAATATCATCCAATGGCAGATATTGTTATTAAGGTATGAAAGAAAAAAGAAGACAATGTTTTTCTTTGGGATTACAAGAAATAACATGGAGGAAGAAAACTGACATGCGTGGTATGTTGCAATCACCATGCAAAGAATACATCAAATAACTAACATGTCTGAAATCACTAACTGTTGGTGACTGTTGCAAATAAGATTTAATCGGAATGACTGCTAGAAAACATTATTTTCACTTGCCTGCCATCTTGACAGACTTTAGATTGTTACATTGTGCTTTTAAAAAAAAGGCATAATAACTACAACCCATGACAGATGCCAGGGATGGAGTTATACTTCTCTATAGCACAAAGCCTGGTCTGAATTTAGAGACCATGTGTTGTCCATGCAGCATGATCCCTCTCTCGGCCTGCTTAATTTACTCCAGAGGAAAGGTAACACCAATACAATGTGGGGTGTATATATAGGTTGTACCAAGATGAAAATGGTTAAATTTATTTCATGGTACCAGACGGCTGGCTCTGTGGTGAACGGGTTACGGGTGCAGTTCGTAATCCTGCATACCGCATTTGAAATACAGCTGCAGATGATTTGGAAACAGTCTGCCTTGCACTGGTTTTCATACAATGGTATAAGTATAGGTCGTTCAGAAAGTAATGGCAAACTACTAAACGTAAACTTGCCAAGAAATCACAAACAGCCAAAAAATGATCGGGTGATTGTGACGTCCTATAAAGGATATGCAAATAACTAACCAGACTGCAGAATTCATGTAAACATTGAGGACACAGATCCAAACGTCCAGTCAGTAGGGGCAATGATGAGCACACTCTGCCTAAGAACATGTGTTGAAGCGCATCAGCAACCAAGGCGCCATGCAGTCTTCTGCAGTTTGTAATGTCTGACTCTCAAATACAGCAAAATTCATGAAAAGACTGGAATTCTTGTGTAGACATTACTAGAACAACAGCAAACAAGGAAAAGACGCCTCCCATGAAGTGTCTTTTGAAAACTATTTTGCCCCGGGATGACTATTATCATTATTATGTCAGCACCAGGCAAAGTCCAATCTTTATACCCGGAATAGGGCATTTAGACTAAATAGCAACGTATACACAAAACTCAAAATAGTCTCCACAGCATATGTGGCCGAGCACCTCAAATTACATAAGTTTACAGAGCTGTACCAAATACATATTGCTAAGAAAGGCAGTTTGTATGGCTTGATGAACTACCTCTAAATATCAAACTGAAAAAAAAGGTTCCTTTTACAAGCCTAAGATGTATTGGGCATATGGACCTTGACCTTTTTTTTCTGGACCACTCAGGCTGATGTGGTTGGTATCACCCGGGCCATCTTTACTCCCGACTGGTACCCATTTAAGGCTGAGTTGACCTGATAATCCAGGACAGTTAAAAAAAAAAATTCAAAACTGCCCCACTGTGAATCGAACCGAAGTGTACCGTTACCGCAGGTGACCATCTATCTCCTATGCTACTGCGGCTCCCTGTATCATTCTGTGATAGACTTTATTTATTGGTAAGCCTTGCACTAACTACTATGTCATCACATCATAATGATAAGTTTATGTCACATATGGGAAATTATCATTATCATGCTTACTTATCCTGTGTAACATAATAACTATTGGGAAGCTGTGGATGACAAAGTTGTCAGTGAAAATTGTCTTTGGTTTCAGGTTCTGGTCAGTTTGGCGAGGTGAAGAAAGGTGTCTGTCGTCTTCATAACAAGTCTGTCCCAGTAGCTGTAAAAACTTTGAAAAACAATGATCCTGCCGGAGAGGTTGGTACATTTAGTGAAGTTGTAGACATGTTGTATGTACCAAGACGTTTAGTTTAGTTTAGTCAATGGATCAAGATCACGGCACACAGGTGTAACCCATAAGTGCTTCGCTCTACTCCTAACTCAAGCCTGAGTCCGGAGAATCTCAGCACAGTACACGAACTCCGTAGCACCGGCGAGAATCCTGATATACTTTGGGTAGATTTTTAACTTGAAAGTTTGCCTGGGCAGCGCTATTAGGCTACTCTTTTTCGATTTCCAACTGCCAAGGGAATTTTTATGTACGCAGCAATATACACGGGCGTCCGATCTCACTACCCAGAGACCGGGGGAAATTTTGTTACTAGAAGTCCACGTGAAAAAATCCCGGCCCTCGCCGAGGCTTGAGCCCGGGACCTCCAGCACTCGAGGTGGAAACCATACCTCGAGACTACTCAGTCTTCCTGTATGTACCAAGAAGAAACCTGATAATGTATGTTCTGTGATTGTTCCATTCAAATAGACAGTCTGGACTGTTTATTGGAAAGATAAGGTTGTGTGACGGTTTCTTCCATGCTCAGTCTTCATAGACTTAGATGGATAGGACACGTTAGGAGGAGAGGATGGATGATGGTAGAATACCAAAGGACATCTTTTTTGGTGAATTACAGATGGATAAGAGATCTCGGGGTCGGCCTCTACTATGGTACAAAGATGTATGTGAGTGGGACATGATTGATACAGGCATTGATAATGCACATTGGGAGCAAGTCACCACTGAATGTGTTGCATGGAGGGCAAATATCAGAAATGGAATTATCACCACTGTCTTTTAATTCGTGACAGCACCATAAAGTGAGTCACCACACTTCCTGTCATTGCCTTTGAAGTTAAGAAAATGCAGGATCATCTGTCTAATGGATATAATTATTGTGGCAATTTATATAATTCTTGTTGTAATTTCTATAATTATTGTGGCAATTTCTATAATTCTTGTGGTAATTTCTATAATTCTTGGTGTAATTTACATATCACTGATACATTAAAAATTCTTTACTTTCAGGAAGAAATTCTCAGAGAAGCAACTCTCATGAAAACCTTGGACCATCAACACATTGTTCGAATGATTGGTAAGTAGGGTAGTATAGATTCTGTAGATTCACATTGTTTGAATAATTGGTAAGTAGGATAGTATAGATTCTAATGGAAGTCATGGCAGTAAGTAAAGCAATAACATTGCTCGAGACAGACATTCACTAGGGCATGATTCCTTAGCGACTCAATAAGCATGCTCAAGAGGATAGAGATGGGGTGGATCCGAAAAGAATGGTTGCTGTCTCTGGAGCTGTCTCGGCTGGCAAAGATTAGTTTCATCTTCGTGCCAGGGTATGCGGGAGTACAAGGAAATGAGCGGGCTGACAAGCTCGCAGGTAAAGCTACTGTGGAGGGCGGACGCGCCATGGACCAGGCTGACATTCTGAATGCTCTACGAGAAGTAAGACTTTTGCGAGAACCAAGTGATGACTGTGAATCTACAAACATGGCCAGACTGCAAGAACAGCAAATTAAAAGAGAGGTGGCCAAACAAGAAGGTGGCCCGCAGAAGTCGGATGTGTCGGCCTAACGGCGCAAGAACGCAGCTCTGCTGTAAACAGGCACAACGCAATCACGTCCGAAAAAAAACAACTCCGGATGAACGCAGAAGAAGAAGAAACAAGAACACTATGCAGGAAGCCAAAGAAGATTGATAAACCAACACAGAACTGGTGTCATTAGCCACTACATGCTGCAGGATTTGCTGAGAAGGGGATCCGAGCACTTATGGATTGAATGGTTCAATGTGCAATGAGGATGATCTGTCGACTAACTAGGAGGAGCAGCTGGCCGAGTGGCTAGAATGCCGGACTCTCATTCGGGAGACCTGGGTTCGATCCCTCAGTAAGGTGTGGGATTTTTTTCTGTCGGGGGCAAAAAGAAAATCCCAACCTGCACAGTTCGTGGCGACTGCACTAGCCAGGCGGCCTTTATTCCTCAAGCTCAAAGACCCCTCTGCCATACACCGTAAGGTACTATATTGGCAGTAAATGACAGTTTAAATCACAAACAGGCAATAACTCCTGAATTTTTTTTTTTTCCCGCTCGCCCGCTTTGAACTCAAGCGTAGTCCAAACATACTACTTCTAGTAGTGCTAGACTAAATTTTGCGTGTGGATTAGCTTTCCCTATCAACAGTGCCCCTTGACATCAGGAAAACCCACTCCTACTTCAGAGGTACTTGCAATTTATGTTCCCAAGTCAAGGATGACAGGTCAACATTTTAGTCCAGCTGTCCAGTGCAGGGGTTGAAACTCTTATCTCGTCATCAGCACACCGGATGTTTAAGAACACACGTTCTTATCCATTCGGCCATGCTGACCTGCAGTCCTGAAGTTGATTGTAACGTTGTGAAAACGGGCATATAACTATTTAAAAAAAATTTAATTGTCCGGGATATGTTAAAAGTAGTTTAAGTAGCATGCAAGAATTCTTTTTTTCTAAAATCTAATGACAGGTTATTGTTTGCATAACATGTTCTTTATTACATATTTTTGGAAATATGTTTTCTAATTGTTCAGAATTCACAGTCATATATTAAACGTGGTTCTATGTAACATGCAAGAACTCTTTTTCTAACATCTGATGACAGAGATTTGCTGTATACAATATTCTTCATTTTATATTTTTGTAAGTGCTTTCTAATGATAAAAGTTAGCCTGGGAAGTAGCTATTTAACCTGCTTTTTTCAAATGTCCAACTGCAAGGGATTTGTGACACCTGCAGTGTACACATTTGTCCTCCTAGTTCTTGCCTTTATAGAAAAGGCTAGAAGTCCCTATCACACCAAGATCATGGGAGAGTTCAACAGCCTCAGGTATCTTATTCAGATTCATGCCTGATCTACCTGAGTGAGAGGTAGAGTGGTACAGTGAATCCTGTCCAACACTGTCTCACAGTGAACACATTTCTTTGATTCAGCTCTGGTGCCAAGGTAGCGTAGTGGTTATTTAATTTTCTGACTGACATGGTTAGTGCGCTTAATTGACATGGTTAGTGGGCTTGCTGACATGATTAGTTAGCTGACATGGTTAGTGCACTTGCTGTCATGGTTAGTTAGTTGATATGGTTAGTGGGCTTACTGACATGGTTAATTAGCTGACATGGTTAGTGCGCTTGGTGACATGGTTAGTTAGTTGATATGGTTAGTGGGCTTGCTGACATGGTTAGTTAGTTGATATGGTTAGTGGGCTTGCTGACATGGTTAGTTAGTTGATATGGTTAGTGGGCTTGCTGACATGGTTAATTAGCTGACATGGTTAGTGCGCTTGCTGACATGGTTAGTTAGTTGATATGGTTAGTGGGCTTGCTGACATGGTTAGTGGGCATGTTGACATGGTTAGTGGGCTTGCTGACATGGTTAGCTGACATGGTTAGTGGGCTTGCTGACATGGTTAGTGGGCATGTTAACATGGTTAGTGGGCTTAACTGACATGGTTAGTTAGCTGACATGGTTAGTGGGCTTGCTGACATGGTTAGTGGGCTTGCTGACATGGTTAATTAGCTGACATGGTTAGTGGGCTTGCTGACATGGTTAGTTAGTTGATATGGTTAGTGGGCTTGCTGACATGGTTAGTGGGCCTGCTGACATGGTTAATTAGCTGACATGGTTAGTGGGCTTGCTGACATGGTTAATTAGCTGACATGGTTAGTGCGCTTGCTGACATGGTTAGTTAGTTGATATGGTTAGTGGGCTTGCTGACATGGTTAGTGGGCTTGCTGACATGGTTAGTGGGCTCGCTGACATGGTTAGTGGGCTTGCTGACATGGTTAGTGGGCTTGCTGACATGGTTAGTGGGCTTAACTGACATGATTAGTGGGCTTAACTGACATGGTTAGTTAGTTAGCTGACATGGTTAGTGGGCTTGCTGACATGGTTAGTGGGCTTGCTGACATGGTTAGTGGGCTTGCTGACATGGTTAGTGGGCTTAACTGACATGATTAGTGGGCTTGCTAGGTTAGTGCACTGGCATGTCTAGTTTATCTGGCCAAGTGCTTTTGTCTTAAATTTTATCCCCCTGTTAAGTATTACACTTGAAAGCACTCACTCGCACACCTTGCATTTAAAGAATCAAGAGTCGAGTAACTGGGTGCTGTTACAAAACAAATTTATCTTCTTTTTGTAAAAGAAAGATTTAAAAAAAAAAAATTAGTTCAACCATTGAACTAGAACAAAAAATGTTAATTGGATACAGAATGAACTTCGATGCTTATCATAAAGTGCACACAGATGCAGACACAGAAACTCACAGATGAGGTGATGATACAGTCACTTGGGGTGTTTTGATTCCGTGTAGGGATAGAGCTGAACTTATTCCTCCTATTTCAGTAGGGGAGTCGAGATACAAACAGGTACTCAATGCTTCCCTGAATTCTGCGTTCACTATCCACTAGATAGGGAATCAGCTTCTCTGTAATCTTCTACATGTTTCTGGTTAAAGCAGTAGCAGCAAGGAGGCTCCTTAAATGGAAAAAAAAACTAGTCGCATACCCCTCAGTATCTTGGTTATGGTCAAGTGGCTGAGGGATAGTGTTGTGTGTGTCTGTTTGTGTGTCATTCTCAGAGGCAACTAGGAACAAAAGACAGTTCCTATTTGCTAGGCTTTCATTTAAAGCGTTGATTCAGTATATAGCTTGATGATACATTGTATGTCATGGTGATACAAGGTATGACAATGTTACCAATGTGAAAAATGTTCCAAAAGTGGATACATCCGAGAACAATTGATCAGTCGGATTAAAACAGGTATAAAGATTTTAGTGTGAAAAAGACATTACAAAATGTACATGTTTGCATACTTGGTGTATCTCAGGTGTGTTAATTACCTGTGCCGATTTCCTTAGTAATAACATTATGGGAAGTTCTGGGGCAGCTAGGATGGTTCCCTAGATAGCTAAGATGAGGCCACCAATAATACTTCCTACTCACACATCAAATATTAGACATAGAACAACCCATTGTAGCCAAGGAGCCGTGAAGTGTAACCCAAAGAATGTAGCAGCTGGTATGTAAGAATAAGGCAATCAAGCACGGCTGAAGCATTTGAATAGGATGTCTCAGTTATCCCCTTTGAATTCTTTATCTCCCAAATTCAGTTTCCCCAAACACTTGGTTTATGAGTTTTTCTTCTGACACTCAATGTCATGCTTTTCAGCATGGCACTGGATGATGGTTAAGTAAATTTATATTTTAATATCAATCGCCTGGTAATATTGCCTACATGTGAGAATCAGGTTCCACACATTTCTTCTACCACTCTATTCAGACAATCGCCGGTTTTTATTTTCTGAATTTCTACTTTTTCTAAATCATTACATATGCTCCTTACACTTTCAAAATATATACATTGGTACATTCACAAAGTACACATCATAATAATCTGCGGTTATTCAAAATGTAGGTACCACATGTGTTCAAACTCCATTTCTCCTTCTGTCTTACATCCCACGTGTGTTGCAGGTACAAATTTTCAGAAAGAACCCTGAGGTAATAAAAGTCGACAGGGTTGATTTATTGCACCGGGTTTTATCCCATATGGTTCGGTCTCTTTCCGCAGCGCAGAAAGCGTCGCACAAAGCACGAACTCCGTAGCTCTATGCAACGACCCACAGGAGTCTCCGAAAAATTTAACTCGTGAACCGAAGGACGCGGTCCGGAAACGAACCAACAACCTTCGGAGCCCGAGTTAAACGGCTTAACCACTTTGCCACATCGTTATTGTCTAACACTTATCTGTTGTTTTAATCACACTAACCCCCAGACTTGCGCAGAATTTCATCTCCTAAAGGGTCATCAAGCAAACATTGGACCTGATTAGGTAGCTGTAATGCGTGAATACCTCTGTCTTCACATGTGCTTGTCCGTTTTTGAAATGGGCAAAATTTTTTTTTTTTTTTTTTAACCTCCGGTACCGTAGTACAAATAGCACATCACATATTACCCAAGGACCCGGTTATGGAGTGAAAATTATATTCCCAGTCAAATTGACCATATAGGGCAAGATAAGGTGTCGAAGATGGGAGAGAGCAAAATACGATGTCAACTTCAATGTATGACGTGGTGATAAATGCTGAGTATTTTTACGCAGACAGCATCAGCGGAGTCGCATAACGTCATCATTTGCTATTATGATGCTATACTTAGATAAGAATTTAATTTGTGCATCAGCACTACCATAGTTAGTGTGGTGTTCTTATAGCGATCTATACGTCACCTCGTCACAAATGCATCAGACTTAGGAGTTAAATCAGTCTTCCAGAGGATTCACAACCAACCAACCATCTAGTGACCTTAAAACAGGTTGCTGCAAGCTACTTGGCCATTATGCCAGTTCAAGGTGTCTCACTTGGATGAATGTCCATATTGTTGAAAGCCCTTCACATACCCTTCAAGAATGTCCATAATGTTGAAAACCCTGAACATATCCTTCAAGAATGTCCATAATGTTGAAAACCCTGAACATATCCTTCAAGAATGTCCACTGAAGGTGACCAGGTTGCAGGATGTGGCTAGATCTTGAGAGATAAAAAAGTGTAAAAGACAAGAGGGTCGACTACATTGCATTAGGTTTCATCCCATACGGCCCGGTCTCTTTCCACAGTTCGGCCTGCCAAAAGCATTGCACACAGCACAGACTCCATAGCTCAAACAATGAACCCCCCGGGAGTCTCTGAGAAAAGTGCACTTATGGATCAAACTGTGAGAATCAAACTCACTAATGTCAGAGCACGAGGCAGGCAGCATAACAACTTAACTGTGGAGACTCCAGATCTTGAAAGTATGAGAGGCTGTATCCTGGTGATAGGGCTGCAGATTAGGCATGACTGGTAACTTGAATGTTGTAGAAGTCAAGCCATCAGGGTGGTATTGAATAGTCATATTGATGTTCCATGAACTATTTTGACAGGTGTGTGCAAAGGTGAAAGTCTTATGCTGGTGATGGAGCTTGCAGAACTTGGCCCCCTCAAGAAATATCTCGAGAAAAACTTGTAAGTTTTTGTAAATAGTTACGCAGAATATACTATTTAATTACACTATTGCAGTGGTGTAAAATAAATGACTTCACATATAGTAAGTCAGTTTTGTGAGGTGGAGTGGTGAGAACCTTTCTTTTTATGATGCTTGTTCCCATGAATTTAGAACAGTCTTTGTCACATGCACATTACAGTCTAGCCTGCTTAAAATTAAAATATATTGTATGACAGGGCAACTTAAAATGGGGGTTGCGACCCCTAGCGGGTTGCATAAAAGTAATTGGAAATTGTATACCCTGCCTAAAATTGGCACGAGGAAATGTCTTGGAAAGTAAAAGTTACCATATTACCCACTGAGTACCATTTGGTCTATAATAACTTAGTCTAGTTCCATATGCCTAATGTGCTTTAAGGCGTGTGAAAAGGTAGTTTACTTTAAATTCACAATTTTAAAAAAAATATAATTGTTATGCATAATCTTAGTACTCGATTTTGTAACAGAGTGAGATGGTCATGAATAGAATTGTCGCTATCCTTTACAGGGACATGAAGGTGTGGCACCAGGTGGAAATGATACTTCAGATTTGTGATGGTATGCAGTACTTGGAGTCCCGAGATGTTGTACACCGAGATCTGGCAACACGGAATGTACTGCTAGTGACGGAACACTTTGCCAAGATCAGTGACTTTGGTATGTCAAGAATAGTTGACAGCACCTCCGAGTATTATCATGTAAGCATATTGTTAAGTTCTTGTTGTAATAGATTTTTAAACTGATATTTGTATGAGTCAGTGGAACCACTTGCTCATGTGAAACATCATAATTGTAATATGTTTGTCTGCCTTGTTATATATGGGATATCTGTGGTTAAGTTGATAAGCCACTCACCTCACACTCTGAATGCTGTGGGTTTGATCCCAGGTTCTGCTATTCGGTTCATGAATGCAATTTTCTCGGAGACTCCTGAGGATTGTCGCTAAAGCTACGGAGTTCATGCTCATGCGACACTTTCGGCAGGCCACCCTGTAGATAGAGACCGAGGATTGTCGCTAAAGCTACGGAGTTCATGCTCATGCGACACTTTCGGCAGGCCACCCTGTAGATAGAGACTGAGGATTGTCGCTAAAGCTACGGAGTTCATGCTCATGCGACACTTTCGGCAGGCCACCCTGTAGATAGAGACCGAGGATTGTCGCTAAAGCTACGGAGTTCATGCTCATGTGACAGTTTCGGCAGGCCACCCTGTAGATAGAGACCGAGGATTGTCGCTAAAGCTACGGAGTTCATGCTCATGTGACAGTTTCGGCAGGCCACCCTGTAGATAGAGACCGAGGATTGTCGCTAAAGCTACGGAGTTCATGCTCATGCGACACTTTCGGCAGGCCACCCTTTAGATAGAGACCGAGGATTGTCACTAAAGCTACGGAGTTCATGCTCATGCGACACTTTCGGCAGGCCACCCTGTAGATAGAGACTGAGGATTGTCGCTAAAGCTACGGAGTTCTTGCTCATGCGACAGTTTCGGCAGGCCACCCTTTAGATAGAGACCGAGGATTGTCACTAAAGCTACGGAGTTCATGCTCATGCGACACTTTCGGCAGGCCACCCTGTAGATAGAGACCGAGGATTGTCACTAAAGCTACGGAGTTCATGCTCATGCGACACTTTCGGCAGGCCACCCTGTAGATAGAGACCGAGGATTGTCACTAAAGCTACGGAGTTCATGCTCATGTGACACTTTCGGCAGGCCCCCTGTAGATAGAGACCAAATCATATGGGATAAAACCCAGTTCAGTGAAGTTGATTATCTTTAAACTCTTTAAGCCCCTGTTCCATCTTGTTCAGTGAAGTTGATTATCCAACCTTTAAACTCTTTAAGCCCCTGTTCCATCTTGTTCAGTGAAGTTGATTATCCAACCTTTAAACTCTTTAAGCCCCTGTTCCATCTTGTTCAGTGAAGTTGATTATCCAACCTTTAAACTCTTTAAGCCCCTGTTCCATCTTGTTCAGTGAAGTTGATTATCCAACCTTTAAACTCTTTAAGCCCCTGTTCCATCTTGTTCAGTGAAGTTGATTATCTTACCTTTAAACCCTTTAAGCCCCTGTTCCATCTTGTTCAGTGAAGTTGATTATCTTACCTTTAAACCCTTTAAGCCCCTGTTCCATCTTGTTCAGTGAAGTTGATTATCTTACCTTTAAACTCTTTAAGCCCTTGTTCCATCTTGTTCAGTGAAGTTGATTATCTTACCTTTAAACCCTTTAAGCCCCTGTTCCATCTTGTTCAGTGAAGTTGATTATCTTACCTTTAAACTCTTTAAGCCCCTGTTCCATCTTGTTCAGTGAAGTTGATTATCTTACCTTTAAACCCTTTAAGCCCCTGTTCCATCTTGTTCAGTGAAGTTGATTATCTTACCTTTAAACTCTTTAAGCCCTTGTTCCATCTTGTTCAGTGAAGTTGATTATCTTACCTTTAAACTCTTTAAGCCCCTGTTCCATCTTGTTCAGTGAAGTTGATTATCTAACCTTTAAACTCTTTAAGCCCCTGTTCCATCTTGTTCAGTGAAGTTGATTATCTAACCTTTAAACTCTTTAAGCCCCTGTTCCATCTTGTTCAGTGAAGTTGATTATCTAACCTTTAAACTCTTTAAGCCCCTGTTCCATCTTGTTCAGTGAAGTTGATTATCTAACCTTTAAACTCTTTAAGCCCCTGTTCCATCTTGTTCAGTGAAGTTGATTATCTAACCTTTAAACTCTTTAAGCCCCTGTTCCATCTTGTTCAGTGAAGTTGATTATCTAACCTTTAAACTCTTTAAGCCCCTGTTCCATCTTGTTCAGTGAAGTTGATTATCTAACCTTTAAACTCTTTAAGCCCCTGTTCCATCTTGTTCAGTGAAGTTGATTATCTAACCTTTAAACTCTTTAAGCCCCTGTTCCATCTTGTTCAGGTGCCAGGCCTACAGCAGACATTGGTAATCATGACTTTCCACTCTTCACTGTCGTCTTCTTCTTCTTCGTTCATCCGGAGATTTTTTTTGGACGTGATTGCGTTGTGCCTGTTTACAGCAGAGCTGCGTTCTTGCGCCGTTAGGCCGACACATCCGACTTCTGCGGGCATTTCTTCTTCTTCTTCTGCGTTCATCCGGAGATTTTTTTCCGGACGTGATTGCGTTGTGCCTGTTTACAGCAGAGCTGCGTTCTTGCGCTGTTAGGCCAACACATCCGACTTCTGCTGGCATTTGTTAACTGGGTTATCCTTCCCTGGACTGTCATCTGATAGCTTGATGTTGATGCTTCTTCTGTTTTTATTTATTGCCTAGCTGTTTTAGCTTTACACATACACCTGCATATGTCTTCTCCTGACTTTCTTGCCAAGTACTTTCTCTATTCCTTTCTCTATACCTCTAAAGGATGTGGCCCTTTACTTTCATCATCCATCATCATCCAGTGCCTTGCCCGCCGGCATGGGTGATTTTGCCTCTCTACATATTACGATCTCCGACAGCATGGATACGATCTCCGACAGCATGGATCAGTTTGTGTGTTGACTCCCTTCCATGCCATGACACAAGGCTGTCAAGAATCTTCTCACGCTGTCTTCCTCTAGCTCTCTTTCTGCAAATCTTCCCGGTTGTCACAACGTGTTCCAGTTTTTGTCTTCTCATAACGTGGCCAAAAGACGATGACTGCCTCTTTCTGATGTTTGTGATAAGTTGTCTTTTTGACTCAGCTTCCCTCAGAATGTCCAGATTGCTCATTTTGGCTGTCCAATAAATTTCCAACATTCTTTTATAAAACCACATCTCCAAGGCTTCTGTGGATTTCTTCGCTCATTTACTAATTGTCCAGAATTTTACAGCCTTTCCTTATTATTGTTCTGTTGTGACATTCTTGTACAAGAGAACAATGTATTTACCTCATGTGAGTAAGTCATATTTATGTTTCTTGGGTCCATATTTTGATCTCAAGACAACCAATTGTTCTGTAGTATCCCTTATCATTATTCTGCTATGGTGTGTGGAAACATTATATTACCTGTAGTCAACTGTATTTATGAGAATTCAATGACAGTTTTGTCTTTTTTCTGCAACTATTTCTTCATTAGGCACGCGGCCCAGGTAGATGGCCACTCATGTGGTATGCCCCTGAGTGTTTGTACTATCACAAGTTTGATTCTAAGTCAGATGTTTGGAGTTTTGGTGTTACCATGTGGGAAATTATGTCCTTTGGAATAAGACCTTATGAGGTAAGTTATCATTAAATGCGTTAAAGGAGTTATTTATTTTAAATCTCCTGCTTTAGAATTATTGTTTTTCATGCTTGTTGTATTTTGCTGAAATAACTGACACTTTGGCATGTGTGTATTTAAATGTTTAAACATGAAAGGATCGACTTCATTGCAGCAGATTTGATCCCACATGGCTCAGTCTCTTTCTGCTGGGCAGCCTGCTACACACAGCACAGATTCAATAGTTCCAGTGACAACCCCCAAGAGTCTCCAGGAAAACTGTACTTGTGAACAGAATGACAGAGTCTGAAATCAAACCCACAGTCTTCAGAGCACAATGCAGGCAGCTTAACCACTTCACCATGGAGACCATACCAAGGTGTGTGTGTACATGCGTACTAAACAAACTGGAAATTAACCAGGAATTACTGAAACAAGATCAAGGTTTAAAAATATAGTAACAGGTGACCCAAAAAAGAAAACGGAACCAACAAATCTTTGAAAGTTTTGGGCAATCATTGGGACAATGCAGAGGATTGGGTTGAGATCTACAGTAGTTCCAGCAAGACGGGGCCACCCCACACACATCAAATGACTCTTTATCATGGCTGAGAGAGCGATATCAGGGGAGACTGATCAGCATGAAGTGTGACTTGGAGTGAGCATCACATTCACCTAACTTGAACCCCCTAGATTTTTATCTATCGGGGTATCTCAAGGATAATGTGTACCAGAACAACCCTCAAACGATTGGTGAACTGAAAGCAGTAATCACAGCTAAGACTAGGGAAATCCCCACAGAGGAATGCGGTTGAGTAATTGACAATTTAAGGCAATGTATGCAGGTGTGCATCCAACACTGCGGAGGCCATTTGGAGCACAACTTTTATGCAAAGTGACCAAGGTAACTGAAACTTTTGGAAATGATTGTACACAGAATGAAGTTTACATTCACCAAATTTCAAGAAACGTGCCTGACCTTTGTAAGATTTAATAAACTTTTTATGGGTTCTGTTTTTTTTGTGTCACCCTGTATTTTGAGCACACAAAGTGGCATAAGTCCCTTCTGAAAACTATTATAAAGAGAAAGGTGGGAGGCAAGTATGCAAGAAAAGGACAGTGGATGCAATTTAAAGATAAAATAAAGAGATTAAGAGGAGTATAGTGGTTTAAACAGGAAGATAAAGTAAAAAAATTAAAAGCAGGACGGTGGTGTTAAAAGGAAGATGGGGTAAAAAGATTAAGTGGGTGACAAAGGTTTAAATAGGAAGATCAGATAATATAAGAGGATAGTGATTTAAATGGGAAGACAACATAAACAGATTAAGAGGAATACAATTATGTAAATGAGAAGATAAGATAACAAAAAACAAAAAATTAAGAAAAGGACAGTGGTTCAAATGGTAAGATGAGTTAAAAAGATTAAAACAAGGATAGTGGTTTTAATGGGCAGATAACAGCATCTTGTTGTCATGTTAAGCTCTACTGCCTTATTGTGACTTTTTATTGCTCATATTTAAGGCAAAGGAAGTATAAAAACTGATACCTGTGTATGTACATGCATAAGAGAATGAGTGCACTTTTACAGAGTATATATTTTAAAAAAATCCATTACTGTTGACTAAATCTCATTTAAGGGTTGGGATTGTTTAATTGATCTGGGCTCTGGGGTCGACCTAACCTAAAAATAAGTACTAAGAAATTTCCTGGGAAATAAATATTGGTGTGATATTGAATACATCACCCATCGATGTTGATTGGTAAAGAATAAGGGGCTGGCACTGACTGGCACCTTGTCATCTTGAAAGATGATAGTTTGTATAATCATGTGATACTCTTCCATAGCACAAAGCCTGGGCTGAATTTAGAGACCATGTGTTGCGCATGCAGTATGATCCCTCTCTCGGCCTGTCTAGTTTACTCCAAAGGAAAGGTAACACCAATATATCTGGAACAACACAGCTGCAGAAGCTGCCGGATCAGCAAAGCAATGCTCTAACTGTCCGCCTGTTGGAGCTTCCATGCTAGACCAGTTGCCGACCAAGGCTTACGGCCTGTTCTGCCCTGCCATTTAGTCTTTAAGTTGCATTTCTTTGCACTAGGGTAGGACTTATACCTTCCAAATTGTGCTTCTCCATCTGAAGCCGTTAGCACAATGTGGAGTGTCGGGTTTGGTGAGCTCCGAATGTTGGGCCAAAATTCAGTGCTAACAGAAAGCAGATAGTACTGTCTATTATTAAACAGTAGCTCAGTCATATCTGAGACCTGACTTCGTGGATAGCACTAAATACCCAATATTATACCTCATGGCATGAGAAGGAGTCCTTGACATGTATTTTACATGATGTTTACTGAATGTGTTTGAATTAATTACTAGTTGAGGGCACAGTTCTTTATTGCGATATGTTCAGTCTGTGGTTTCAGCCTTTTCTGGCTTTCTGATGTATAAAAGTCAGCTGTAGTTGCCACTTGATATCTTCCTGTTTATAGTTTCTCTTTCAAGGGGAGTGTGTCACACTTGGTTTACATCTCTCTAATTGTAAGGTCAACATGTCTGACTTCAGCATGCTTTCTGTGTAAGGTCACCTTGATAGATTCTATCCAGGGTAACTGATGGAAGTTAGCATGGCTGAATGGATAAGAGCATGCATTCTTTAATATCCGGTGTGCTGTTGCCGAGGTTGCGGGTTCAACCCCTACACTGGTCAGTTGGACTTAAATGTGGACTTTTCGCCCTTGACTTGGGGATGTAAATTACAAGCACCTCTGAAGTCGGAGTGGGTTCGCCTGATGGTGAGAGCCACTGGTAATAGGGAAAGCTAATTCACAGGCAAAAATCAGTCCAGTATACTAGAAGTAGTAGCTATGTGTCTGGACTACTCTTGAGTTCAAAGCGTGCGAGGGGAAAATAATAAAACTAACTGACACTATCCACCTATGTTTGGCAACTTCTAAGAATTCTGCTCTTGCTGCAGCCTCATAGCCTACTGTTTGCAGTTTGCAATTTTTAACGTGTGCATGGGATTTACATTTTTTGGGGATCGTATCTGAGAAGTCTAGGTATCCAGTCTCACTATTCAAGAAATCGGGGAATGAGTGATATCATTAAAAACCAATGGCTCTTGTGAAACTTCTCAGCCCTATATCAAGAACATACCAGATAATTTCTGAACATGGGAGAATTTTAGGTTGTAACATTTTACAGATGGCTGGAAAGACACTGTATGTCGATATATCATGTGAAAATATTTTTAACAATGCGTGGAGTGTATGATTTTCCACACAAGTTGGCAGGTATGTAATCATCTCATATTTTGAAAATAACTTTTTTATTAATTTGAGAAAAAAAAATACCTTGGTGACATTACAGAGAAAGAGACCACAAGAAATCCTCAACTTTCTTGAAGCTGGAAACAGATTGCGCAAGCCCAAGAACTGTGATGACCGAATCTACAATATCATGCTGTCATGCTGGACGACTGAGTAAGTCATACGTAATACTCACCATTCTTTGCATCCATTTTTATGCGCAGTATGTGTTTACAGGTAATCATTGGAGTGTTTGAATTTTTCTGTAAGATAAAAAAAACAAAACAACAACAACCACCAATCACTTGCTATCTTCAAAACAAATTATTTACTACACCTAAGATTAGAACGTGTGGCTTCAGTTTTCATAAATTGAGATTCTAATTACCAACTTGTCCGACAATGATGATACTTATGAAAAATATGATATGAAGTTAGTAAATAAATAAAGCTATGGTTAAAATGAGGTAATTAGTAAATATTTAATAAATAATGCAAGAGGATGTCCGAGAAGAAAATAGATTGACGACATCAAAGGCGTTGTACAATCACACGGAATGACTCCATCCAGTGCCACCCATCGGGCCCTGAAGTGCCAATTATTTCTCCAAACGACACTTGACGGCAAAGTGGAAGATGATGATGATGATAAGTAAATAATGAGAAAAAGAAATAATAAAATTATAGAAATCAAAAACAGCAAACATATTGGTAGCAGTTAACTATACTTTAAGGTATTTCCACTGTCATTTTCTTCAGGCGCAATACACAAAGAAACAGCTAACTGTTGGTTTAGTTTATTGTCACTGAACAAGTCCAAGTTTTCCCTTTACATTGGAAATGTCATAGTTTTTCCTATACATTGGAATCATCATAGTTTTTCCTATACATTGGAACCGTCACAGTTTTCCCAAACGTTGGAACCATCATAGTTTTCTAGCATACTTGTTACCTCATGGATTGTTTTATTTACGGTTATTTTCTCATTGAAACCATTGTCTCTTTTCTGCATACTTGTCTTTCAGCATCTTATGAATACTTATTTCTGTTTTCAGTAAAGAGAGGAGACCAACTTTCCGAGAGATGAAACCAACTTTGGACCACCTATACAAAGAATTTAAGATGGCAGATAAATGATATGACATCTTTTTGGCCTTAAAATATGATATGCGGGGAGGATTTTCTGCACCGATTGACAATGATTTATGTGTGTGCGTGTGCATTTATACTTTTTGGATACACTGTTTCTAATTCTCGGATTTATGTTATATATGATCTCCTTCAGAATTAAAATAAAAATAAATTTCTTATTCCTGTTTTACATCAGCTACAGAGTGCTGATTGGTCTATACAAATATGAGTCTAATATAATATGCTCAATGTGCCACATTAAATGGACCGTCACTACTTATTCCTCTTGTGAAGGGGGAATATGTCACGCCTAGGTATTCACTCTTTAATGCTAAGGTCTCTCTGTATGACTTCAATGTGCATTTGTATAAAAGATTGCTTCTTCTAGACAGATTCCATCCAAGACAACAGGCTCTTTGCCCAGGAGTAGGTTTTTCTCACTGTAAAAGTTGCCAAACCCAGGTCTTACATACTGCATTAGTTTTCTAATAAGTATTGGAGTATTAGCATGTACAATTTGCACACAGAACCTGCTGTTTGTCCTAGTGCAAGTGTGATAGGTATTCAGTCTCACTAGCTAGGAGTGTAGGGGGAAGTGGTTCTTATGAACAGCTTCTGGCTGTTGTCCCTCCCTTGAGGTGAGGACCTATGTGGCTATGGTTTGGGCTGGAGTGGTGTGAGTAGGAGAACAGCCTGGATCCTCCACAACAAACTACATGGTAATTATACAACACCCTGAGTAAGTAAGACCCATAACCCACAACTTTCTGAAGGCCGAGACTCATAGAAGACGACTTGAGTATTTTGACCATGAGGGGTGCAAACAACATATTGCACAATTTATGCGTGTACTTCAGAAAAATAGTTACCATATAATGAAGTAGCGCAATGAATTCTTCAAAGCGATATTCACTAAACATGTCGTATGTTTCAATGTCACTACAGTAGTTTTAAAGAGACTATCATGTCGTTTAGTTTCATAATTGTGGTTTGTCCGTGAGGATGGCTGAAGCCTTGGCATATATGTAGTGAACAGCACACTAAAATCCTCTTTGTTTTCCACACTCCCAAATTCTATTAACCCCTTTACCGTGTGTCACGAGTTAACTCGTCATAAAAATTGTTGGCTTTAACCGTGCATCACAAGTTAACTCGTCATCAGATGTAAAAGTCTTCTGTGTGCCGTGCGTCCCGAGTAAACTCGTGTTAATACAAAAATAGCATAGGAAATGCATAGGGTGGCTAATCCAACAGCCAGTTCAACAGCGGAAGATAAAAGTAGGTCATCACGTGATGCCAAAAGTGAAAGTGGACAGTAAACAAGAAAAAAAAGGTACGAAAGAACAAAAAACTTTTTATTGTGATTTTATTATGATTATAATTTATAACTTTGTAGTATGATTATAATTTATGCATAGTATAGCTTGTGTAGATGTATGCGTACATACATGTATCCTATGGGCATGTATTTGCATAGTTTTTATTAGCAAGCTTGGAATCTACAGAGTACGGGCTTGAACAACTTGGCTGGGTTTTCATATTTTTTTTTTTTTTTCAGATTTTTTTTTTCAGATTTTTTCAAATTTCGTAAAGAGACACGATACTACTGTCCGGAGTGTGACACAGCACTATGTGCAGCTCCATGTTTTGGTGTTTACCACACCAAGTATAATTACTAAAAACAATTGACATCTAATATACGTATCAGTTTAGTTCGTTATTGAACAGTACCATTTAGTACAGAACATTTCTTATTTTCCTCACAATTTCTAAAAGACAACTCATTTTCACTTAAAAAAACATTTTATTTTGCCAGGACAACATAACATATCAAATTATGAAAGAAAAAAAATACACAGTTTGCATAACAAAAAATAAATTTTTTTTCCACGGTAAAGGGGTTAAATGGCATGTTATTGAGGAAGATGGCTTTCTCCGATTGCCATGGTTAGTTGGATTTCCAAAGTTTTCCAAGTTTAGCTTCTTAATTTATTTAGGGATGTGTTCTGCTATTCTGCTTTCTGTCATTCCGTTCTACCTATGTAAATGGATCAGCATTTATATTGAAACTGATATATGCAATTGGATTTGACGTACGTAAGTACAGTACGTTTTGTTTAAACTGATGGCATTCGTATAAGAGTAGTTTAATATTTTGAAAATGCGGTACAGTACATTTGGGCAACTGTTGCTTTTTCAGTCCTGCTTAAAGTAATTGTCGTAATGAATTGTATATATTTGCAACCACAAGATTAATTTTTTATTATTTTTTCCCCCAATGTTTTTCTATTGTAAGTTTCATTTCACTTATTTGGTTTGAACACATTTGATTGGCAGTTTATATTTGCATATACCTAAACATTTGTATTTCTGCATCTTTTTTTAGTACCTCTATTTCTGCAACTTGTCCTAGTGTCCTTATTTCTACAACTTGCTCTAGTGTCTTTATTTTTGCATCTTCACCTTATTTATGTATCTTTTCCTAGTGTTACTCTGCAATCAGTAACTCACTAGTGAACTATCTGTTATAAACTTTCCTCTTAATATCCGTATTTCAATGTGCTAAAATACATGTTATAAAAATCTATTTATTTTGCTATGTGTATAGGTGTCTGTGCGACAAGCATTGCATGTGTGTGTTTGCGTGTATTCCATGTCTTTTTTTTTACTGAAAGGATGTAATTTATTTTTGTAAACTTTATTAGAGTTGTCTTTATTCTGTAAAATGGTCACAGAAACCTTATTTGTATGTTTTACTACAGTATTCATAAATTATGTTTTTGATGCATTCCGGGCTGTGTTAGCATTTTGTGATAACAGTCCCTTTATAACCGGTTACAGCTTAAATTGTGACAGTTTATGTGATAACAAGGTAGTTGTCAGTTTCTGTGATAAGATAGTAGGACAACTGTCCTGGCAGTTATACTTTAAGTTGATTTATTGGTTGTTTCGGGATTTGAAATTTAAATATTGAGCACAACCCACCACTGGCAACGCTGATAATATTCTGTTATGAACCTAAGGCCTATCCACGTCAATATGGAAGAACTATACTCGAGTTTCGCTCTTGTTTGAGCTCGTCAATAGTGCATATCCCTGACCGGATCCGGAAACAAGCCCCGGATCACGCATGTGAAGCGGGTGTGTAACCACACGGCACACACTGGACACAGCCAAATTATCATAATAGAACACTACAACGTCACCCATAGTAGGCTATGCTCAAGATTGCCCAATCGCCGCGACTGATGTCTGTCAATCGATGTGAACCAGAACGATCTTTATACTTTTAAGTTGTCAATTTCTGTGATAATAAGATAGTGGAACAATCATTCTAGCTAGTTATACTTTAAGTTGTCACTTTCTGTGATAACATAATAGAAAGAACCATTTTATCTAGTTCTCTTTAAGTTGTCAGTTTCTGTGATAACAAGATAGTAGGACAACTGTCCTGGCAGTTATACATTCACTTGTCACTTTCTGTGATAAAATGAGGTGGCTTTAAATGAAAATCTTAACTGTTTTTTGTTTTGGGTGAATATATTCTGAAAAAGTATAAGTGTATAATTTTTCAATATAGTCACCACTGCGTTCAATGCAAGTCCTCTAGCGCCGATAAAGTGCCTGGATTCCTGTAGAAAACAAAATTGTCTTGGTCGCATGTGTGTGACCACTCATGCACCACCTGCTTGCTGTACCTCTTCATCTGACCAAAACATTTTTCCTCCCAATGCCGCACATGATATAGTATGTTTCACACGTTCACCATGCACATTTCTGTTGTGTGAATTTGAAGTAACCTCCAGCTTTGAAAGCATGAATTTCAAGATCTCGTATGTCGAGTTTTCTCATATTTTAGTTGTTCCATTTTATTTCATTGTCACTTTTGGATGTATTAGTATTGCACCCCTAGTGTAATATAATTGTAGACACGTATTTCACCTGTTTGTTTCTGCACATTATTTTAATGTTATTGTCTCAACAGACACAAACAAAGCTAGTGTATGTTCATGTGTATGCATAAATATGTGGATCTATTTTTCTTATTTTTGTTTTAGGGGGAGTGGAAAGAACCATGACCCTCAGTGATGCCAATTTCTTCAACTCTCCTTGTCATTTATATATAATTATCAGCATCTTCTATTCATGCAAAATCTGTTTTTGTTAGCTTTTTATCAGCTTTTCACTGTTTCCTATTTTTAAGGATTTAAAAAAAAAAAATATGCATCTGTTATTAAAATTTCACTGCATGAAGATGTCTTTGACTAACCTAGCATGCAGCTTAGTCGCTATATTGATTTCATTGACAAATGTGCCAAAACATGGGAGATTGGCAATATATAGATGAAAATATGATAGAACTCTTGTGACTTGAAAACTATCATAAGGTGTTTTAGCACTAAACTTCATTCGCTCTGCAAAGGATTCAGACAAACCTCAAACAGATACGCTGAAAATATTGATAACTGATAAATCCAGGGACAGTTGGTAGCTATCTTTAAGTTCAGCAAATACAGTAAATCTAAATTGTGTGTGAAAGTCACATGGTTTACTTGAACCCATGCTCATTCATTTTTGCCCAGAATTATAACCTCTCATCTGTGGTAACACCCACATGCAGTTGGACTCGAACCAAGTTAGTTAACATTTATCTCAGATATAAATTAACTCTGGCAGTCTCTGAATATACTTGCCTGCCAACCAAGTGGTCAGTGTCTGAATCCCAATTAATTAGGGGATGTTTTTAACATTGAATTGGGCAGCCAGATTGACCCAGTCTAAAATGGGAACCAGGAAATATTTTGGGAAGTGAAGGAGGCTGCCATAGTTATTGACCACATCTCTCATTGAGTGCCAATTGCTGCTATAAAATTACTGAGCAAGCACCATATGCCTCCAGAGGTAGAAACGGGTCCTTGTTTACTATTCAGATGTGGTGAATTGGTGGTAGTCATAGGCTACACTTGTCTGACCTCAGCTGTCATAATACCTCTCTCAAACAACACACACAGCACTTAACGTCTCAACACTTGTTTTTGTTGTTTTGTGTGATCCACTGCATTACCTACTGTATTAACTATTGTCTTGCGATGGTCACGAACAGTAAGTTGACAAAACTGTCTTTATCTTCCACCCCTTTCCCTGCTCCATCTGCTCTGACTATTAAGACTGATTAAGCAGATTTGTTTTATTCCCTCTAATTTCCCCTTTGTGACCGAGAAATCCTTCTTAAAAAGGAAAATAATTTACTTCTTTTTATTACTTCTGATCTCCCTTTGTTGGTATTCGAGACATTTTGAAGAAGGCGACCTTATTTCTCCTCCCTTCTTGCAATAACTATTCCTTACTCTAAGACTCAATGTTTTTCACTGCGCTTCCCAGTTTAAATACAACTGTAGAACTCAACATAAGCATACTCATAATCTTCTTCTTATAGTCCATGCCATTGGTGATAATGTCTGTCCACAGCCCTGTCTCATGTACTGCCAATCATTTCTTATTCTTATACTGATGTCCCTCCATGCCATGATGTCAGACTGTCCATGTCCAGTATCTTCTTTCTTTGTTTTCACCTGCCTCTCTTCCCCTCCAACTTTCCCCATTGTGACCACAATCTTTAGCTTTCCCTTTCTTGTGACATGCCCCTAGAATATGGACTTGTCTTTTTCAGATGTGAGTAACCAGTTTGCCTTGTAAGTTAATTTCTTTCAAGATACCTTCATTGCTCTTTTTTTTATCTATCCACAGTGTTCTCATCATTCCTCTATAAAACCACATCTCTGCAGCCTCCACATAATTCTTCACTCTGCTAATTGTCCATGATTTGCTTCCATACACCAGGATTGGCTCAAAATAGCTCTTAAGAACGCCGTTTCCCTACTTTGATAAACAATCTTAAAGATTGCTAATCACACATAGCCCAATCATTGGTTGTAAGGGTACTTTGATAGAACAGTCAGTATTCAGTGTAAACAAGCTACCTCGATATTTATAGAGGTAGTTGGTCTACTTGACAATACCCACCTTCTCACCAAGTATACAATAAATCCTTTGTATTAAGAATTATTATATCATTATATTTCATTATAAATAAGACCTCTCTTGAATTATTTTGTGTGTGTGGATAAATAAGACATCTTGCTTGAGTTATTTTGTGTTATAACTAAGTCTTTTCTCTCGAATTATTTTGTGTTAAAACTAAGCCTTTTCTCTTATTTTGTGTTAAAACTAAACCTTTTCTCTCAAGTTATTAGTAACCTACAGAAGTCATGTACCAGTCTCATGGAATGTATTGTCTTTTTTAGTGTTGATTATCTAAGTGTAAGTAAGCTTCTTGTTGTGTTCCCAAAGCAGTTATATTTCAAGTTCAAATCTATTACTTTGTTGCTTGAAGGCTTGAGAAATAAATGCAGCCATAATGTTGCTCTCACTAAACAAGATAGGGGTGCACTTCCCAACCTTATCAAGTAAATTGCACATTTCTTTTGGAAAGTAGCAGTGGCCTTCATAGTACCATATCATCCTTCATGTGCCACTGGTTACCAAAAGCCTAACATCTGTGAATATGTTTGGGGTGTAATGATGATGATTTGACTTAAGCCATATCAGCAACATGTGTTAGTAACATCTGGTGTGCAGTTAAGATCATCTTAACTATTTCTCCTACATGTGTTAGTAACATCTGGTGTGCAGTTAAGATCATCTTAACTATTTCTCCTACATGTGTTAGTAACATCTGGTGTGCAGTTAAGATCATCTTAACTAATTTCTCCTACATGTGTTAGTAGCATCTGGTGTGTAGTTAAGATCATCTTAACTATTTCTCCTACATGTGTTAGTAGCATCTGGTGTGTAGTTAAGATCATCTTAACTATTTCTCCTACATGTGTTAGTAACATCTGGTGTGTAGTTAAGATCATCTTAACTATTTCTCCTACATGTGTTAGTAACATCTGGTGTGCAGTTAAGATCATCTTAACTATTTCTCCTACATGTGTTAGTAACATCTGGTGTGCAGTTAAGATCATCTTAACTATTTCTCCGGTGTGTGTTAGTAACATCTGGTGTGTAGTTAAAATCTTAACTGTTTCTCTGACACGTGTTAGTAGCATCTGGCATGCAGTTAAGATCATCTTAACCGTTTCTCTGACACGTGTCAGTAGCATCTGGTGTGTAGTTAAGATCATCGTAACTATTTCTCCGGTGTGTGTTAGTAACATCTGGTGTGTAGTTAAGATCATCTTAACTGTTTCTCTGACGTGCGTTAGTGGCATCTGGCATGCAGTGATGATAACCTGAACCATATCTCTAACCAGAGCTAGTGCCTGGAATGCAGTGCTCATAAACCAAACTGACATGAACGTGTCCCCAACATGCCTTAACAAGGTTACTTAAGTGTATTTTCTATATATGCATATCAAGCCACAAAATGTTATTTCTCTCAGCATTACTATTTTTATACATTCCCATTAATTGCTTAAACTGAATACTCCTTTGATTCTGTGACAAGGCAGTTTCACTTGTTTTTGAAATGCATTCCATGTTCTGAAAAAAATGTGTTGCTGTCATCATGCTGTGAGGAGAAATTGTAAGCCATAATTTTGACCTGTTTTAGAGGTTTCTTGACAACTTGTAATCAGCTGGTTTTATCAAGCTGTCAAGAAATAGATAAATAATACTTTCATCAGGCATGCATCTTCATCATGTTAATCAGCTGTATTAATCAAGTTATAAAGCAAATTCTTAATCATGTTAATCAGCTGGTTTCATAAATTGTAAAGCAGATTCCTAATCAGTTGGTTTCATGAAGTTGTAAAGCAAGTTCTTAATCATATCAACCTCCTGATTCCATGAAGTTGTAAAGCAAATTCTTAATCATATTAATCACCTGGTTTCATCAAATTGTAAAGACATTTTATCATTTAGTTCAACCAAGCTGTAAGTATATTTTTTAATCATGTTGATGAAAACATTTCAGCAAGTTGTACGTATATATCTTAATCATACAGATACACACATTTCATTGTTTTAAGAAAATGTCTTCATTATTTTGATCACCTAACTTGATGATATTTTTGCATGTACAGTTAAAGAGTCAAATATATTTTATAAAGCTGACTTACATAGTTCACAAAAAGATCAGCTTTTATTTTGCATCTCTGCAGCCTCATCATTCAGTCTCAGAGGATTTCATAAACAAGTGTCCAAGGGGTTTGGTAACCACAGTGACAATATTGAGCTGTTCTTTTTTATTACTAGCACCTTTCTGTCTTGACAGATAATAGTTTGTTACATTGTGCTTCAAAAAAGGCATTACTACAACCCATGGTGGAGAGCACGGATGGTGTTATATCTCCATAGCACAAAACCTGGGGTAAATTGTAGAGACTATGTGTTGACCATGCAGCATGATCCCTCTCTTGGCCTGCCTAGTTTATGCCAGAGGAAGGGTAACATCAATACGTCTGGAACAAGACAAACTACAGAAGCTGCCGGATCAGTAAAGCAATGCTCTGTCTGCCTGCATTTCGGAGCTAGACCATTGCCAACCAAGGATTAGGGCCTGGTCTACCCTGCCATGACGTTTAGTCTTTAGGTTACATTCCCTCGCGCCAGGATAAGGCTTATACCCTCCCAACTGCATTTCTCCACCCGAAGATCTTGTTGAAACACCATACAGTATGTTGCATGTTAAAATAACTAAGCAGATTTTTTTACTCTGCTCAAAACAACAGTCAAAGATGCATTCATGTGTCAGAGACAAGAATGTGACCAACAGTCAAAGATGCATTCATGTGTTCATCATCATCAAGTGCCGTGCCGACTGGCGTAGGCATTCATGACTCTCCACAGATCTCGGTCTTTGGTTGTCTGGATCAACTCTGCCGTTGATATTCCTCCATGCCACCGTTGAAATCCATCCATCATCATTTCTCATGGTCTGCCTCTGCCTGTCTTCCCCTTGATCTTTCCAATTGTCACGATGTTCTCCAGCGCCTCTCTTCTCATCACGTGACCAAAAAAGCTGTTTGCCATGTGTTAGAGGTAAGAATAAGACCAACAATCAAAGGTGCATTCAAGTGTTTGTTTTTTTACATATCCTGTTTACAGGACAATGCTGTCAACACCAGCATTTTATTGCTGTTGTTAATGTCTTGGCAAATTTATGTTCAGTAGTTTGCCATTTTTCTGAACGAACGGCTCCCAAAACAATTTGTTAAAACTCAGCGCGACGCGGTCTGCTGCCAAATTTGTCGTAGCTGTGATTCGAACGCTAGTAAGCGGGCTCACGATTCACATATGCCCTTTAGCCAGGGAGACCGGCTAGTCATGTGTTAGAGACAAGAATGTGACCAACAGTCAAAGATACATTCATGTATTAGAGACAAAAATATGACTAAGAGTTAAAGATGCATTCATGTATTAGAGACAAAAATATGACTAAGAGTTAAAGATGCATTCATGTGTTAGAGACACAAAATATGACCAAGAAGCTGACTAACAGTTAAAGATGCATTCATGTGTTAGAGACACAAAATATGACCAAGAAGCTTGACAAATGGAAAAACATTTTTGACCAAAGTCTTTATGAGTCGAACAACAAAACAATAAATCACAGATAACACATAGGAATACTTATCCTGCTATTGAGAGGTAGTCTGATCAGCAAAGCTAGGATTGGAATATTTTCATGATGCCTTTCCACTCTCCAGTCTTTATCACCCTGCACTCTTTCATGCCAGCCCCATGGAGAAGAGGTTACGGACACAGTTCATAATCCCGCATACCTGCGTTCGAAACACAGCTGCGGGAGATTTGGCAGCAGACCGCCTTAGATTTTTTTTTTTTTATAAAATGGTATGGGTGCCGGTCGTTCAGAAAACAAAGGCAAACTACTGAACGTAAACTTGCCCAGGAATCAGAATAGCCAAAGAATGCTGCGGTTGACTGCTGTGCCCTGTCAAGGATATGCAACTAACTCTTTCATGATGTTTCAGTCTCAGGCCCTGTGAGTTGCCACTGATGTCCAAACAATTAGACAGGTCATAGGTGCCAGATACATTATCTTTAACATTAGATAATGCCTACAAACCACACCCCCACAAATATATCTGGCGAAATATTAAGTCTTTGACTTCACTGTGATTTATATATGATTCTGTTTATTTCACCCCCATTTTTACTTTGCAATCAAAACTTAAACAGAAAGGGGATCCTGCTGAGAAGTAACAGCACAAACACATGTACACACCTTACAAGGACCCCAGGCTTTACAGTGGTTTCTCCAAGGAATGAAACAATGTCGTAAACAATAACTACCTGTATATCTACAGTCAGAACTTGAGCCCACACAGTCACAATGTTGTAAACAATAACTACCTGTATATCTACAGTGAGAACTTGATTGATTGATTGATTTAGGAACCGACAAGTGAGAACTTGAGCCCATCAAGTCACAATGTTGTAAACAATAACTACCTGTATATCTACAGTGAGAACTTGAGCCCATACAGTCACAATGAAACTTAGTTTTAGCAACATTTTAAGGCAAGCCTTGTCCTCTTCTTCAGGCCAAAAAAACAAACAAACCAGATGCGCCCATTGTAAACTAAGTGTGATATTGTTTAGTTGTTTATCATAATATACGAGGGGGCTTCAAATGACCTCCTGTAATGTTTTTATTCTATGTTGAATATCTGAAGCAAAGTTCAAATGTATCATTTTTCTGTTTTCTGTATCTGTTTTCATGTATTTCTAAACCACCTTGTTAACCCTTTTACACACTGTTTTGCAGAAGCAATTGTATTTCACTTTCTAACAATGAGATTGAAGATTTGTTTTAGTGTACACAAGTAGTAGCATTTCTTACACACATATGTTACTTGAACCCGAGAGGGAGACGCTCACTTTCCTTGCATGTCACAAGAGTTGGCTTAGGAGGGTTGGCATAGGACTGGCTACCTCATCCCATAGACAACTTCAGAATCCGACCAGTCATGAATGTCTACAGGGAGCTTGGCGTAAGCTGGTTGAGGCCCTATGCTCCATTGGGAGATGACAGGCAGCAGAAGAAGAAGCAAAATAGCATATCTATTTGTGGCCTGTTGTCAGTTATCAGTTGGGGTATCTTCATTGCACTCCGGACAGGTCCATAGGTGCTCAGATCCTCCCCCTCAGCATAAGCATCAGCGCTCAGTGGCTAATAGTGCCGTTTCTGTGTTGGTTAACGAGGCACCTCGTTTTCCCGATGTACCTCTCGTGTCTGGCCGTGCCAATTCTTACTCCTAAGTCTTTCATCCTGGACAGCGATGTGAATTCACTGACGTCAAAGTCTTCTGTTCTCGACATGTCTTTAAGGACGTTAATAACATCGCCACGATCCATGGGCTGACCATCTGCAGGGGGTGCAGAGCCAGCCAGTTTATCAGCTCGTTCATTTCCCTCGACTCCCACATGTCCCAGGACAAAGATGAAGGTGACTTTACGGACAACAGACTTCCTCAGCGACTCAGTCCACTGTCTACGTACAGATCCAGCTTCGACCTTCTGAATCATGCTCATTGAATCACTTAGTACACACACGTTGGTATAATGCTGTGCTTCTAGCCATAGGAAAGCCTGTGTTACTGCCATCACCTCCATCGTCATGCTGCTCGTGGGCATAGTGTGGGCACCACTGGATTCTTGGACGGTTCAGCCCGCTGAATGGGCTGTAAATGCCTATGCACTTCTCTGCTTCTTTACAACAGATCCATCGACAATGAACTATGGTTTTCGTGGATTAATTTTGTGTTGGCATTCTGGCAACGGCATTAAGCACAGTGTACCTGTGCGGGCTGCTGGATTGCCGAGACTCCTGCCTATTCCACATTGGACAGTGGGCAGCATATTGCATGATATTCACTGGCACAGGAACGGAGCATAATGGGGACGACCTGTTGCCATGAAGTTGGAACCTCGACTAACTAACATCTGTATAGATGAGCACTTGGGGGTTTCTGCGTGTTCATTGTTTCATTTGTGGCCTGTGCAGCATGGTACCAGCTTCGTGGCATCCCAAACACAGCTCAGGGCAATTTGGCATCAGACCGCCTTGCGTTGGTTTGTTTATGAAATGATACGGGTGCCGGTTGTTCAGAAAAGCAATGGCAAACTACTGAACTTGCCAAGAGATCACAAACAGCACAAAATGATGGAGTTGACTGCGACGCCCTGTAAAGTATATGCAATTAACTTTTTTAAAACTGCAGCATGGTATTACAGAACACACATGAGGCATCAAAAAGTACAGTGGCATTATTTAACACAACTTTCTTCCCACCCTGTGTTGTTATCACTGACGTATCTGGACATTTCAGAAATATAGAAGAAATGGAAGGAATCAACATTGGGGGATGATACATCAATAACATTAGATATGCAGATGATACAGTCTTGATTGCAGACAATGAACAGAACCTGCAACATTTAGTAGATGCGGTTGTTGCACACAGTGAACAACTATTGTTAGAATTGAATTGTAAGAAGACACAGATTGTGGTCGTCACTGGGAAGAAGGAAACATCACAATGTAATATACACGTAAATAGATAGCCTTTTGCAAGATGAAAAACATACCGACCAATAAAAAGATATCAGTTGAAATGAGAAAAAGAGTGTTAAGTGCTACATAGAATCTGTACTTTTGTATGGATGTGAAGTGTGGACAATGAGCAGTCAAGATGAAAAACATCTGATGGCTGTCGAAATGTGGTTTCTGAGGAAAATGCAAAGAATACCATGGGCAGACAAAAAAACCAATGAACAAGTCCTTCAAGAAACAAATGAAGATCGTAAACTGATTAGAGTCATTTGACGTAGACAGTCAAAAATTTTGGGGCATATTATGAGAAGAAATGACTTGGAGAACTTGGTAACTGGCAAGATCTTAGGGAAAAGACCAAGAAGTAAATACCTGGATGGCTTGGCCATGTGGCATGGTCGAGACAGAAACAAGGAGCTGATCCACGACTCTGGTGATCGAGTGAGATGGCAGAACATGACCACCCACGCATATCGGCATGGCACATGATGGATGGATGGATTTGGACATTTGTGTCATGGGAAAAATAAAAATGTGCAACAGGGATGAAATATTTTAGCAGGATGCATTACATAAAAAAAAGAGATAGCATATTAAATGTGGTCTTTTTTGTTTTAATTTTGTCAAGAATCACATTCACTGCTCATGGCCATATCTGTAAGTGCAAGGATCCAAATGTGTTAGTTGTATATTCTTTACCAGCCGTTGCAGTCAACCCCGGCATGTTTTGGCTGATTTCTTGGCATGATTACGTTTAGTAGTTTGCCATTGCTTTCTGAACGACCTGCACTTATATCATTGTATGAAATCTAACACAAGGCGGTCAACTTCCAAATCACATGCAGCTGTATTTCAAATGCGGTATGCAGGACTAAGAACCGTATTCGTTAGCCCTTCGCCACAGAACCATTCAATCAAAATGTGTGAATATCAGAATTTACACTTTCTATAAATATTTATTTGTGGGTAGCTTTCTAATTCTTGTCAAATGTAGCCTGGGTATTGGCCTATTCAGGGTATTGGCCTATTCAGACTGCTGTTTTCAGTTTGTACAACTGCCCCAGGATTTCTAACCTGCTCATGGATCCCCCAAGTTGTTGGGGCTTGTCCGATCCAGGACCAAGGTGGAGTATATTTTTATTATTTGTAAACCTATACAGTTGATGCAATGAATAGAACCACAGGCAAATGTAACCTCTGAGCTACTCGGTCCCCAAGAAATGATGATAGAAGGAAACAAGTTGGTGTAATACCAGTGTCAGACTCATCAAAATATCTAGAGAAATGGTTTGGCCTTGTATCACAACTACCGACTGCTCCATTGAAAGCCGTGTCTCTCAGATATAACTGAGGAAAAGCAAATGCTTTGGCCTTGTATCACAACTACCGACTGCTCCATTGAAAGCCGTGTCTCTCAGATATAACTGGGGAAAAGCAAATGCTTTGGCCTTGTATCACAACTACCGACTGCTCCATTGAAAGCCGTGTCTCTCAGATATAACTGGGGGGAAAGCAGATGGGTTGATCATGTATTACAACTACAACCTTTGCACCTCAAATAAGTTTGATGTTTCACCAGCTACTCTGACAGCTGCATGTTACTCATAGTATAGTCTACATTAAGTGCTTAACATGCACTGGAAACCCTATATCTCTTACAGTGTTCCACAATTTCTGATACAGTTAACAGTTGAAAGCCTTACTGTAATCTATGAAAACCAGTATGAAGATCTACATTATACTGTGAATTTCTCAAAGATGGTTCTAGTGTTGAAAATATGGTCCTGTCTAATGTCTGCCTGTACTTCTTGTAATTCATACTGTAACTTACTTTCTACAGGATTATTTGCTAGAGGATTTTGCTTGAATTATTTGTGCAATAGTATGATAGCTGGTATGGTATAATGGTGTTACAATATTATCCATAATACTGGGTATATCCCCAAGGATTTAAAAACATCCATTTTCATCACACTACCCAAGAGCTGTTGATTGTGAGGATTACAGAACTATTAGCTTAATGAGCCATATAACAAAGATACTCCTTAAGGTCATATAAGAAAGAATTCAAAATAAAATAGAGGAAGTAGCTAAAGAACAATTTGGGTTCCGCTAAAACAGCTGCACCAGAGAAGCAATAAACTGTTCGAGGATGTTAATTGAAAAATATACAGAAGTTCAGAAAAATATGTCTGTTTTATAGACTACACAAAAACTATTGATAGAATACAACATGAATGATTAATTTCATGCCTTCAAGATATAGGAGTAGACGGAAAGGACATCGGACACATTAGTAACTTGTCCTGGGAAACATTATTTCTCACCAACATTTGTCATCATCATGTGCCATGGCAATAAGCATGAGCTGTCATGGTTCACCATCTCACACGATCACCCGTCTTATATGAGCTGTCATGGTTCACCATCTCACATGATCACCCGTCTTAGATGAGGTCTGTGTTCTTGTCCACATTATGCCATGTGTCATCATCATGTGCCATGGCAATAAGCATGAGCTGTCATGGTTCACCATCTCACACAATCACCCATCTTAGGTGAGGTCTGTGTTCTTGTCCACATTATGCCATGTGGCCACAACATTCAGGTATTTATCTCATTGCCTTCCCCTGGCTTTCATCATACATTTTGTTTTCTATTTCATTTCTTTTTCAAACGTGCCCCAAACATGTATCAATTTACAGTTTTCTGAACTACTGTCTCATTCATTTTTCTATCCGTCCATGGTATTCTTTGCATTTTCATCAGAAACCACATTTTCACAGCCGTTTGATATTTCTCAGCTTTGCTTATTGCCCATATTTCACATGCACACAACTGCTTTAACAACATTCGTTTTTTTCTCACAGCATATGATGGCTTTTTTGTGTGTGATTATATTTTGCACTTGGCTACCACTGCCATGGCAATTCTTGTTCTAA
This sequence comes from Cepaea hortensis, assembly GCA_963921405.1. Lineage (NCBI taxonomy): Eukaryota > Metazoa > Mollusca > Gastropoda > Stylommatophora > Helicidae > Cepaea > Cepaea hortensis. The sequence continues at coordinate 50,351,739 of OY992885.1, read as the reverse complement.
TCGCTACAAGACATGGTCCATCACCAACATTGCAGAGCAAGTAGCAGAGCTTGTCAATAGACCAGTTCCAACTTAGGGAATGAAACCCCTGAAGGATGGGAACACTGACAGGTAATGAAACTCCTGAAGGATGGAAAAATTTGGGCAATGAAACTTCTGAAGGATGGGAAAACTTGGGCATTGAAACTTCTGAAGGATGGGAAAACTTTGACAATGAAACTTCTGAAGGATGGGAAAACTTGGGCAATGAAACTTCTGAAGGATGGGAAAACTTGAGCAATGAAACTTCTGAAGGATGGGAACACTTAAGACAGGTAATGAAACTCATGAAGGATGGGAAAACGTAGACAGTGAAACTTCTGAAGGATGGGAAAAGTTAGACAGGTAATAAAACTTATGCAGGATGGGAAAGCATGGGCACTGAAACTCCTGAAGGATGGGAAAATGAAGACAATGAAATTCCTGAAGGATGGGAAAACTTAGACAATGAAACTCCTGAAGGATGGGAAAACTTAGGCAATAAAACTTCTGAAGAATGAGAAAACTTAGACAAAAAAACTTCTGAAGGATAGAAAAACCGGTTGTCTGGTTTTAGTCAAGGGTCACTTATATTGCATAATGCTCCAGTTTCCGCCTATAGATGATACAAGGAGGTTTTCAGGACAGTGCATGAAACTGTAGCACCGGTAAAGAACTAAATGTTTTTATAATGTGGCTTAGAGGTTAGTGAATTAAGTTTAATAGTTAAACAACATATCTGAGTTGAGAATTAAAAATCAGCCACTGGAGATTTGGGAGCAGATGTCTTTGTATTAATTTCTATGGTAGAAGAGTTGGCCCGTTCAGAAAGCAATGGCAAACTACTGAATGACAAATTGCCTAGTAAATCACAAACTACCAACGGTGCTGGGGTTGATTGCAACATCTTGTAAAAGGTTATGCACTAACTTTAATATCATTGAATAGCAGATCAATTAGTGTACCCACTTTGACTTAATTAGTGCCTTTGAATCAAGAGGGCTGTAGTTACTGCTTCAGATTCCATCCTCAAACAGGATGTTGTGACCTCATAAGCTCTGCTGTTCTTTAACAGACAGACACACATGATAAAACTGCCCATACTTCCACATATACAGTGGGGCAGTGAGGAGCATTTTGTGTGATATTCATTGGCACAGAAACAGAGCATTATGGGTACGACCCTTTGCCATGAAGTTGGAACTGTGACTAACTAATTAAATAACATACAAACACACACCTCTTTCTTGGTGACAAGTCTGTTGAAAATTTACAATATCACCACACTCTGGTTCTTTCCACTATCTATAGAGAGGACCGTACTGATCGCTTTGGGAACTACAGGTATTGAGGCATGCTATTGAGACAAATTCTTGTGTCTGTAAATGTAAATGTTCCCAGCTTAGCTTCAATCCTCATGAAGAATTGTTTGAAGTTAACACATTTGTCAGTGTCTGATTGTTTTGTTCTATGTTATAATAAACACTTGCAAAAATGGTCACGGATATTTTGTTGTTATAAATTAAAGCTCACAATTATGATCTCTTGTGTTTTGTTCTGGTATACATGGACAGATTAATGGAGAAAAGGTCAAGGGAGTTCAAAGGCAAAAGAATGCTAGGTGGACTTTTAATAAAAATTTCTAGTGGAATAATTTGCATGGGAACTCTTTGGTGTCTTTTGACATAGTTAGACTTAAAAGTTGTTAATGTTGTAGCAGGTATATTGTATTATAACACAATGACATTTCAGAGATATATGGCAGATACGGGAAATCGTATAAGGTGATTAACCATCCAATGACACTTTGTGTACTTTCTTACCAAGATAATGGTCCTCATTCACTTCCCTACAGCAGGATTTGGTTTCTGACCAGTATAGTTATGGCATCAAGGACCCATCCTAAAAAAATGGCCACGGGATCATTGTTTGGGAGGTAAATGCAGCAGCGAAAGAAACTGGCCACCCTACCTAATTATACCATAACCTGGAATATATGAAGGCCTAACACTTCAGGAAAGCCACAACAGCATAGTGGCTAGACCAGTAGTTCTCAACCAGTGGGGAATTTTAGGGTGTCCAGGGGGAGGGGGGAAATTAATTATTTCAAGATCGCGTTAATACAAGAACCGATTACTTGATGTTTTTCCCCTCAATACTTTACAGTTCTTTACTTCTCGCCCTTCTGAAATTCATTTTATAACTAAGTAGACCCGCAAATCACGTTTTACGTAGATGTCTAGACTCGTTCTAGTATGTGTTATTTAGATATCTAGACTTGTTCTAGTATGTGTTATTAAATTTAGCTTCCATTTTTACGTATACTGTGTGTGGGGGGGGGGGGGGAGAATTTATAGAGAGCAAATACAAAAAAAAGGGGGGGGGGTGACATTCTTAACATATGGTGAAGGGGTACACGGGCCAAAAAAGGCTGAGAAGCACTGGGCTTGACGCTAGTCTGCTGGTCATGGATTCAAATCTAAACGGGGGCAGATTTTAAAAATTAACCCGGACTCCTTGATACCAGAATGTGTACAAGGAAATATCATGGGAAGTACAAGCACGACACTGACCACATCAGCCACCAAGTACAGATTGGTCTATATATATATTGGTGCCCACTGCACTGAAGGCGTGTACAAGGGTCCTATACTGAACACTTCAGACCCAGCTGCCAGAATCCACCTTGTGACCACCTTTTCCATGACCATAAAGAAACTACGCTACCCTAATGACATGTTGCTGCGGCCAGTACATTACCCAACAATTGCTGTAGAAGTAACTAGGTCAATAGCTGTAGCTGGCATAACAACACATTTGCAACCTGATTGTTAGAATGGAAAAAAGAATATTGAACAGACACAAACCCAAAACATTCAGTTATATTTTATTGTACACAAACAGTGTTCAGTTAAAATAACATTTCCAGCTAATAAAACATGTTGATTACAACAGTTGCACAAAATGCGCAATGTACAGGAGAGCATATTTTCATAATTGATGTAATGAAGTTTTAAAAAAAGAAGCAATCATGAGTATTAATAGCTTCCACATGCTTCTGTGTAAGTAGATAATGTTCAAAATATCACTCACACCATGCTCATTCATTATAATAAAACACTAGCATTCTGAGATGTGACCAATGAGAAGATTTATTCATTCTAAGATCAGACCAATGAGATTCATTCTGAGATCTACTGACCAATGAAAACATTCAATCTGGGGTACCCTGAGATCTATGAGGTAGACTGTGCTTAAATAAAATACAAACAAAAATTTGAAAGAAATGTAACAACTAAACCAGGATAAATGACTAGATGGCTTCTGCACAACATTGTACATTAACTGTATCACTATTTGATATTTGAAAAAATACACATGAAATAACTAGAAGAAATATTATACATAAAGAATCTACTGTACACAGCAAACATAAACAAGGTTTCTTAAATGTCTGAATGCATGTGGGCTTGCATTTTAAATTAAAAGACTAAAGATTGACGAGCTACATTTCAGACTATAACTCAAAAGATATGTCACAAATTCATTTGTAAAACTGACAGATTAAAACAGAAGATTAACATTGACCTTTTGAAGTTTGTGGTTCATTACAGTATTGAAAACTAAACACAAAAGTCATTGCAGTATTGAAAACTAAACACAAGTCATTGCTGGTTAAGATATAAAAACACTGAAGGAAAGAATTGAGAAAACTGAAAAAACAAGTCTTCAGATTAAGCAACAGTAGGAAATTCTGCCTCTGTTCTTTGTTTATATGTGGTACAACTGATTCATGTCATGTGACAATTGAGGCTATGTATGGTTATGTAACTGCATAGATTAGGCTGATTACTTGTGGGAAGTCAAGGCCATCAGCGGGACACTGACCCCATCAGCCACCGAGTGCCAATTGGTTTACACAAATATGGGCCTGCCACCATATGCTCAATGTGCTATTAGGCACGCAAAAAGATCCTATATGATGGATTCAAAACAAAATGTTTGCATAAAACTATTCAAGAAGAAAACTTCCAAAAACAATTAACTTTTAATATCATGTGATGTAAAAATATTAAGAAGTGAGCAGATATAAATGAGTGATTCACTACCTACATGATAGATTCAAAACAAAATGTTTGCATATTACACACATTGTGTTTGAAAAATTCACCAGGAGAAATCAAACACAGACATGAGAATTTTGTTACAAAAAACATGAGGTATAATCGTTAAAAAAATATAAGACAATAAAACGTGGGGTATAAATGTAAAAAATGGGGAAACAAATTAACAAAACATGTAAACAATTTGTGCAAAATGCATTCTATTGTTGAAAATAACGCAAAAAAAAATATATCAGCTTTTCTAAAACCTCATTTTATATTTTTTTTAAGTCAGCATTTATTGATCTGTAACTGCATACATTATTAGAACACTAAGCTTTCTTCACATAAAGTAAGTGTCTACACGACTAGAACAATAAATTTGGTTTACATAAAGTAAGTTCTTATTTGATTAGAGCACTAAGTTTTCTTCACATAAAGTAAGTCCCTACACGACCAGAGCAATAAATCTGGTTTACATAAAGTAAGTTCCTATTTGACTAAAACACCAAGTATCTTCACATAAAGCCCCTACTTGACTAGAACGCTAAGTTTTCTTTACATGAAGTAAGTCGCTATCTGATTAGAACACTAAGATTCCTTTAGATAAAGTAAGTCACTATCTGATTAGAACACTAAGATTCCTTTAGATAAAGTAAGTCACTTTCTGATTAGAACACTAAGATTCCTTTAGATAAAGTAAGTCACTATCTGATTAGAACACTAAGATTCCTTTAGATAAAGTAAGTCACTATCTGATTAGAACACTAAGATTCCTTTACATGAAGTAAGTCGCTATCTGATTAGAACACCAAGATTCCTTTAGATAAAGTAAGTCCCTGTTAAACTAGAAGACCAACTTTTCTTAACATAAAGTAAGTTCCTACTGGACTCGATCACTAAGTTCTCTTTACATAAAGTAAGTTCCTACTGGACTCGATCACTATGTTCTCTTTAAATAAAGTAAATTCCTACTGGACTAGATCACTAAGTTCTCTTTACATAAAGTAAGTTCCTACTGGACTCGATCACTATGTTCTCTTTAAATAAAGTAAATTCCTACTGGACTCGATCACTAAGTTCTCTTTACATAAAGCCCCTACTTGACTGGAACAGCAAGTTTTCTTTACATGACATAAGTTGCTATCCTATTAGAACAATAAGATTCCTTTACATAAAGTAAGTTCCTACTCCTACTGGACTAGATCACTAAGTTCTCTTTACATAAAGCCCCTACTTGACTAGAACAGCAAGTTTTCTTTACATGACATAAGTTGCTATCCTATTAGAACAATAAGATTCCTTTACATAAAATAAGTTTCTACTGGACTAGATCACTAAGTTCTCTTTACATAAAGCCCCTACTTGACTGGAACAGCAAGTTTTCTTTACATGACATAAGTTGCTACCCTATTAGAACAATAAGATTCCTTTACATAAAGTAAGTTCCTACTGGACTAGATCACTAAGTTTTCTTTACATAAAGTAAGTCCTTACATAATTAGAACACAAGAGTTTTCTTCACGTAAAGAACCTGTTTAACTAGAACATAAGCTTTTTTTACATGTCTCTCTACATGACTAGAACACTGAGTATTCTTTACATAAAGTCTTTGTTTGACTAGAACACTAAGATTTCATTACATAAAGAATGATCACATGATTACATCAACACTGTCAACTATAGTTTGCAAAACCAAAAACAACATAATTTTTTTTAATGATTTTAAAGTATGAATTGATAAAAACACTGGAAAAATAAGAACCATTATGACCCTGTGGCCAATGCTATAGAGAATGAACAAACTGGTCTGATGCACAAGAGCAACTTAAAGTATACAGGGGTAGTTAGCACTGATACACTTCAATAGTTGGTGAGGGAGATGAAGTATACAGGGCTAGTTAGCATTCATACACTTCAATAGTTGGTGAGGGAGATGAAGTATACAGGGGTAGTTAGCATTCATACACTTCAATAGTTGCTGAGGGAGATGAAGTATACAGGGCTAGTTAGCACTCATACACTTCAATAGTTGGTGAGGGAGATGAAGTATACAGGGGTAGTTAGCATTCATACACTTCAATAGTTGGTGAGGGAGATGAAGTATACAGGGGTAGTTAGCACTCATACACTTCAATAGTTGGTGAGGGAGATGAAGTATACAGGGGTAGTTAGCATTCATACACTTCAATAGTTGCTGAGGGAGATGAAGTATACAGGGCTAGTTAGCACTCATACACTTCAATAGTTGGTGAGGGAGATGAAGTATACAGGGGTAGTTAGCATTCTTACACTTCAATAGTTGGTGAGGGAGATGAAGTATACAGAGGTAGTTAGCATTCATACACTTCAATAGTTGGTGAGGTAGATGTATACAGGGGTAGTTAGCACTGATACACTTCAATAGTTGCTGAGGGAGATGTATACAGGGCTAGGTAGCACTGATACACTTCAATAGTTGGTGAGGGAGATGAAGTATACAGGAGTAACTAGCACTATACACTTCAATAGTTGGTGAGGGAGATGAAGTATATAGGGCTAGTTAGCACTCATACACTTCAATAGTTGGTGAGGGAGATGAAGTATACAGGAGTAACTAGCACTATACACTTCAATAGTTGGTGAGGGAGATGAAGTATACAGGAGTAACTAGCACTATACACTTCAATAGTTGCTGAGGGAGATGAAGTATATAGGGCTAGTTAGCACTCATACACTTCAATAGTTGGTGAGGTAGATGAAGTATACAGGGCTAGTTAGCACTATACACTTCAATAGTTGCTGAGGGAGATGAAGTATACAGGGCTAGTTAGCACTATACACTTCAATAGTTGCTGAGGGAGATGAAGTATACAGGGCTAGTTAGCACTCATACACTTCAATAGTTGGTGAGGTAGATGAAGTATACAGGGGTAGTTAGCACTCATACACTTCAATAGTTGCTGAGGGAGATGAAGTATACAGGGGTAGTTAGCACTCATACACTTCAATAGTTGGTGAGGGAGATGAAGTATACAGGAGTAGTTAGCACTCATACACTTCAATAGTTGGTGAGGTAGATGAAGTATACAGGGCTAGTTAGCACTCATACACTTCAATAGTTGCTGAGGGAGATGAAGTATACAGGGGTAGTTAGCACTCATACACTTCAATAGTTGGTGAGGGAGATGAAGTATACAGGGCTAGTTAGCACTCATACACTTCAATAGTTGCTGAGGGAGATGAAGTATACAGGGCTAGTTAGCACTCATACACTTCAATAGTTGGTGAGGGAGATGAAGTATACAGGGGTAGTTAGCACTCATACACTTCAATAGTTGCTGAGGGAGATGAAGTATACAGGAGTAGTTAGCACTCATACACTTCAATAGTTGGTGAGGGAGATGAAGTATACAGGGGTAGTTAGCACTCATACACTTCAATAGTTGCTGAGGGAGATGAAGTATACAGGGCTAGTTAGCACTCATACACTTCAATAGTTGCTGAGGGAGATGAAGTATACAGGAGTAGTTAGCACTCATACACTTCAATAGTTGGTGAGGGAGATGAAGTATACAGGGGTAGTTAGCACTCATACACTTCAATAGTTGCTGAGGGAGATGAAGTATACAGGGCTAGTTAGCACTCATACACTTCAATAGTTGCTGAGGGAGATGAAGTATACAGGGCTAGTTAGCACTCATACACTTCAATAGTTGGTGAGGTAGATGAAGTATACAGGGGTAGTTAGCACTCATACACTTCAATAGTTGGTGAGGTAGATGAAGTATACAGGAGTAATTAGCACTATACACTTCAAAAGTTGCTGAGGGAGATGAAGTATACAGGAGTAATTAGCACTATACACTTCAAAAGTTGCTGAAGGTGACGTATACAGCGGCAGTTAGCACTATACACTTCAAAAGTTGCTGAAAAAGATGTATACAGGGGCAGTTAGCATTATACACTTCAAAAATTGCTGAAGGAGATGTATACAGGGGCAGTTAGCATTATACACTTCAAACGTTGCTGAAGGAGATGTATACGGGGGCAGTTAGCACTATACACTTCAAAAGTTGCTGAAAAAGATGTATACAGGGGCAGTTAGCACTATACACTTCAAAAGTTGCTGAAAAAGATGTATACAGAGGCAGTTAGCATTATACACTTCAAAAATTGCTGAAGGAGATGTATACAGGGGCAGTTAGCATTATACACTTCAAACGTTGCTGAAGGAGATGTATTCGGGGGCAGTTAGCACTATACACTTCAAAAGTTGCTGAAAAAGATGTATACAGGGGCAGTTAGCATTATACACTTCAAAAATTGCTGAAGGAGATGTATACAGGGGCAGTTAGCATTATACACTTCAAACGTTGCTGAAGGAGATGTATACGGGGGAAGTTAGCACTATACACTTCAAAAGTTGCTGAAGGAGATGTATACGGGGGCAGTTAGCACTATACACTTCAAACGTTGCTGAAGGAGGTGATGTAGACAGAAGTAGTTAGCACTCATACACTTTAACAGGCAAACAACAAAGGGGTGGTTTTTGTGCAAGATCAACTTGCTAATATAATACCATTCTGACCAACACAGCTTGAAGAAACAAGCAGGGAAACCCCCCCCCCCCCCCCCCCCCCAAATTGAGCAACACAAACAAACAAAAATATGTACAGTATATTACAGCAAATTCAGCATGCAAACATTTATCTACAGATATTTAAACAAGTGATATAAAATGATGTTAATAAGAAAAACTGGTTAAACAAAACTAGAAGTCAATTCATTTGAAAAAAAAAACATAACTATTCATCAATCAGTTGCTTTTTATGTAACTAACAAATATATGGTGATATTTTTTGGGGTTTTACAATGAGTTCAGAACAATATATAAGTTTGTAATCATTGTTAAACTCATCATGAGTTGGTTGGTATTGAATGCCTTAAGTTAAGTACACTTGTGAAATAAGCAGGTATCAAAACTGTAGCACCAGGCATGCAGTTGAGATTCTATGCATGTAATACATAATGAGAGGAAAGGTGCAAGCTGTCTGCATTAATGTAACATACTTAGAAGAAAGGTGCAAGCTGGCTACATTAATGTAACATAATGAGAGGGAAGGTACAAACTGGCTACATTAATGTAACATAATGAGAGGAAAGGTACAAACTGGCTACATTAATGTAACATAATGAGAGGAAAGGTGCAAGCTGTCTGCATTAATGTAACATAATGAGAGGAAAGGTACAAACTGGCTACATTAATGTAACATAATGAGAGGAAAGGTGCAAGCTGTCTGCATTAATGTAACATAATGAGAGGAAAGGTACAAACTGGCTACATTAATGTAACATAATGAGAGGAAAGGTACAAACTGGCTACATTAATGTAACATAATGAGAGGGAAGGTACAAACTGGCTACATTAATGTAACATAATGAGAGGAAAGGTACAAACTGGCTACATTAATGTAACATAATGAGAGGGAAGGTGCAAACTGGCTGCATTAATGTAACATAATGAGAGGGAAGGTGCAAACTGGCTACATTAATGTAACATAATGAGAGGGAAGGTACAAACTGGCTACATTAATGTAACATAATGAGAGGAAAGGTACAAACTGGCTACATTAATGTAACATAATGAGAGGGAAGGTGCAAACTGGCTGCATTAATGTAACATAATGAGAGGGAAGGTGCAAACTGGCTGCATTAATGTAACATAATGAGAGGGAAGGTTGTGCAAATTGGTTCAATACATAATGAGAGGGAAGGTGCAAACTGGCTGCATTAATGTAATATAATGAGTGGGAAGGTTGTGCAAATTGGTTCAATACATAATGAGGAAAGGTGCAAGCTGGCTGCATTAGTGTAATATAATGAGAGGAAAAGTGCAAGCAAGCTGCTTTAATGTAAAATAATGAGAAGAAAGGTGCAAGCTGGCTGCATTAGTGTAACATAATGAGAGGAAAGTTTGTGCAAACTGATTAAATTATTGTAATCGTCAAAAACAAGAAATATTAGTTAATAACAGTTGATCAAACTTCTGTATAGATAAAATTATATAGGTGGATTGCAGGTTAAAAAAAAGTTTATACTGCTACTTGTCATATCACACCCTTTCCTCAGCATTTCCTTCAGCGTGTAGCGACTTATGACACTAGTTTTGTGTTAGTTAGCCAACAAAGAACCGGTGTTGGCAGTTGCTACATACTCTTAAAGGATGGTAAGCAATTATTAGCCATAATTTACTGGAGTTGTAGAATTCATGGTCAGCAACTTTTTGTTTTGTCCTTTTTATCATTTTAAAATATGCTTTTTATAACCATGGATAACATATTAATATTGAAAACACATTGATGTCCAATTGATGTTTTCTTGTGGAATGACTTTTCTGATTAGTTCACCAACTGAGAAAATCAAGAGGAAACCAACTGAAGAATGCTATGACTAAAATTCACTTAACAGCTGGCAGGATCGACGATTTATTGTTTAACAGCTGGCAGAATCAGTGATTAAATGCAACAGCTGGCAAAAACTGTGATTCATTGCAATAGCTGGCAGGAATAGTTATTCATTGCAAGAGCTGGCAGGATCAGTAATTCATTGTTTAACAGCTGGCAGGATCAGTGATACATTGCAACAGCTGGCAGGATCAGTGATACATTGCAACAGCTGGCAGGATCAGTGATACATTGCAACAGCTGTCGGGAACAGTGATTCATTGTTTAACATCTGGCAGGAACAGTGATTCATTGTTTAACAGCTGACAGGAACAGTGATTCATTGTTTAACAGCTGGCAGGATCAGTGATACATTGCAACAGCTGGCAGGATCAGTGATTCGTTGCAACAGCTGGCAGGATCAGTGATACATCGAAACTGCTGGCAGGATCAGTGATACACTGCAACAGCTGGCATGATCAGTGATACACTGCAACAGCTGACAGGATCAGTGATACACTGCAACAGCTGACAGGATCAGTGATACATTGCAACAGCTGGCATGATCAGCGATTTTAACAGCTGGCAGGAACAGTGATTCATTGCAACAGCTGGTAGGATCAATGGAAAACAATTATGAGGCACAATCCCACACATCTTACCACACACACAAAAATAACCCCTGAAGTCACAGGAATAAGAGAAAATGACGGCCAGCGTTAGTGCTAATATATTTATCAGTCAGTAACACATATGTGATTCTAAGAGTACCCAGGGTTCACAGACACACATGACTCAATTTATAACATTTTATCCCAAGGAAGACATAAATAAAACATTTGTTAAAGACACTTGGATTTATGGGTGGCCATTCAATGCAAGTAAAGCTTTGAGGTATACTAAGCATGTAGTCTTAGACCCTTACATTTCATGACCAAGCAGTACTCAACGGGCTACCAGCCACCTTTACTTGGTCAGAAGTCCTATGTTGACCTCAAAGAAAGGCTGGCTGGAAATAAATTCATTGCTGCAACTACTCAGGACATGCCCCGTGTTACCGGAGCCCAGAAGGGAAGCAAAGAAAAGAAGCAATGTAGCCTACCACACAGGTCAGAGGCGCTATGGGGGGTCAGTGTGAGACTGGCTATCTCATCCTGCAGAAAAGTTTAGCTGCGAAATCCAGCCAATCATGAACAAGCTTACAAACAGCTTGGCATGGGTTGGTTCTGGGGTATGTTCAATCGGGAGATAACAGAAAGAAGAGGAAGAAGAAGACTATCCAGGACATAGTGCTGTACACTAAGGACCACAGCTCTCGTGCCGTGGGAGGAGGAAAACTGAGTTATATATTGTAACAACTGGCAGAATTAGTGGAAACAGAACATTCTGATGGCAGATAGGGAGAATATATACTAGATAATAATGCACAAAAGCATTGGAAGTCAGTCGATATGTAGCAACAGAAAGCCAGAGCTGAGGAAAGTCATCACTCTACATGCCAGTCAGCAAGGGAAAAAAAAAATACTACTACTGTGGTACGAGAGGTGGTAAATTATATTCTTTTATTCATCCTCTTTTGCATTTTACCCCCAAATGGAGCCCACAAGCAACGCATGCCAATCCCTCGTATCCTTTGCTATATCCTGCAGCTCCCTCCATGTCCTCCCCGTCTCTAATTCTCCTCTCCATTGTGTCTAGGCCTCCATCTATTTATTTTTCCTCTGGGTTCCAGAGCAAGAGTTTTCCAGTTACACAAATTTTTGTAGGGGAATATCCTATTTACAGGACAACGCTGTAAACACCAGCATTTTACTGCTGTTGTTGATGTCTTGGCAAGTTTACGTTCAGTAGTTTGCCACTACTTTCTGAATGACCGGCTCCCATACCAACATGTTACGACCCAGAGTGATGTGGTCTGCTGCCAAATCGGTTGCAGCTGTGTTTCGAACGCAGGTAAAAGGGCTCACAAATCGCGTCCACAAGCCCTTAGCTACGGAGACCGGCAGGTACACTATTACCAAGTTTTATTCAATGTTTGTCCTATCTAGTGCCAGCATCTTTTCTTTACCCCTTGATGCACTGGAACTGCTTTGCGCTCGCTATATGCTCCACAGTGGTGATTTATTTATTCTATAATAATAAACACAAGCATTAATTGAGAAAATAATTAACAAGATTCTAAATTATTACACATGGACATTGTCTTACATGCAATCCATTTCCAATGTAAATTAGCCTGCACAAATGTAAAATAAAAATACTAAAGGAACAAAGCACTAATGTTACTTGTTATAGTTGTAAAGTTTTTACAAAACATGTGTTAAAAATAATAAATAAATAAAAGTAAATGCCTCACACAGCAATACATTGAACAGTAAGTCGTTGGGTATGCTGACCCGTTTACATAATACAGTTGTCATTGTAACACCATTAACAAAACCAGTTTACTGTTTTTAGTTATCTTGTTGTTTTAAAAGACATAGAAGAAGCAATCATTTGTCTTTGAGCAAAATATTTACAGTTTCACAATTTTCTTCACTCTTTCTCATCTTAAAATTTATCACAGATTAGTTTATGAATTTTGTGTTATCCAATGAATATCATTTATTGTAGGACAAGCCTTTTGTTTTGTGAATGTGCTGATTTTGTAGAACATATTTATCACGATCTTGCGCTGAGAGAAATTGCACATCAGAACTAGATTTGCCTGACATGTTTATAGAACTTCTTGGAGTCAATCTTTTCGACTCAGTTGCAGGAGGTCTTGAAGCAAGTCTCCTGGACTGATCAGATTCAAGCATTAGTCTGGCTCTGGGCAAGTCTTTTGTGTGATGTGTTTGATGCTTCCTGTGCAGTTCATTACCAAACTTCTGTTGCAGTACTTCTGGAGAAGTTCCCGTAAATGTTTCTGCATGCCGTCTGTTCTGTGTTTGACTATTGGGCGGTTTATAATTACTCTGCCTGGTACCTATTCTGATGCTGTTTGCTTCTGGAGATAAGTGTTGAGAGTTTTCTAGCCGCTGCAGTGGTTGACGGTGCCCAGGAACTTGGCGCTGGGCTTGAGAGAAATGTACTTTTGGCCTAGCACCATTATCTTTGTCTATGGAGTCCATATCCAAAGCTTTAGAGAAATACTCAGCAACATGCTCCGCTGACAAATGTAGTTCATTGTCAGACAATTCATGTGCATCTTGAGACCAAAAGTGTGTTGTTCTGCCAGGTTTTTCCTTTGTATTTGACGTTTTCCTTACACTGTTCCCTGCTGCAAGCTGGTATGATGGTGACTGAGTGTGCTGATAAGATGGTGTTTGAGTATGCTGATAGGATAGTGTTTGAGTTTGCTGATATGAGTGAGATTTGGAAGGGTTCAGTATTTGAGATGCTGGCTCCAATTGCTGCGATGTCAACAGATCAGGTCTTTGTTTGTGAAGATGTGAATCTCTCCTGCTTGTTTCTCTTTTCTGGCAATCCAAAAATTCATGGTCAACTGTTTGTGGATTGTGTTTCTTGTCTGTAGTAGTGGATACCCCAAGAAATGATTTACTAACACTATTTAAATCATATTTCAATGTTTTCTTATCATGATCTAAGTTTTGCTGAATGTAGTTCACTGCTGAGTCAGTTTCACTGGCACACAAGGGAGGACAGTACTGGCCTGAAACATAACCCCCACCATCTGAAACTGAATTAGAACCCCTGCCATGTTTCGTTGTCTCACTAGACTTTTTGCTTTCCAACTGAGAAGCTCCACTGAAATGAACATTTAATTTCTTTGTGGAAGAAACTCCACCATGCACTTCTAATTGGTTGGCTCTGTCTAAAGTTTGATGATTTGTGTGGTAAAGCTGTCTCTGGAGTGTATGCTTTTCCCTGCCTCCTGATGACATTGGAGTATCAGATGTCTCTCTGTTGCCATGAGGCAAGAAGTGCTGGTGCGGCTTATTACCGGGTCTGGACTTGGGATTGAAACCATTGAGTGGAGTTTGAGAAAATGACTTTTGAGGGATTGGTGTATTAACACTAAGATCTGATGCTGCTGTTGACCCGTAAGAATCCATGATGAATTTCAGAGCGTGGCTGTGAGGTAATATAGTTACCACATTGTCTTCGAGATCCTCCAAAGTCTGAAGTCTCTGGGATAAGTCCTCGATCTGTTTGAAAGCATTTGGGGATAATTTTGCATCTGCATTTTTAACACTGACTAATCGGTTCATCTTTGAAGCTGAACTAGCAGGAGATGAATCCTTGCTGTTTCGAAGCACAGACGAAACACTCAGACTTTTCCAGGTGCCTTTGATTTGATGAGATAAAGGACTTGTTTCTGGGCTACCTTCTCGACTTACTCGAAGGTCCTCTAAAGTCAAGGCAAGACCTTCCCGCTCAGGTAGATTTGAATCAAAGGACGAATTACCTTCAACATAGTTTCTCAAAGACTTGGCCATTAGAGCCACCAGCTCTTGATCTGTGAAAGGGGAATCACCTTTGCATGCGCCTGTATTTCCTGAGCTTGGCACATTCAAAGAACTCTGTACTGGAGATCTGTATGAAGAAACAACTGGACTGCAGAACTGCTGGGCTGTTTTACAATCACTATGTGTTTTCCTTTGAGAAGCTAAGTATGACTTGGATTTTTGAACTTCTAATTTACTAACGGTCAGTGTTGAGTCCAGATTAAATGGACTACTGCAGTTAATAGCAGCTAAAGCAGGAGTTTGTGTGGTGATTACTTCATGTGCATGGCCTCTTCTAATATCATCTGACAGCTCCTCATGATCAAATGATTCAAAAATATCTGGCAATGCACTTTGTAATTCATGGTGCTGAGAGAACCGGTGAGCATTATTTTGTTGGGAAACATTCAGTGTTTCTTTGTAACTTGAGTTAGAGTCCATGAAGGCTGTGTTGTGGCTATAGATAGATACACTGTGGGTGGAATTTAAACTGTCTTCCTGGCTTAACGCTGCAGAGTTACTGGATGCGACAGACTGATTCCTGGTTGGAGTACTATCCGTTAAGGATGAGTTTCCTGTTGCTGCTGCAATTGTTGCCGCAATAGTGGCCCTTAATCGAACATGGACATCCTTCCACAGATTGGAGACATCAAGGAGGGATAGGCTTCTTGCTTGGCTACTGAATGAACTACTATCACTGACTCTTTTTTCAGTTGAAGAAGACTCATCGAAGCCTAGAATAGTGAAGTCTGCCAGGGATAAAGGCTTGATGTTTTGATCAGAAAGCCTTGACCATGAGTCTCTGCTAAGTGTTGGACTTTGAGATCTATCACTGAGAACATTCATGTTATTACAGTCACTGATGTCTTGTGACTGCTCTTGTTTCAGACAGTCTAATTCTGCTATTTCTTGGTCAGAATGTTTCTTTGGGGATTTGCTCAAGGAGTTTTTCCCTGACAGTGGAGGAAGCAAGCTACTGTCACTAGCTGCTGAGCTGTGTGACTTCTCAGAATGAAACGAAGATGTACGCTTGATCAAACCACTCGGGTTTTCTGTAGAAACTAACGATGAAGACGAACTGCCAGATGATGACTCCATGCCACTTTGCCAAACCAGCCGCAGGGTCTTTCGTGACGGGTTGACAGACACATTTGCTTTCTTAAAGCTGTTTGATGATTCATCCAAGTGACTGATGTGGACACTAGTCGACGCCGCTGGCAAACTGCTTGTATTAAAGCTGGATTGAGAAGATGCGTTCTCTATCACTGACAGAGTTTTAGGAGATTCTATACTGAAGATTTGTAGGCCTGTATCCTGAAATGAAATTAAAAGTGTATTGAAAATACTGTACACACAAAGAACAAGTATAATTTATCACATAGTGTAATAACAAATGTGGTATGGTGGTTAGCATGCTGGCTTACCCACAAAGTTTAATGTTTAAGGTTCAATGCCTAGTACTCACATGATTTGTTTATCTCTAAGACTCTGGGATCAGCCTAGTATTATCCTTCTTTGTTTGCCTGATATTTTTTGTTTGTTTTGTACATAATTGCAGTGTGTCTGTTTACAACAGAACAGCAATATTTGCACCTTGTGGCCGACACATCACACTTCTTCCTGGCATTTGTTGACTTGATTAGCCTTTCCATGTAGTTTCACAGGATACGCCGCAGACTAGACTCAAAGTGGTACAGTTATCTATGCTCTTCCATTTACAAGTGCTGACGTTATCTATTCCCTTCCATTTATACGCGGTGACGTTATCTATAAATAATCACCGGTTATTCACATAAATGTTAGTAACATGTTTATGCTTGATGTATTTAATTGTTTTGTTCTTCATACTTTTGGCGCAACAAAATATACAGATAGCAATTATATAATAAAATGTCAAAACGTGTTCAGGGCTTAAATTTTGCAAAACATAATATTTGTAATTCTTTCTATTTACATTGAAACTGGCATCTTGCCGTCTTGGCAGATGATAGTTTGTTACATTATGCTCTAAAAAAAAAAAGACGTAATAACTACAACCTACAACTATAACGCCACAAAAAGATTGCACACTCCTGCTATAAATATTCTTTTGAGCGTTTCTAATTTTGTTCTAATTTGAATTTTAGCCCGGACCTACTTGAGCTGTTGCTTTAGATTTCCAAGTCGAGAAATTTTTAGCATGTGAAATGTGCATATTAGTCCTTTTGCTTTGTTACCTGAGAAAGCTAAGATATCTGATTTGACATCCCAGAATATGGGGTTCACTAACTCTCGTCTAATTTTATAACAGTCAACTCTAGAATTGTGCGTGGTCTGCTCAAGTTGCCGGCTCCGCGGCGAAGGAGTTATGGACACAGTTTGTAATCCCGCTTACCCACGTTCGAAACGCAGTTGCAGGCAATTTGGCAGCAGACCATCTTACATTGGCTTTTTATGAAATGGTAAGGGTGCAGGTCGTTCATAAAAAATAGCAAACTACTGAACGTAAACTTACCCAGGAATCACGAACAGCCAAAAAATGCTGGGGTTGACTGCAAAGGCCTGTAAAGGATATGCAATTAACTAACTACTGAAGTTAGAGGTAGGAACTCTAAGCCACCCTAGTCCTAACTTGATTCCCAATACTTAATGCTAAATTCAAGCAAACACTAACAAGTCTTCAGAAATAAAAAGAACAAATAGTACAGCGATCCAAGATTAAAGGAAACGTTTTTCCTGGAAGAATATGGGAAATACAGAAAGAACTAAAAAGATATCAAAGGACAGGAAGGCTAGGCACTAGATAGATAATGACCTTGCACCATTGCGGGATTTGTAAAAAGACAAAGAAGAAAACAGCATACTCAGCTATATTAATTTTAGGAAATTAACATACCTCTCTTGTTGAAGATCTAGAAATGTCTGATGAGTTTAAATGTGGAATGAATAATCTTGTCACCCGCTTTACAGATCCAGATGGGTGAAAAAACGCATAGTACATCAGCATACAAGCCAAGCCTACAAGAAATACAAATAGAATTGCAAGCATGTAATAGTTTTCTTATTAAAATTGTGATTTGTCTCTTTCCTTGTCATTATAGTTCTGGTGTTCATGTGTGTTTTTTCATCTGGTTCTGTCAGTCAGTCTGAATAAATTGTCTGCATCTACAATGTTGTCTCTTGTATCATAACTGTCTCTTTAGTCACTTCTGTCTCTTTATACCAAGATTGCTTTGATGTGTTATATCTATATATTAATATTACTTGTTATCTGCAGTGCCAATCTACAAGTACACATGGCTGATTTGCTAATCTTAAATTGTACATACAAATGACTGCAGATTCAACTGCGTCCTGTTTTCAGGCACAGAATAATTATTTGTTCTGGTCTATCCATAATGTGGTAATCATCTTGTGCTGGTATTGGTGGCTTCTTTAATGATTTGATTATTCTTTTAGTTTGGTGCTATGTGACTGGTACATTGGGTTGCTGGTTTGATGCACCTTCCTTAACTAGTTAATTAGCTCCCTCTTTTCTGGGTATTTCTTGGTTGCTATCTTGACTGCCTGTATTTCAGCACAATTGTTGGATATTCTATGAACACTCCCGCTCCTCAATTTTTAACTGTATTTTGAGCTGACCCTTTTATGTTGACTCGGTCCCTGTGGGTAATTATTACCAATAAAACAGAATGGCTGTTCTACATTGTACAATGCTCTGTTCGTCCTTGTCGAATCATCCTTTCACTTATGTCTGGATGTTTACTGGTAATCATTGCTCTCTCCATTGGGATAGTTCTGGAATAGTTTTCAGGGGGCTATCAAATGCAAGCAGGTCTGTGGTTTGTCTGCAGTGTTATTTGGCTTGATGGATACAATTACTTATCAATGTCCCACTGCTAGGTTTTTGAAGTCTGCTCATCATAGGGTGGTCCAGCATACTCAGGAACTTTTATGCTTGTATTTACACCTTCATATTTTTGCTTTTTCTCAGTGCTCTATTTCAACCATCTTATCCATTTCCACTTATATGAGTTAATTTAATCTTATTCTGGAGAAATTAGTGTGGTTGTTTTCCCATTGCCATCTACATTTCGGTAAGAAATAACATGCTATAAACACTATTGTGGGTAACTTTTCTCATTGTGGTTTAATGAATTTGGTCATAGGAACTGGAAAAATTATGGCCATTGTGCTGCATATAAAGGAACATTCTGTAACTCACCTCAGGTAACAATAGGATCTGATGTGGTTTTACAATACCCCATGCAAGACTTCTGCTCTAAGCCCTCATCACACACCAAAGATATATGACCATTACAGGCCTGATCCAAACTGGCAGATGAACTCCATAGTTGAAGTGAATAGAAACCAAGAAGTGGAAAGAAAAGCATGTCCTACAAAATGACAAAACAGTTCAAATGTCCACCAAGTGCTTTCCTACTGAATGACAATAAGTTCAAATCTCCATTGATTGAGAGTCCTATTGAATGACAAATCAGTTCAGATGTACATAAGTCTGTTGCTTAGCAGAGAATCAGTCCCAAGACATAAAACCTCTCTGCATGTGCAACCTCCAACACCAATGACTTAGATACAGCAGCCATCATTTTGAAATCTCTTCATACAAGGGTAGACAAACACAGGAGATTTACTGGTATCTATTTAAGGTTTGGTCAACACGTAAGCCCAGGTCAGTTGTAATGTCTGTCATGATGCAAATTCAAAAGAATAACGATCGAGCTGGCAGGCGAGCAAGCAACTAGCCACTGTAGCTCCCAACCACAGATACAGCCAACTAAATATTCTGAAGATTAGATTTATAGGAAACATATGCAGTTTACATAACATTAAACTGTAAAATGTACCTATAAAGAATTCAATACATACAGCAGTATAGGATGTATGTTCTAAACACACATACAGTTAAATGAGTGTCTTGAAGATGCTTACATTTATTAGGTGGTGGTTGTAGAACCTAATTGATTTGAGTTATTCACCCTTGTATGACCTGAAGAACTGGGAAATGATATTGACTTTGTTCTCAAGTTCTGGTAAGGCACGTACATGTGTTTGTGCTTGTCATTTCTTCACAAGATCTGAAGCATACCTTTTATTCGACCCCGGGTCGTCAGGAATATGCACTACTGACAAGCTCAAATGAAAGCGAAACTCGAGTCTAGTGCTTCCAGTCTGGCGTTGGCAAGACCCACGGTTCATACCGAAATACGATCCACATTGCCAGTAGTGGGTTGTGCTAAATCTTCAAACCTCAAATCCCGAAACAACCAAATAAATCAATTTTACTTTATGCTAACATAATGGGGAAAATGCTATGATTCTCTTGCAGCCTTGTAGAGTGCAAAGTTCATAGTCCACAACAGGCTACATAACATCAGACCAAGGTCAACCCTCCCATTGTTAACCAGACTGGTGTTGGTCAGCAAGTACCTTAACCCTGGCACATAACTGCCTCTGGATCCCACAAGAATTAGGTACACTATGTACAATTGTCATAACACTGACAATGAACTGTAAAACCTACCTAAGAAGAATCCAGCAAAGACTACAAGACAGGACGCAAGAATCATGCTGCTGTCTCCCATGACCAGGAACACTACCAACATGCCTTTATTCTCCAGCAGCGCCAGGAGGTAATATGCCGTGACTCTCCATCTGGACTTGCCCTTATTGAGGTTGAGAAAGACAAAAATGTAGATGAAGGCACAAACCAGCCTGAACAACCACCTCTCATAGCCTGTGCCGTAGTCTGTGCCCCGAACTGAGATCCACACAAATGCTATCAGCCAGTGTGCACCTGGAAGAGAAGAAATAAACATTTCTGGTTAGTTATGAAAGCAGCATCATGTTTCAGAAACTGAAATACTTTGGTCATATTAAACAGCCAATCATGGGACGTTAATGAACAAATTAGGAAAAGCTTGAAAGCAACGGAGACGTGGTTCCTGAGATGAATGTTGCAAATGCCTTGCCCTGCCAGAATAACTAACAATGATTGCCAGGAAGAGGTTAATGAAACTATATTATACTAGCTGACCCGGCCCGGCTTCGCCCAGGCCCTGGCGGGGATCTATCTATCTATCTGTCTGTCTGTCTGCTTGTCTGTCTGACCCGGCTTCGCCCAACTCCTGGTGGGGAGCATCTAATTTAATTCATATAAGTAGTCATATAAGCTCCCGTTCCTGACTATCTATCTATCTATCTGTCTGACCCGGCCCCACCCTGTCCCTGGTGGGGAGCATCTAATTTAATTCATATAAGTAGTCATATAAGCTCCCGTTCCCGACTATCTATCTATCTATCTATCTATCTATCTATCTATCTATCTGTCTGTCTGACCAAGCTTCGCCCAGCCCCTGATGGGGAGCATCTAATTTAATTCATATAAGTAGTCATATAAGTTCCCGTTCCCGACTGTCTGTCTGTCTGACGACCCGGCCCGGCTGTCTGTCTATCTATCTGTCCGTCTCTCCCACCCTCTCTATCTATTGGGTCAGATCTATCTATCTATATGTCTGTCTGCCCGTCCGTCTGTCTCTCCCTCCGTCTATCCCACCCTCTCTATCTATCGGGTCAGATCTATCTATCTATAGCCAGGGGACTTAACCTAAGATATAGCAATGCTACTAAAAGTTATGTCCCTTTATATTTTTTTCCTGATGTTAAGTCATGTAATTTAAATATTAGATTTTAGTAGGTAAATAGCTGGAAAAAAAACAAAAAAAAAACAACTATGACAGTTGGTTGCACAGGAATGAAAAGAAGGCGTGTAGAAAATTTCATCTCAATCGGATGGACCGTTCGCGAACGCATAAAGAACGGACATACATACACACACACACACACACATACATCCTTTTTTATAGATATAGATACAACTATAAGAAAGGGACAAACAGCATGTTTTTTGGTCATGTGATGAGAAGAGAGACATTAGAGAATATCTTAACAAATGGAAAGAACAGTGGGAGAAAGAGGCAAAGGTAGACCAAGAGAAATTATGCTAGATGGACTGAGATTGTGGCATGGAGGAAATGAGATTGTAGAAACCCCGGGATGGTTAACCGGGTCAACAAATGCCAGCAGAAGTCAGATGTGTCGGCCTAACGGTGCAAGAACGCAGCTTTGCTGTAAACAGGCACAACGCAATCACATCCGGAAAAAAACAAAACTCTGGATGAACGAAGAAGAAGAAGAAGATTGTAGAAAGACATGAAAGCTTGCCCCAGCTGGTACAACAGACGATATTAAGTGTCACAATGGTTTGGAAAGAACCGTAATGGAAGACATGGTTCCTGGAAGACGAGGCAGTTGTCAATCAGCTAGAAGAGGTCACATGACACTGTAGATACCCTGGACATGAGGCAGGAGAAATGGCAAGAAGCTGAGGAACTTCAACAGAATATGATGAGAGCGACATTTTGAAAAGGACCTGCTACATGTTGATGATGAAATCCTAACTCCTAATTATCCCAATTATCCCAGATGAGCTCATTCAAAAAATCAACCAAGTCGTAGTGGAATTTGTGGTAACCTAACCTCTCTGCGACAACTCGAAACAGAATAGTCCTAGAAATTTGTGGAAATTCTGTAGAAATATCTGAAATTGTGAAACAGAGCTTTTCCACTACGACTTGGTCAACTTTTTGAATGAGCTCATCTGTCACACATGAATGCTGTCCTTGTCCACCCTCATCTTGAACATCTTTACGCTCATCTCTGAATTTCCTGCACCAGTCCCTCACAGAACTGTACCTCACAACATTATCACTGTACACACGACATAATCGACGAAGAATCTCAGCCGCACTTTGACCTTCTGTTTGAAGAAAACGAATCATACCACGAATTTCACAGCTGCTGGGAAAGGCAATAACAGTGTTCATGTTTATTTGTTCGCAATTCGTGAACCACTGAACAAATGTGACTGTAGGTAGATGTGTAGTGAGCTAAAAGACTACTGAATGATGCAAGCAATGAACGGTGTCGCTGCGGCAACCGGTTTATTTTTATCAGCCAATCGGCGATTCATTTAGGAATAGCCCTGTTACTTTCTTGAGAAAACAAAAACACATGCATACATATAAGGGGATACAAACAAACATTGTGATACAATTGATATAGATATATGTACAGGGATACAAACAGTGATACAATTGACATAGATACATATATAGAGGGATACAAACAAACAGTGATACAATTAATATAGATGCACATACAGGGGGATACAAACATAGTGATACAGTTTATATAGATACATATACAGAGATATAAGCTACATAAACAGTGTCAACAAGGATAAGTATACAGACACATATACTCTCAGTGACACAATCAACATACAGAGAGAAAAACTACAGATACAGATTCATATACAGAGATTACTATAAAAATGAACAGAAAATTAAAGATCTGAACCACGCCTAGAAATGAAACTATTTTTACATACACGATTCTATGCACCTACCCATGACAGCAAACAGCCAGCCATGCAGAACACAGGCAAATAACACAAGCGCAGCTATCCTTGCGGCGGTCATGAACAGCTGCCAACCCCAGTGTAGCAGAAGTCTCACAATGTGATGGCAGTGATTGGCACTGTGTGCAGAGCACTGGGTGTCACAGTAGGCCGTCACTGCCCAGGTCAAGGATGACAATGAGCAACCGACTGAAAACCCTGGAAGTAAAGTGTTTACTATGTTATCCTGTTCATTGTTGACAACAATAAAAACTGTTATCCTGTTCATTGTTGACAATAAAAACTATTATCCTTATTAATTGTTGAAAATAAAGATTGTTAGCCTTATTCATTGTTGACAATAATAAAAACTATCTGCAACAACTATATTGTTGTTGCAAATACTTCCCCGAGACCATGCAGTACTAATTCTGTGCATGGTGGGCACTAAAACAACTGACCAACATTAATACAAAGCTCAAAGAATGGACTCAGCTTTGAGATTTCTGTGCTACCAGAAAAAAAAAGGAATAATTTTCAATTTTTCGAGCTTTGTGAATGCTAGTCAGTCGTCTAGTACCCACCATGCACACTGCAACATCACCAATTTGCAACTTAATCTCTGTCCCCACCTCTCTCCCCCTCACACACACACACACAGAAAAATTGCCCGACATTCTTGAAATAATCCCTCACAAAACTGTTATTCTTGCCATACACATGACACAATGGATGATGAATCTCAGCAGAGCTGTATTCTTCAGCATGCAGAAAACAAACCACCACAGATCTCACAGCTGGCAAGAGGCTCAAAAAGGTCTATTTACTCAGTTGCTACTACTGAACTGAATGAAATTAGGTATTTGCATATACTTTACAGGACGATGCAGTCAACCCCAGCATTTTTGGGCTGCTTGTAATTTCTTGGCAAGTTTACATTCAGTAGTTTGCAACTGCTTTCTGAACGACCACCACCCATACCATTTTATTTTAAAAAACCAAACGTAAGTCGGTCTGCCAGCAGCAGTGTTTTGAACGTGGCATGCGGGACCACGAACTGCGTCTGTAACCCCTTCGCAACTGTGGATTAATGAAATAACACAATGTCGATTTCTTCAGGTCATGCACCGTGTCACTATAACAATTGGCTTATTTTTACCAGCCAATACATTTGGTTTTGGAATAGTTCTTGCACACATGTAAAAAAGGATAAAGAAAAATTCAACGAAGAAAATCTCAGTTCACCTGTAATCCAATTGATTCTCTTCTCACACAGTATTAGATACATCTGCAACACCAGCTGAGGCGCTGACTGCAGGAATGCTTCAATTAGTCGCAATACTGAAACATCACTGAGTGCTCTTAAAGCTTTCTGTGTATATACAACCTTATGTGTCCTGTGGGATTTTATACCCAACCAAATGACATTCAAATATCTGCAAAAAAGCAAAAAAAACCACACAGAAAATATACAAGTTTTACAGAAACAAAAAGAAATATTTTATAGTACAACAGTTCTAGATATCAATATAGTTTAAAACTGCTAATAACTGTAAATATAATCACTGAGGTATTTCAACTCAAATGTACACTGTGTACCGCAGGCAGGTCAGTTAAGGAATATTTGACGGCTGTAATTCTACAGACCCTTGTACATAAGTAACTGAATCTGTTAATATAGTGTTACACACCTTAAGGCTAAGGTGTATTGGTAATATGGCGCACACATACACACAGTAACGATAATTCCATGGAATATATTGCCAATGGAATCTGAAGCTGCAAAATGTCCCCCCCCCCCCCCCATATGCACAATAGAGTAATCACTGAGATAGTCGTAGCTGAGATGCTATAGTGTCCACCACAAGATCAGATGGTACTGGGTTCGATCTCTGCACAGTGCCAGGAATTTTTTTCAAGAACCAGTGGTATTTAATATTACACGCCAACCTGATCTCTTGGATAGTAAGATCAAATACCTAGCCTTCTCAGATAAGGGCGAAAAAACCAGGAGGTCCCAGTGCTATGTGCAAGTTAACAATCTTGCTGGGTGTCTCACTGGTGCTGCGTGCAATTTAACAATCCATGATCTTGCTGGGTGTTTCACTAGTGCTACGTCCAAGTTAACAATCTTGCTGGGTGTTTCGCTGGTGCTATGTCCAAGTTAACAACCTTGCTGGGTGTCTCGCTGGCACTATGTCCAAGTTAACAGTCTTGTTGGGTGTCTCACTGGTGCTATGTGCAAGTTAACAATCTACAATCTTGCTGGGTATCTCACTGGTGCTATGTGCAAGTTAACAATCTTGCTGGGCGTCTCACTGGTGCTATGTGCAAGTTAACAATCTTGCTGGATGTCTCACTGATGCTATGCCCAAGTTAACAATCTTGCTGGGTGTCTCACTGGTGCTATGTCCAAGTTAACAGTCTTGCTGGGCATCTCACTGGTGCTATGTGCAAGTTAACAATCTACAATCTTGCTGGGTGTCTCACTGGTGCTATGTCCAAGTTAACAATCTTGCTGGGCGTCTCACTGGTGCTATGTGCAAGTTAACAATCTTGCTGGGTGTCTCACTAGTGCTATGTGCAAGTTAACAATCTTGCTGGGTGCCTCACTGGTGCTATGTGCAAGTTAACAATCTACAATCTTGCTGGGTGTCTCACTGGTGCTATGCCCAAGTTAACAATCTAACATCTTGCTGGGTGTCTCACTGGTGCTATGTGCAAGTTAACAATCTTGCTGGGTGTCTCACTGGTGCTATGTGCAAGTTAACAATCTACAATCTTGTTGGGTGCCTCACTGGTGCTATGTGCAAGTTAACAATCTACAATCTTGCTGGGTGTCTCACTGGTGCTATGTCCAAGTTAACAATCTTGCTGGGTGTCTCACTGGTGCTATGTCCAAGTTAACAATCTTTCTGGGTGTCTCACTGGTGCTATGAGCAAGTTAACAATCTACAATCTTGCTGGGTGTCTCACTGGTGCTATGTGCAAGTTAACAATCTACAATCTTGCTGGGTGTCTCGCTGGTGCTATGTCCAAGTTAACAATCTTGCTGGATGTCTTGCTGGCACTATGTCCAAGTTAACAGTCTTGCTGGGTGTCTCACTGGTGCTATGTGCAAGTTAACAATCTACAATCTTGCTGGGTGTCTCACTGGTGCTATGTCCAAGTTAACAATCTTGCTGGGTGTCTCACTGGTGCTATTTGCAAGTTAACAATCTACAATCTTGCTGGGTGTCTCACTGGTGCTATGTGCAAGTTAACAATCTACAATCTTGCTGGGTGTCTCACTGGTGCTATGTCCAAGTTAACAATCTTGCTGGGTGTCTCGCTGGCACTATGTCCAAGTTAACAGTCTTGCTGGGTGTCTCACTGGTGCTATGTGCAAGTTAGCAATCTACAATCTTGCTGGGTGTCTCACTGGTGCTATGTGCAAGTTAACAATCTACAATCTTGCTGGGTGTCTCACTGGTGCTATGTCCAAGTTAACAATCTACAATCTTGCTGGGTGTCTCACTAGTGCTATGTGCAAGTTAACAATCTACAATCTTGCTGGGTGTCTCGCTGGTGCTATGTGCAAGTTAACAATCTTGCTGGGTGTCTCGCTGGTGCTATGTGCAAGTTAACAATCTACAATCTTGCTGGGTGTCTCACTGGTGCTATGTGCAAGTTAACAATCTACAATCTTGCTGGGTGTCTCGCTGGTGCTATGTCCAAGTTAACAATCTTGCTGGGTGTCTCGCTGGTGCTATGTCCAAGTTAAAAGTCTTGCTGGGTGTCTCACTGGTGCTATGCCCAAGTTAACAATCTTGCTGGGTGTCTCGCTGGTGCTATGACATTTGTGCACTGAGCTGACTCATGTGATCTTAAGTGAACAGCCCACAGCAGACTGGGTAGCCTGGTAGGCCAGGTAAAGTGTATCAAATCTGCCTTGATAGGGATTTGAGCACATAACCATTAGGCCAGCAAGCAAGCGTCTTAGTAACAGTGCTACTGCTGTTCCGGTTATTAATTATCCCAGGTGCGAAAAACTTGACACAGTAAATATTTAACTGGCACGGCGTGTAACAGTTGGCATTCACAATGCTAAAATCAGGTGGGCTCATTAGCAAAGGTGATAGGGAAATGCGTTAATAATGTCACAAGCAAGGTCGAACAAGGGTCGACGCTAGGGCTCATCATCTGCTAAAGGGAGAGAAAGATTGGCTACCTATTCCTCCATGCATTCAGGACTACAAAATGTGATGGCCTTATCCATGGCGAGAGGGTTACGGACGCAATTCGTAATCCAGCATATCACGTTCAAACAAAGCCGCTGGTGAATTGGCAGCGTTGAGTTTTTTATAAAATGGTATGAGTGCCAGTCATTCAGAAAGCAATGGCAAATTATTGAATGCAAACTTGCCAAGAGATCACAAACAGCCAGCAAATGCAGGGGTTGACTGCTACACCCTGTAAAGGCTATACAACTAACTTTTGTATCACATCACAGGCCCACAGAAGGAAGATTTTTATTTTATGTGAAAAACAAGGACATTACCTTTGTACTGGTGCAACTAGCAGCAGGTGTGAAACAACAATAACAGCCGTTGCTGTCCTGTCCTGAATGTGCCAGACAACACCAAGCACACCAATGAAGACCGCTGATGTTGTCATGAACACTGCTACAAGCCATCCCCATACTGTATGACCATTCACAAACAGATCAATGCACACAACAATATCTGCAAACAAGCAAACGAAATGAGGTTGATTGTGATCAATCTGTGAAAATGCAATACAGTAAAAGAAAGCATTTAGTAAGCTGCATAAAGACACAATACAAAATGACAACATTTTATATTCAAAGAAACACCATAACAAGAAACCATATTGAAAATGTTTATCATTATTAATATTTGTCCTTGATATTGCTACTGCCAAAAAAATCATTACCATCATCAAGTGTCATACCATTAAGAATGAGCAATGATGATTCACCATCTGAAGTGATCACAACTTCGATCATATATGATTCTCTCTCTGTGGTAAAACCTCCGCTGATCATCAAAAGTCCCCCCCCCCCCCCCCCCTGAATGTTTCGGCTCTTTTACATTTTTTTACACTTGTGCCTGCCAAAACGCCATCCCCCCACCTCCAGAAAAGGGATGTTGGAGGTGGGGGGGGGGGGGGAGGGGGGGGGAGGAGAACATTGGGCACCCATTGCATCTACCAATGTTGCACTGCAACGTGACTGACCATTGGAAAGCCAGCTTCTTTCCCCAGCAGTTGGTCACAATCTTCACCCCTGTCTTGGTGGCTAGCTATGACCCTGTCAGTAGACGCCTCTCTCGTATTATACCAAGTTTGTCAGCTGTTACTTAATTCTCATATTTGCCTCTCCTCACATTTGCAGTGTTTAATTGTTTCCAAAAGGACTGTTTTATTTAGTACATTCTGCTCAAAAACCACACCTGCTGTCATCAAATGCTTCTCAGGGGGTCAGTATGGCAGAAAGGATAAGAGCATTTGCTCTTAAACGTCCATTGTACTGATGGCGGGGCAGCAGGGCTAAACCCCTACATCATTCAGTTAGACCAAAATGTTGACTTCTTGTCCTTGACTTGCGTACATAAATTACTGTTACCTCAGAAGTTGGAGTGGGTTTGCCTGATTGCAAGGTACGCTAATAATTATCATATAATTACGAGGGTAAGTTAATAAATAAGTCACAAAAGACTGTAGAAAAATAACTAAATATGATAACTTGAAACCAGTTTATTTTTATACATACATTGTCCCTTTATTTCTCAACATAATTTCCACCAACATTGATGTACTTATCCAATCGTTTTATCAGTCCTCCCAAACCGGCAGCATAGAACTGCGTGCTCTGTTTTCTAAACCACATTTTAACTTCACATTCAACTTCGGCGTCATTCGCGAATTGTCTCCCGTCAAGGTGGGTTTTCAGTGTTTATGCTGACAAATGTTTACCCCGTAAAGCGGTGCATTGCTGGGTTGAAAAAGTTACGAGGGCGAGTGAATAAGTAAGTCACACAGTTCTGTGGAATGGCAGGTAAATGAAAACAAAGCATGGTGTTCTATGCAGCCGGTTCAGGAGGACTGATAAAACGATAAGATAAGTGCATCAATGTTGGAGGAAATTATGCTGAGAAATAAAGGGACAATGTATGTATAAAAATAAACTGGTTTCAAGTTATCATATTTAGTTATTTTTCGACAGCGATTTATGACTTACTTATTAACTTACCCTCATATTATAACAGGGAAAGCTAATCCACACGTGAACATCAGTCAGTCCAGTGTACTCCCCAGCAGTAGCAACTACAAGCAGGAGCGAGTGAATGACTACACTCGAGATCAGTGTGAGTGAAAATACACCCCATAAAAACCAATGCTTTTCGGATTGTTTTCTTATTGTTCACATCACCTATGCATTCAACATTTGAGGATTTATGCAGCACTTCAACACTTTTTCTTACTGTGATGGACAACATTTTGTTGGTATGTTTTTCACTTCTAAACAGATTCTTTTGCCATGGCAAATCTTATTCTAATCTCTACAAGGCACTTTCCATCTGATATCATGACCGTCTAGACAGTTGAAGCAATTCACATGTTTAAGATGTTTTTCATTTAGCATATTTTAATGTTGCATTGTAGTATTTCTTTCCCCAAGATAAATTCTAAGGATAAGAAAAACTGCCCCCCCCCCCCCCCCAAATAAAACAGTCATTCTTGTATTATACACATGTCTTAATCCTCGCTGGCGCTATGAAAGTCATGCACTGTCAAGATTTCTCCTTGCATGATCTGCGGGGAAGAGACTGAAGCACTCATGGAAATATTTGTGTGCTATTAAAGTAATCATCTGCCCCCCAAAAAAGAACCAAAAAACCGAAACAAAATTTTATTTTTCCATAATTTTCATTAATTCAAAACAAAAAATATACATACAGAAGTAAAAAAAAACTATGTTTCCCAGAATAAAAGAAAGCTGTTTAAAATAGTACCACCAGACAACATTCAAACATCACACCAGATATATCACATTGATTAGAAATCTGAATACAGCTACAAATAATGTAGTTGAAGAGTTTGGCAGCACAAGAAATAATACCAGGGGGTGCTTGTCAGCAACAGAAACCCTTTTGGAATAGTGAATTGGACAGCTGTAGCTTGATGTGGCAACATTCAGATTATGGAAAGACCAAACCATGACAAGACCACCGCAACAAATACCAGCATGTAAAAGCCACATTTTACAGGGCCAAGTTGTAGGCTTAAAGGAAAAGCCAGCAGGAGAAAACACAATTTTTATTCAGGGATAGAAAAATCAAGGATGCCAGTAGCCTGGAAATGTTGACCTAGTGCTTGAATTTCCAATTGCTTTATCAGCCCTTATTCAAAGGGGGGGGGGGGGGGGAAGTTGCCACCTGAGAAAAAGGCTTCTGAATTGTGTTTTTTTTCTGCCACTACAACTTGCACACCACAGAGTAGACAAACTACTGACCTGCCTGTGGTTGATATCCCCCTTCGACAATATTGCAGAGAGGAGCAAAGACTACCAGTACAAATCCAGACAAAAATTAAGGTAAGGAATATTCGACAGCAGTAATTCTACAGATCCTTGTACATAATTAACAAGTGAACCAGATAACATTGTTAGTGTTACACACCTTCAGGCTAAAGAATATTGCCATTGGCTATAATATGGTGCTAGACTCATATTATTATTCCGTATATACTTTATGGACCATTTAATGTTAGTGAAATTAAAATAAAATTAAGTTTACACAAGAGCACTTGCTGCTCACTGAAGAATTTAAATTAATTGAATTCTGTGGGGACAAAAACTAAAAGTTCAAAAAGAAAATTCATTTTATCAAAGTACTCAAAAACTACTCATTGGCACGTTGACGTTGTGTTCATCTTACTCTCTGGTACTATCCAAAATAAAAATGTTTACTTTGCCAAGTTTTAACCCAAAAACAATTGTTTCAGTAACAATAACAATTTTAACTTCTTAAGTTTCAATTGTTCTATCAGTTGAGTTACATGACATTTTATTCATCACTCATAACTTCATAACAGTTTCTCAAGGTTTTGGTTTGTCAAAAAGAATACATTACAACTTTGGAACTGATTATTAATAAATATTATTATGAAATAACGGATGTACTACTACTAATTTAAAGTTTCAATAATATCAAAATGATAAAGGTACAGAGAAGAGTTAAGTTAATGTTTTGCTGCTAAATTAAGTACAGTAGTTCAAGTAGTCAAGTAGTACACTACACTCGTCTCGTCTGCAACTTTCCATGCACGATCCCACTGACTCGGAATAAAACTTAGTAAAATTACACATTACTTTACCTGTGCTGACATCAAGAACAAATGTTATAAGTGAAATGAACGCTACGAATATATCAACAACATTAAAATAACTTTTAGCCATATTGTTTTAGCTATATCGTCTTTGTGAATGGTACAATTTCATTGTTTAAATTTGGCGCATTGTTCCTCGGCATCCACCATTGTTGTGGTCGTCGGGCGTGAAAAATAATCACAACATTGTTCACGGAACGAAGAAGTGAATAAAGCTTTTGAACCTAAACACGCCTTATGGTTAATACTCAAAGAAACAAGACTTGACAACCGATTCAGAAAATATATCGAACTTTAGACGAAATAACAGATTCACCCTCAATAAATGAGCTTATATTTGCAGAAGATAAGTCGTTAAGTGCCTGTTTTACAGAGACGAGGACAGACTACAAAATCATATTAATATAAAATTTAATAATAAGCTGGGTTAACGTGCAGAAGATATTCAAGATACAACATTAATAATAATATAAATACGATCAAAACCAAAGTAATGCAAGTTAGCAGCTCTCATGGTCCACTAAATGTATAGATAAATAATACACACCTGCAACAAGTTAAAGAATTTAGGAAGTATTATCACAGAGGATGGTAGAATACTTAGGCAGAGAAATCGAAATCAGATGTCAAAAAGCAAGATCACTAGTATATCAACTATTAGATTACCCATACCGAAACATTCAGATATACTTGACATGCGTTCGCAAAACGACAGATACCAAATAGTATAGCATATTCATACCAGCCTTATGCTACCAATGTCAAACATGGACAGCATCCAAATTACGCTTAATTTAAGCAAACTCAACACCTGCGAGATGAGATGTCTGAACAGAGGGGCACACTTTACTATCCGAAACCGAGTATGAAATTGTATTGTCAGACAGACAGGGGATCAACACCTTGTGCCACATATATACAAAAACAAAAGTTTAAATCCTTCTGCCGTGTCGTTTGATTGAATAACCATCATCAGTTACCAGCACAGGCGCTACGGCAGTAGGGCATCGGAGAAGAAAATTATAAATTATTGACGACATCAAAGACATTGTACAGTCTCACAGAATGACACCATCCAGTGTCACAAATTGGGCGCTGGAGCGCCAACCATTCCTCCCGACGACTCTTAACGGCAAAAGTGGAAGATGGTGAAGCCTTATGGCCATTATATATTTCTCCGTGAGCTACTAAAGAAATATCAGAAATGCCAAGGCTACAAAGAACACACTTTAAAGAACATGCATTCGGGAATTGGATATCGCAAAATAAGTAAGAAGCAGAGATACCATGGGAACAGTTACTTGTACCGTCAGGAGACTGCCTGGTGAATAACATAATGTTAGACTCAACTATACGGTTACAGGTGAGCTTTTAATGTTTACGTTCTTCATCACCATTTAGCCGTTCCTTTACTGATGGTGGCTGACTCCCGCTTCACATTCCAGGAACCCCGTCCTCCATTAATTAATGTTCATTCTAAGGCGTTGTCGCATTTAACTGATTAAGTGTCATAGGATGATTAATCGTCCCAAGCGACTTCCCGTATTTACAGTGGGCTTAAATACACTAGTTTTCCTTATGCAATCCCTTTAATTTGACATATAATATAAAATGTCTAACCATATTAATAACTTTTTAGTCATAAATGTGACACCAGCCACTTCCCAGTGACACGTCCCATTTCCCGTCATCCATTTTTGTTAGGTACAAATCAACTTTTTGTTTGACACTGAATCTGTTAATAAGGCAATGTATTTCAGCTTCCGAGGTCTGGTGCTACTTATGAGCCAGTTTGCGACGGGATCGTCACGAGATTGTAGCGGTTTTCGGATCTTAGTTGTGATATTTGTTCGCTTTCGCTTTGGTAAAACATGTTACACTTTGCCTTGCAAGCAGGGACGTGGATCATCTTACAGCATCGAGTTGTCCCTCTCATCGTTTCGATTGTTCCAAAGCCAGCACGATGCCTTCTCAGTAGCCTCGCCCAGTTGATCCCGCGCGCGAGTTCTCGCTTGTACTTGTGCCTTTATGCCTAACTGCGTAATCATATCGTAAACAGAGTTGGAGATCAGACCTCTTGCGCCTACATCTACGGCTAATAGTAGTAGGCCTCTTTCAGTCCTAATAGACTATAGAGTTGTGCCGCTGGGGAGGTACTTGGCAGCACCGCTGGTGACTGTATAGTCTAATGCGAGAGTGACAATCCCTGTCACAGTTTCCGCATCTGTAAGACGAGGCAGGTCCCACAGTAAGTGACTGCGTTGTAAGCCTGTGCCGCCTATCCTCAGTTTGTTGGATCAGATTGCTCTCAAAGAGCACCAGTCCGTCTCGTACATCTCTTCTTCAGGAGCATCTGTCTGTTGCAACTCTTTCCCACGTGTCTGGATCTATGCCAAGGGTTTTCATATGTTGTTTACACACATCCCTATATCGCATTTGGGGGTCTTCCGGTTGGCCTCTTTCCTGTGGCTAGTTCTCTGTATAGGAGATCATTGGGAATACGTTCGTCCTTCATTCGAGATACGTGGCCCAGCCACCGGAGGCGTCTCTGTTTGAGGAGGGAGTGCACTGTGGTAATATCTGCTATTTCAAGCACATATTTGTTTGTTATGTGGTCTTTCCATGATATGCCCAGGATATGTCTCAGACATCTCATATGGAAGGAATTAAACTTTCTTTCCTGTCTTGAGTACAGAGTCCAGGATTCAGACCTATAGAGTAGTGTGCTAACAACACAAGCTTTATATACTTGAGCTTTTGTACGCTCTGTTAGTCTATTATTCTCCCAAACTCTTTTAGTTAGCCTGGAGAATGTTGTGGCTGCCTTTCCAATGCGTCTGTCGATTTCTGTCTTTAATGAAAGATTGTCTGATATTGTCGACCCCAAATACACAAACTCGTGGACGACCTTCAATTCGTATTTAGAAATTTTGATTGACGGAGGCGCACCAGCATCTTGTTCCATCACCTGTGTTTTATTTAGGCTGATGGTGAGCCCAAAGTCTTTGCAGGTGGCTACAAAACGATCTATGAGCCGTTGGAGATCTTCTGCTGTATGAGTAGTCAGTGCTGCATCATCTGCAAAAAGTAGATCTCTTATGCATCTTGATCTTATTCTGGTCTTTGCCTTGAGTCTTGATGGGTTAAAAAGTTTGCCATCAGATCTTGTATGGAGGTATATGCCTTCAGTGGCAGTCCCAAATGCCTGCCTTAAGAGAAAGGCGAAGAAGATACCAAAAAGTGTAGGAGCAAGCACGCAGCCCTGCTTTACTCCACTGCTGATGCTGAATGACTGGGATGTTGAGCCGTCAAATAAAATGGTCTTCTGCATGTTTTCGTGAAATGATTTCACGAGACTAAGAAGGGTGGGTGGACATCCTATCTTTTCAAGGACCTTAAAAAGGCCATTTCTGCTCACGAGGTCAAATGCCTTTGTGAGGTCGATGAAGGCAATATATAATAGCTTCCTCTGTTCTCTGCACTTCTCTTGGAGCTGCCGGAGTGAGACAATTATATCGATGGTGGACCTGTTGGGTCTAAATCCGCACTGTGATTCGGGGTAGATTCTTTCAGCAAGAATGTGCAACCTTTTAAGGATTACTCTGGCAAAAATCTTGCCTGTAATGCTGAGTAGGGAAATGACGCGATAGTTGTTGCAGTCACTTCTGTCGCCTTTATTTTTATAAAGGGTAACAATGTTTGCGTCTTTCATATCTTGTGGTACTGATTTTTTCTTTCCAGCAGAGCTGAAGTATTGCATACAGTTCTGGGATTATTATTTCTTTGCTACATTTTAAAAGTTCAGGTGGAATACTATCTTTTCCTGGTGCCTTGGCAAGAAGCCGGATTTGAGAATGTCTAGTGCTTGGCTGATTTCTGTGAGGCATGGTTCATTATCCAGAGCATGCATGGTGGACTGTTGATCAATGGCTTCCAGAGCTTCTTCTCCGACAGTGTTCTCCACTGAGTATAGCCCTGAGTAGTGTTCTACCCAGTGATCCATTTGTTTCGCTCGAGAATGTTTCGTAACATATTCATAAGAAGGAAATAGCAAGTGTAGTACATTGCAAGAGGCTAAATATCCCCCGAAAGTGACTAATTGAGTGCCTTGTTTCTTTAGTAGCCCGTGGCTGTGGCGAAAAGAAAAACGGGGGGGGGGGGGGGGGGGGGCGGGGGAAGTGGAGGGGGGGGGGGGTTCGTGAACGCAATTCACAGTACTGCATACCGGATTCGGAGTCTCCGCAATTTGCGAGCAAATAAATTTTCGTTGTTTTGCATATTGCTATGAATGTCGGCCGGTCACAAAACAATGTTGAACTTTTTGTTTTGACACGTATGGCACAATTGAATGTTGAGGTCAATCGATGATTCTTATATAACAAATATTTAAATACTTTCTCTCAAATTCTCGTATGCAAATTTAAGTGTCACATACTTCACTCGTCGAGAGTTTCCGGCTTGGGTCAGGATGGCGGGATGTGTTTTCTTCTAGCTTGACTTAAGTCGGTTGATCGGCGGCTTGACAATCCGCCATTATAAAACTCGCCGTTGCTACAAAATCAGATTTCTGGCTCTACGTGTTAGCGCTAGGCACAAACATGGAGAGCCACGACTTCTGCCCTATGCGCCGCTCAAGAGGAAAGACTAGACTAGACTAGATCTTTCATGATTAACCCCTCTGTTCATCGTAAAGGGGCCATCTTATCTTTTGATGAACCGACAGCTTGCTTGATGCCCTCATACATTCCTCTTATATTTCCAATGTCAGCACAAGTTTGTATTTGAGCAGAGAGCTGTAGCCAGTACCTGTTCGCACATTTTCTTGCCATCTGTTGTACTCTATTTCTGGCCGTTCGCAATGCCTGCAATGTTTTCTCTGAATGTGATGTTTTATACACTGAGAATGCATGTTTCTTTATCTCCAGGACTGGGAGCATCTCTTCAGAGTGTGCTTCAAACCAGTCGGATGACTTAGTTTGCTTCTTGCCAAATGTTGATAGAGCTGTGTTGTGATGGTGTCGTGAAAGTGACTCCATCTCTCGGTGACAGTTCCATCTGTGGGGCCAGGCAGAGTCTCCGCTAGAGCCTGGGTGAATTTGTTGACCTTCTCTTTATTTTAGGTGCCGCTGGTGTCAATGTGTGGTCTTCCTTCTGTTCTGTTTCTGTAGATTCTCGTAGGCTTTATCTTCACCTTGCTGGAGACGAGTGAATGGTCGGTGTCGCAGTCAGCACTAAGATACCTGCGAGTCAGCCGTACATTGCAGAGATTGCTGCGTTTAGTGAGCACCAGGTCGAGTTGGTGCCAGTTCTTTGATCTGGGGTGCCTCCATGACACCTTGTGTTGAGGTTTCGTGTCAAAGAAGGTGTTGGTCATACACAGATTATAGTGGCTGCAGAATTCCAAGATACGTTGTCCATTGTCATTGATCTTCCCAACGCCAAACTGTCCTAGACATGAAGGCCAAGATTTGTGGCCTGAGCCAACCCTGGCATTGAAATACCCCAGGATAAAAAGATGTTGTTTCTCTGGTGTTTCACTGACTTCTGTGCTAAGTGTGACAAGACCGCCGGGGCTTGGACTGGTTTGCCACGATAGATACTATCCCCTGCCTTTGCTCCAACCACCTCAATAGCACTCTACATCTACCAGGCCCCACACAAGCCGGGACAGCTTAACCTCCCCTCCCTCACCTAGGGTTCCAAACCCCAAGGGGGCTCGGACCAGACACCAGTCATATCACTGCACAAAGTCATAGCTAAGATAACAAACATTTAATTCTGAACTACGTCAACCACAACACAGAGAAGGATGGCTGAAAGCCAGACTAGAAGAACTATGTACAAGATCAAAGACGCAGATGAGTATTCATCATGGAGGCGGACGATAGCTCGTGCGGTTGTCCAGTCGTGGTAGCGACTCACCCAGGCTCCTCCAGTGGACTGGAACTCCAAGGTCTGCTGCCTCTCCAAAGTTCCCTCTTCACCCAGAGAACCAAGCAAGGGCTGATCAAGCGCAGTACCACTGCCTGACTGACACTGCACTGATGAACAAGGATCCTTCCTTGCTGTCGTACTATTTCCCTCGTCACACTCCTGATGAAGTCTGGGCCGACCCTAGAACATTAGCGGTCTCCCACTTGCAGAAACAATACATGTAGCACCGTCTCAAAATACACAAGGGCCAGGTCACTCTTCTATCTCATCAGTGACCCACACACTGATATGTCACTTACATAATAAGCGGTTGCTCCACACGAACACACAATGTCACTGGTAAAGTCTATCAGGTGACTAAACACTTCACCTTAGTTCCATGTCCTTGGACAATAGATCTTCACACAGTATTATGTACCTACCCTGATCCATGGGTAGTAATCACAACCTAGCATACACTGTCAACAGTTCATCACGTTGGCATGAGGTAGCTCCCTACCTTAACAAACCTGTCACTCTGGTGTTTCCACCAATGTTGTAATCAATGTCCTAGTTCACTAGACCACATGTTGGCTTCATAAAGGTAACCAATGTAAAAACACTATGTAAGCATCAACTGATACATGGTGTCCCATAACCCAGCCGGGCCAGAAGCATATAACACAGGTCATGGCGACCGGTAACAATGATCACTCTGCACAACTTGAAAGGTCACTACCTTACAATTACCAAGGTTTACACAGAGACTGAATGTCACCAGTGCTTCACTGGCTTGAATCACCAGACGTTTCAGTGTTGGATCCTCTCAGGATCGGATGACACTCGTCGGACTCTTGACGGAGGTCCTAACCTAGACCTACCGACTTATTCAGCACTCAGCTCCTTCCAACATTGATCTCGCAGAATCAGACAACCACTCCCAGTATGGCCTCAATCAACTTCTGGATAGGCACTGGAATGAGTGGGCCCATAGAGCTCATGGTGCAGCTCTTGAATCTTCTTCTGTATAGTAATAACAGATCCTGAAACACGGAGAGGTTGGTGTGAGTACTCAACTACAACAAAGACTACCAGCATCTCCACCCTGTCACCTGCCTCTCAGACATTCCTCATGTCTACCAACATGAGTATGAAATCATCACATCATAGATCTACTTAGTCACTATAATATATAGGCATAATGATGGTAGAAAAAGCAATAGCACACCTGTTCAGTCAAGTAACACTTCTGGGCTACATATAACCCCTAGCACCAGAGTCGACTGTATGACTCTGTCAAGCATCCTTCGCCTGGTGCCAGTCCAATCCGGTTTCATCTTCCATCCTCAATCAACATATACACTTACTTTCCTTTCAGTGTAGGGATTACTGTATCGAGAAGGTGTCCAGCCGGACCTCTCCTTCCTGACAGACTCATCAATTCATCAATCCCTTCACCCATGGACTGATGAATTACACACATTAATAACTATATGTCCATAATGAATTATACTCCTGATAATTCATTACTATAGCATTAACTAAGGAGAACTCAGGACTTGTTACACTTAAATAACAAAATCATATCACAGCCATAGTGTCAGGTCTGGGATCCCTGCCCCAGATCCTGAGTTGCCCTTGTATTCACTGACTATCTTTCAGGTCAGTCATACCTGTGCCGGTCGAGCACAGCTGTGGTGGCCATCCACCACTACACTTTCCCACAGCTACTGTGGGTCTCGTGTACCTTGTCCCGTGACTACTTAAGTCACGTCATCCAATGTAGCAAACCTACAGACTCCACTACCAAACTCTGGCTCCACCTTTTTTTTTGGGGGGGGGGGGGGTATGCACCTCCCAACTACTACCTCACGGCAGTACTCCAAGTACTCCATGAACCGAGTCAGGGTTCCAGAAGAGTAGAATATTAGAGACAGAAACGGTTAGGTTCAAACCTCGATCTATCTAGACACCTCGGCCTCGAATTACGGAGCGCCGCATCACCCTCGATCGGGTATGTTCATCCATCGGATATGCACGATTGCATTGGGTCGGACCTATTACCGATCGGGTTGGGGGTACCGGCCTACCTCCCGCTGCCTAGACAAACGTAAGATGGAACACGCACGGTCATCCTAGCGTACGGACATGACAACAAGCAGTAACAATAGTATCATGAATACTTCTTATCAATTGTTATCCTACCGATGCAACGCCATTCGGCTTACGCGGAATAACACTGCTATCTGCACACAGCAAATACACCACTGCTGATTTCACCTTGATTCCTCGAAAAATCACCATCACTGATAGAACAAGTACGTTACCATTCTAATGTCACGAAGCACATTACACATTTCTAATAATAAGCTATACCTTATCATTTACAGCGTCTAGCATGTTGATGTCATGACGGACAAACTGTCGCCTTGCCTGCGTAATGAATAAACCAAACCCGTAACTGCTACACACTGTAACGCACATCGTTCGGCCTATTTTATTTACACACCACTCGCTGTGGAATACGGCTTGTTCCGTCAGGTAACACATTACATTGCTGATTGATAAAGCCTACTTAAAAATGCAAACCGCCAACTGTAACGGATAACGCTACGCGACAACTCAATTTTGCGATGGCAATTAATTCATTCCGGGAATCATCACGGCATTACGACAACAATTAAATAATAGAATAAGTACTCAACTAACCTGTGATTGAAGAATCACAACCCTTGACTGTAGATGTCCGCACTGGCCGCGAATATTGACATCAAACTTACATCAGCCTCTTGGCTGCGATCTGTCTACGCTGAGGTTTGGTGGGCGACTGCTCACGACAAAGTCAGTGCGCCTTCCACTCGCCTACACGGGCCGCGTGACTTTCATGATACATGAAGAAAACCAGAATCACGATAAGTTTCCCCACCCCGTGCTGCATGAAGCACGCGTGAACTTAGAGATCTCTACCAGGTACGCACTTGGGAGAACATTCTAGATTTTCCATAAATAACTAGAATAGCTCCGCCCCGCACTATTTTCCGATGGGGAATCCCCTATTAATTGATATTAATTCAAGGGAGACCAACGCATCGCACTCCCTTCAAAGGGATATTATGCAGAGATCTGCCGTTCTTTATCCGTTTCGTCACATAGGCCCCCACTTAAGATGGTCGACCCGGTCGAACTCACTAGACAAAGATCGGTCTGAACTCTGAACCTCTACTCTATCGAGATTGGATTTCCAGGAAAAGACGTTCCATAACGTTCACTTTCCCTGGGGAGATTCACCAGAATGGTATGGATGCTGTATCACCCACCACCGCCTCAAACATACGTTATCTCCAGCGATTAGGCCCGAAACGTAACGGCCTGGTGATTGGCTTACCGGATCTGTCTACACTGGACCGTACCGCATCCACCTGTTGCAGGCCATCGGTTACTTTACTGAAGGTTCGCTCGTCCCTTCCGACAATAGGATATTTCCTATCCCGACTAGGCATCACCTTCGTGGACTGTTCGCGGATGTCGACCGAAATGAATGGTCGCTTACTCCAGGTTCGTCTGGAGTACCCTTGCTCCTGCCTTCTCTCCCGCGAGTAAGGACAGTGAGCCTGTCGGCATATCGAGTCACCCGACGATTCCGTCGTGCCAGATGTGACTTCGCCTGTCCGACCTCGATTCCCAGTGTGCTTAACACCATGGGCCTCTTCCCGACGGAGCCCGTTCGCCCTATCTACGGTTGAACGCTCAGGAGACCGCAGACCCTCCCCACAGGATGTACTGCGTAGGACTGAGTCTTCCTCGCCCTCGTCTGGACCCAGAACCGAATCTAGCGCGATGGTAGTCGCACTATCTTGTGGAGAAACTACCTCGGACCTCTCCAAATTCTGAAGGAGAGTACAATGGAACTTACGCAATTCCCCGCGGACCTTCACCTCATACGTGGATCGGGACATTATCCGCTCCACAGGAAAAGGGCCCTGCCATCCGAGTTCGAATTCCGCCCCCTCGATTGGGAGAAGCGCGAGAACCCTATCTCCAATCTGCAGAGATAAACCGTTTTTGGTCTTGTGCTTTGGTGCTGCCAGACAACACGTTGGGCACGACCGGATATATCTCCGCACGTCGCCTGTCATTCCAAGCCAGTGGTAGTGGCTGGAAAGACACTGGACTGTTGTCCCCACATCCTTATGTCCGGTTAAGGATAAGGTATGCACTCTATGTATCAAGCGGGATCTGTAGTCAGTAGGGACTACCATCTGACCGTACTGGCTATCCCCTTGCCCGGCTCTACGATAAAGCAACCGGTTTTCTACATAGAACTGACCCGGAGTTGGCGGGACAGAACTTTGGGACACCCCCAGTAAGTAAGGACGCAAAGTCTGGTCCCCACTTTGAGCACTGCTCACTAACCTCGCAAGAGAATGGTCTATTTTCTTACCACACTGCCTTTTTCCATCCTTAGCCCTGGCCTGCCTAGCGCTCACTAGACAATGTTCCCTGGGGTCCCCCAGGAATACATGCGGACGACCGAGGATCAAAGGGTAAATAGGATCAGGCAGCACAGCCGCCTGGATGCTACCCGTAACGTACCTGCACCGAATGTCAATCCGAGCAATCGGCAAGTCCATAGCTACGGAGCTCCTCATGGCCAGCTGAAATTCTCTTGTCTCGCCGGTGAGCTGCCCTGGGCTCACAAGGTGGGATGAAATTACAGCTTCAAACTGCAATCCGGTATCGTATAGACATTCCACCTGCTTCCCATTCACCTCTATCGTTTCGATCACAGGTGATTTCTCAGACTTTGGTTTCTCCCGACCCTTAGGTGTGGTCTCGCTAGGTCTACCTCTAGTAGAGGCGAGACACGCAAAGTGCAAGTCCTTTGGCTTCCTCAGACAATCTACAGTATTATGGGAAGGAGACTTACAGTGCTTACACCACCTCTTACTCCACTTCCGTTTTGGGGAGGCGGGAGGGCTTTGCTTATCGGGTTTCTTACCAGAGTCTTTTACCACAGGATCTGCTACATTGGATGATTCTTTGGGACCTTTGGTCTTGGGCTTCTGATCAAGCCCCTTCTGCCTTTTCTGTGAATCAGTCTGACTGGAATCCCCAGTCTCCCCATAGACTTCCACATACCTTTCAGCTAACTTATTTACTATGTCTAGCCTTTCCGCCCCATTTTCCCCTAAGAAATTCCTTAAAGGCTTGGACATCTGCATTTTCATTTGATCCACCACCATCAACTCTCTCAGACTCTCATAATCCTCTTTGAAATTGGCCAATGCCATCCACTTCAACAGGTATGAGTTCAACCTCACACTATAGGCCGAGAACATCTCACCTGGTTCTCTCTTGGAAGTTCTGAACCTCCGCCTGTAAGCATGGGCTGTCATTTCGAATCTTTTCAAAAGAGCCGATTTCAGGGTTGGATAATCATTTTCCATCCCTGGGGGAAGACGCGCATACACTTCGTACGCGGTGCCACGGAGTCCTTGTGAAAGCTTAAGATTCCAACGCTCAGGCTCTAAACCCATAGCTTTACACATTGCCTCGAACTTCTCTAAGAATTGATCTATCTTCTCTTGGTCCGGTTCAAATGGTGGAAACGGCCATTTCCTAGCATGGTAAGCTGGTCTGCTGGCTACTGATGAGCTAGGTAAAGCTACTCCACCTACTGCTCCCTCAGACTCCCCAACAGATTTAGCCTCTACCTCAAGTTGCTTCATTTCGAGCTTCCAGCTCAATTTCTGACTTTCTTCGCTCCCTCTCTTCTGCTCTGAAGTCTCTCTCTACTTCCAGTACATAGGCTTTGAACTCCTCACCTTCCAATCCCATCTCAGTTGCAGATGCCCGCACCTTAGCTAAATCTAAAGTACGAGTAGCCATGCTTAGTGTAACTTAGTATCAGTATAGATATGCAATACCCAATCACAATGCTAACTGGACTCCAACCAACACTGTAACTATGTATCTATACTAACTTAACTAAATGTCTGTCCACGTCGAAGAGAAAGGTTTCAGTAGCCCTACTCGTCAAGTAGACAATAGGTATAGGACAGATGACACTATACCCTATTCCTGCGAGATGTCAGAACAAAGAGAAGATCCCGGACGAGCCCCCACTCTATCTTGTGACAAGACCGCCGGGGCTTGGACTGGTTTGCCACGATAGATACTATCCCCTGCCTTTGCTCCAACCACCTCAATAGCACTCTACATCTACCAGGCCCCACACAAGCCGGGACAGCTTAACCTCCCCTCCCTCACCTAGGGTTCCAAACCCCAAGGGGGCTCGGACCAGACACCAGTCATATCACTGCACAAAGTCATAGCTAAGATAACAAACATTTAATTCTGAACTACGTCAACCACAACACAGAGAAGGATGGCTGAAAGCCAGACTAGAAGAACTATGTACAAGATCAAAGACGCAGATGAGTATTCATCATGGAGGCGGACGATAGCTCGTGCGGTTGTCCAGTCGTGGTAGCGACTCACCCAGGCTCCTCCAGTGGACTGGAACTCCAAGGTCTGCTGCCTCTCCAAAGTTCCCTCTTCACCCAGAGAACCAAGCAAGGGCTGATCAAGCGCAGTACCACTGCCTGACTGACACTGCACTGATGAACAAGGATCCTTCCTTGCTGTCGTACTATTTCCCTCGTCACACTCCTGATGAAGTCTGGGCCGACCCTAGAACATTAGCGGTCT
This sequence comes from Cepaea hortensis, assembly GCA_963921405.1. Lineage (NCBI taxonomy): Eukaryota > Metazoa > Mollusca > Gastropoda > Stylommatophora > Helicidae > Cepaea > Cepaea hortensis. The sequence goes on along the minus strand of OY992885.1, from coordinate 50,307,266 downwards.
CCCACTTGCAGAAACAATACATGTAGCACCGTCTCAAAATACACCAGGGCCAGGTCACTCTTCTATCTCATCAGTGACCCACACACTGATATGTCACTTACATAATAAGCGGTTGCTCCACACGAACACACAATGTCACTGGTAAAGTCTATCAGGTGACTAAACACTTCACCTTAGTTCCATGTCCTTGGACAATAGATCTTCACACAGTATTATGTACCTACCCTGATCCATGGGTAGTAATCACAACCTAGCATACACTGTCAACAGTTCATCACGTTGGCATGAGGTAGCTCCCTACCTTAACAAACCTGTCACTCTGGTGTTTCCACCAATGTTGTAATCAATGTCCTAGTTCACTAGACCACATGTTGGCTTCATAAAGGTAACCAATGTAAAAACACTATGTAAGCATCAACTGATACATGGTGTCCCATAACCCAGCCGGGCCAGAAGCATATAACACAGGTCATGGCGACCGGTAACAATGATCACTCTGCACAACTTGAAAGGTCACTACCTTACAATTACCAAGGTTTACACAGAGACTGAATGTCACCAGTGCTTCACTGGCTTGAATCACCAGACGTTTCAGTGTTGGATCCTCTCAGGATCGGATGACACTCGTCTGACTCTTGACGGAGGTCCTAACCTAGACCTACCGACTTATTCAGCACTCAGCTCCTTCCAACATTGATCTCGCAGAATCAGACAACCACTCCCAGTATGGCCTCAATCAACTTCTGGATAGGCACTGGAATGAGTGGGCCCATAGAGCTCATGGTGCAGCTCTTGAATCTTCTTCTGTATAGTAATAACAGATCCTGAAACACGGAGAGGTTGGTGTGAGTACTCAACTACAACAAAGACTACCAGCATCTCCACCCTGTCACCTGCCTCTCAGACATTCCTCATGTCTACCAACATGAGTATGAAATCATCACATCATAGATCTACTTAGTCACTATAATATATAGGCATAATGATGGTAGAAAAAGCAATAGCACACCTGTTCAGTCAAGTAACACTTCTGGGCTACATATAACCCCTAGCACCAGAGTCGACTGTATGACTCTGTCAAGCATCCTTCGCCTGGTGCCAGTCCAATCCGGTTTCATCTTCCATCCTCAATCAACATATACACTTACTTTCCTTTCAGTGTAGGGATTACTGTATCGAGAAGGTGTCCAGCCGGACCTCTCCTTCCTGACAGACTCATCAATTCATCAATCCCTTCACCCATGGACTGATGAATTACACACATTAATAACTATATGTCCATAATGAATTATACTCCTGATAATTCATTACTATAGCATTAACTAAGGAGAACTCAGGACTTGTTACACTTAAATAACAAAATCATATCACAGCCATAGTGTCAGGTCTGGGATCCCTGCCCCAGATCCTGAGTTGCCCTTGTATTCACTGACTATCTTTCAGGTCAGTCATACCTGTGCCGGTCGAGCACAGCTGTGGTGGCCATCCACCACTACACTTTCCCACAGCTACTGTGGGTCTCGTGTACCTTGTCCCGTGACTACTTAAGTCACGTCATCCAATGTAGCAAACCTACAGACTCCACTACCAAACTCTGGCTCCACCTTTTTTTTTTGGGGGGGGGGGGGTATGCACCTCCCAACTACTACCTCACGGCAGTACTCCAAGTACTCCATGAACCGAGTCAGGGTTCCAGAAGAGTAGAATATTAGAGACAGAAACGGTTAGGTTCAAACCTCGATCTATCTAGACACCTCGGCCTCGAATTACGGAGCGCCGCATCACCCTCGATCGGGTATGTTCATCCATCGGATATGCACGATTGCATTGGGTCGGACCTATTACCGATCGGGTTGGGGGTACCGGCCTACCTCCCGCTGCCTAGACAAACGTAAGATGGAACACGCACGGTCATCCTAGCGTACGGACATGACAACAAGCAGTAACAATAGTATCATGAATACTTCTTATCAATTGTTATCCTACCGATGCAACGCCATTCGGCTTACGCGGAATAACACTGCTATCTGCACACAGCAAATACACCACTGCTGATTTCACCTTGATTCCTCGAAAAATCACCATCACTGATAGAACAAGTACGTTACCATTCTAATGTCACGAAGCACATTACACATTTCTAATAATAAGCTATACCTTATCATTTACAGCGTCTAGCATGTTGATGTCATGACGGACAAACTGTCGCCTTGCCTGCGTAATGAATAAACCAAACCCGTAACTGCTACACACTGTAACGCACATCGTTCGGCCTATTTTATTTACACACCACTCGCTGTGGAATACGGCTTGTTCCGTCAGGTAACACATTACATTGCTGATCGATAAAGCCTACTTAAAAATGCAAACCGCCAACTGTAACGGATAACGCTACGCGACAACTCAATTTTGCGATGGCAATTAATTCATTCCGGGAATCATCACGGCATCACGACAACAATTAAATAATAGAATAAGTACTCAACTAACCTGTGATTGAAGAATCACAACCCTTGACTGTAGATGTCCGCACTGGCCGCGAATATTGACATCAAACTTACATCAGCCTCTTGGCTGCGATCTGTCTACGCTGAGGTTTGGTGGGCGACTGCTCACGACAAAGTCAGTGCGCCTTCCACTCGCCTACACGGGCCGCGTGACTTTCATGATACATGAAGAAAACCAGAATCACGATAAGTTTCCCCACCCCGTGCTGCATGAAGCACGCGTGAACTTAGAGATCTCTACCAGGTACGCACTTGGGAGAACATTCTAGATTTTCCATAAATAACTAGAATAGCTCCGCCCCGCACTATTTTCCGATGGGGAATCCCCTATTAATTGATATTAATTCAAGGGAGACCAACGCATCGCACTCCCTTCAAAGGGATATTATGCAGAGATCTGCCGTTCTTTATCCGTTTCGTCACACTAAGGTCGTCATAAAGCTTGTATTTGGATTCTGATGCTGCAGTTAGTGTTGGGGCATAAACGCTTATAATACTAACCGGGCCCGCCTCTGTCTTGTTATGCCACAATATGTCAGTTTCCACCGGTGAATAACCTGATAGTATATCCGACCTGTCTCCTCCATTTGGAAGGTGTGCTGCGCTCGATTCTCGATTCGTGTGGGACATACAGCTCAATCAGCGTCAGCCGTCGAGTTGTGCACTACCATGTCAGGTAATTTCTGAAACTGCCCTATTACTGCAGGGTATCTAACCCGGCCTTTCAGGTCTAACGCCAGTTCCCAGTCATCAGCGCCTTCGAGGATGGGCAGCCGGAAATCTGCAGATTAATACCTACCCCCCCCCTCCCTCCCTCTCTCTCTCTCTCACTCTCTCTCTCTTTCTCTCCCCACCCAACCCCCTCAATCCAGGTTGCTGCCCAGCTTTAAGGAAGCATATCCACTCGGCACTTGCAGTGGTCTCCCTGTTATAGTCTGTTCAGAAATGAATGCTTTGATTCACGATTAATTTTTATGAAAACTGTCTGTTGCATCAGTATGAAAGTTTTCCCGCCGTCTTATATTTACCCCCTCTCAAGGAATATGTCTTTGATAGGACTAAAGGCAACTTAAATCATCGAAAGCGGCGACATTTCTTTGATGTTTTGGCGAAAATGTAGTGAATTCACGCTAACAAACTAGTTTTACGTTAAAGCACGTCACTACGGGTAACGACACATGCACAAGGCGTAGCCAGATTCGTATTGGAGTGAGTGCAATAGAAAAAAAGTCGCTTAAAAGTCGACAGGGTCGACTGCATTGCACCGGGTTTTTATCCCATAAGGCTCAATCTCTTTCCGCAGCGCGGAAAGCGTCGTACAAAGCACGAAATCCGTAGCTCGAGCGACGACCCTCGGGAGTCTCCGAAAAAATTCACTCGTGAAATGAAGGACGCGGCCCGGAATCGAACATACAACCTTCGGAGCCAGAGTCAGACGGCTTGACCACTTTCCCAAGGAGACTCCCAAAAGGGGTGCAATATGTAATATTAGTAACGACAGAGAATGTACTGTGGCATGGCGTAAATAATGTATAAATTGACAGGAAAGTAGAAGGAATATATTTCTTACCTTATTTTTCATTTCCTTCTTGTTTCTTCAGCTGCTGGTTAATAATGTGTACACAAGAAATCATATTACTAGGAAGCATTTAGCTTTTTATATTGAGTTCGTGAAAGCTTCCAAATAGCTGTGCGTTAATGTGCGTATGGAGTGACCAGAAATGATACCGCAATTTAGTCATCATGTGTCAATTTTTAAGGATCTGTTCAGCTGTCTGTATATTTGTTCACACGTACACACGGGTGACAGACCCGCTTTGAGTCTTCGTGAAAGATTGTCTACCCTGCTGTTTACCTTTCAGAGACGGAACATGATTACCCGATTTGCACTATGAAAATAGATGTCAGTGACCTTGTAGTGAACTTTCTTCTAAACGACCAAGATATTGGCCCTCTTTTCATTGAAGTTTATAAATTGATTCGTAAGTTCGTGTGTTGTCCCCTAATTTGCTCTTACGTTTCTTGTTATGCCACAATATGTCAGTTTCCATCGCAATATTACTCTTCTGTTGGTATTCAATGCGTTTAGTGTTGTTTTTCTTTCTTTTCAATAGCAGTTGTTTGTCACCGCTGAGGGCTTGCGGAATTGAAAATTCATCCCTGTGGAATACAAACTGTAGCCATTAACATTGTACTGATGCTGTAATGTTTAGGGCCAGCAATTCGTCTGAATAGTTGCAGCAAAATATCCCAGTAAGTGTGTACGTGGATTAAGGTCTGCGATCTGCCCAGACCTTAATCTGTGTCGGACGATTCAAGTAGGTTGATGACTGCTCTCGGTTGCATAAAATTCAGTCCATCCTTTCTCCAATAGTCCTCTTTCTCTTTCAACACATGGTCCTCACATTTTTTTCCCAATAACTTTTATCAATATTTAATAGCGCGTACTGGATTAGTATCTTGACGTCAGACAATTTGAATGTAGTATTGTCAGCTGCCACCTGTTCTTTAATTTTAGCCCACACAAGTTTATATGAGAATGGTACGGCGGAAATCTCAAGCACCTATGGCCAAGCTCTTCTATCAACTTGTCGATTTGATATTTCTTGCTTTTTTGCGCCTGTTTTACAAGGGACAACAGCTGTAGCTTGAAATATTTTTCTGGTAATGGTATATTTTCCCTTCAGAGCCATATCTATATTGCTTCCTTTGTGCTCGATGCCGTAGGTATTTTGTCTTCTTGGCAACTACATTGTGATATGATGCATTGTCCATGATTAGACAAAACGGTCTATCAAGGGATGGAAGTACTGTATTCTCGAGCCAATCTCTAAATACATTACCATTCATCTCATTATGATAATCCCTATTGTCTGTATGCTTTGATACGAACACGAGTCCAGCATTCTGTAGTAAGCTATTATGAGTACTACCAGCATCGGCTACGACCAAACGCTGTCCTTTACTACTAGGCACATATCGCTTTATCTTTTCATCCACTGATTGCCATTCCTTTTCACTTGTGTGGTGCGCATTGATCCACGTCTCATCCAAATACACTACGTCATAATTTTCTTTGAGCAGTTCCCTTATTTCACGTAGGTATCTGCTTCTCATGGCGCCTAGATGCCGTTGCTCGCAAATGATATTTCTACCTCCCCTGTACTTTCTAAAAGTGAAGCCTAATGTCCTTATAATTTTCCACAAAGTTGTTTTGGATAACTCTATGTTATTGTATTTCTCAACCAAAACTAAAGTTTTCTTACAGTCACTATTTCTTTGGCATCCAGCATTTTTATAATAGCTTGCCTTATGACATCCTTGTCAAAGCTGTCTACAATTGCCTTTCTACCTACCGTTTGCTTATCGCGTGTTGGTTTAATTCCAGATTCTTGCACCCATCGACGAAATGACCATTTACTCAAACCCAATGCGTGCACTATTCTTTTTTTGTTTTGTTTCGGGATTTGTAACAGAATGAAACAGTTTCCAGCGATCAGCTTCTTGACAAAAATATATGTACAACTTCATAGCGATGCTTTGAAGTGTACAAAATTCCACCTTCAATCCCATTGAACAATATTCACACATTCAAATATTAGCTATTAATATTATATTAATGGTAATATTTATTTACATAATCACGTTTCATGAAAGAACCCACATTGACGACACCTCTGAACACTCCCATGTAACTGTGCGCCGAACATCCCAAAACATGAACAGCGAGAAATTTTTAAAAAAGCGCAGATGTGTCTGGGTGAAGTTGTAATACATTTAAAATTATGGACTTAATCTCTGACCCGTTAATTATATACCGCATATAAACAAACATTGAAATCTGCTGTACAATCTCCAGAACAAAATTATTTTTGTTGGTTGGACATAATGATAAGGTTATATGCTACATTTCATCATTTTCCATCAGTTGGTTACTGAGATATAGAATTCTATATTGGGGCAGACAAAACTAAACAAACTAGCTGGGGTTCTGATCGTCTAAGTGCTGAAAAGGCCTTGCATCTTTTAGAGTTATCGCTGGAGCCACTGAGTTCAAGCCTTGAGCGACGCTTTCTGCAAGTTCCTCTAAGGACAGTAATCAAGCCATATGGGATAAAACCTGGTGCAATGAAATCGAACCTCTGACCTTTAAATTTCACAGAATGTGTTAACTAAGATACTTAATTCAGCTAGAAGATATTTTTTTTTGGGTGTGTTCGCATATCCTTTACAGGACATCACTGTCAACATCAGCATTTTCAGCTGATTGTTGATTTCTTGGCAAGATTTCGCTCAGTAGTTTGCCATTGCTTTCTGAGCGACCAGCTCACATGCTCCTATGTTACCGACGCGGAGAGAACCGCTACCAATTCTCGCGCACATCACGTTACTCACGAGAGTATGCGGGATTATGGAGAAAGTCGTGCAATCCCAAGACCAGGTAGCCGGCAGTAGTTATTTAGTTATGGTAATTTAGAAATTCAAAGAAAATTGAAATACTTTGGTCACTTGAAACGTCACGAATTTGGAGAGAACAATAATGGAGGGGTATATGCCTAGGAAGAGGAAGGCCAAAGAGAAGATGGGTGCAGGATGTGGCGGATGATCTCCAGGTTAGTGTAACAGACGCGGGGCAACTTGCTTATGATCGAGAGGTTTTCTGGAAAGTTGTTATGGGAGAGAGGGTCTGCAAAGGATATGTTACTGAATAAAATAATTTAGAAGAGAAGTATAACGACAATATCTAGAGTTTTGACAGATTACCTGACTCCCTTTGGTCAGATTTTTGTCCCAAACTTGCGACTGGCCTAGCAAGCTGGGAGGGGATTTTCAAAATGCTCGTAGAAAAACTAAAAACAAAAAACTAAGAAGATGAATACACTTATCATTGAGAGAGTCTCCTAACTGTTGCCAGTTTGGACAAAAATATAAGGGAGGGTGCGCTCCGAGGAGGACATTAGAATTGTAAAAGCCATTTACTTTCAGAGACGCAAAAAATAAATGTTTTCCAGTAAACGTAACTATCAAACGACGGAAAAGAATTCTTCAATATGCATCCGACCCATATAACTTTACAACTCTGCTCTGAAACATGGACCATGATAAGGAGCGATTAAAGGCATTCTCAATGGTTTCTATAGAATGAACTAAATAATCTAATTGCAAGAAAAAAGCAAAAAAAAAAAAAAAAAAACGAAAGAGAATATTCTGGAATAAATCAACAAAGATATAAAACAGTCGAAGCAACAAGCTACTGTTTATGTCTAATTTCTCTAATCAGTTTGCCGCTTTTATTGCAGGACTTGCCCATTATTTTTTTTCTGTCTTTCTATGGCATTCTTTACATTTTCATCAGAAACTAAATGTTCACCGTCATTAAATGTTTTAAAGCTTGTCTGCTTTTCGCTCACGTTTCACATCCATACAAAGCACAGGTTCTATGTAGCACTTCAACTATATTTCTCGTTGCAATTGACATCATTTATTAGTCAGTATCTCACTGCACATTGGATATGCTTAGTCCTCCGATGTAGCAGCCATCCCAAAGTATTTCTGGCCACTGTTCCCATGAAGAATTTATTATGATAGCTCCCTTCTTTACCATGAAGGTCACACTGATATGCTTGATCGTGTTGTCGGGTGAGCGTTTGATTCTCGTCAGTATCCTATTGCCGAGTCGTGCTGCATTGATTATATCAGCCATGTCCACGATTCTAATGTTCATAAGTCTTTCGAGTGTTTGTCCCAGTTATATTTCGAAAACTAACATACAACATAAGACATCACAACCATTGGGCAAAGACGGTAATGAAAAGCATGGTTACTTTAAGAGGAGCCAAGGACCGACCATCACTGTCGTGAACACACAAGACTCAATCAATCAATCATGTGCCGTGCCGGAAAGTGTGGGCGGTCATGACTCACCATTTCACTCTATCACCAGAGTCGTGGATCAGCTCAGTGTTCCTGTCTCGTCCATGCCATGTGGCCAAGCCATCTAGGTATTTTCCTCTCGGTCTTCCTCTTGGTCTGTTCCCTTCGACCTTGCCAGTTGTCACTAAGTTCTCCAATCCATTTCTTCTCATAACATGTCCAAAATATTTTGACTGTCTACGTCTAATTTCTCTAATAAATTTCCGAGTTTCATTTGTCTCCTGTAGTACTTGGTCATTGGTTTTTCTATCTGTCAATGGTATTCTTTGCATTTCCCTCAGAAACCACATTTCTGCAGCCATCAGATGTTTTTCAGCTTGACTGCTCACTGTCCACGTTTCACATCCATACAAAAGAACAGGCTCTATAATGGCGACGACGTGACGAGTTTATTCTTCTGAGACACTGTTTAGTGTTTTACGCTGTTTAATGTTTTCCTGTGGATTACGTGGTGTCATTTCGTATTCGTTTATTGGAAGTGTTCAAATGAAGCCACGGAAGGCAGGTGGTGGATGAATCATTGAGGGCAGCCGACAGATAGTTGTTGGTTATGGTCTCAAGTTTAGCGACGGCAGGCAGAGGATCTCTTTCGAGAGACAATGGTTGCGTTCATCTGACCGCCTCTTTAAAAATGCCCAGTACATTATGATTCGCATAAAGACTGATCATCGCAAGACAAGGACAGAGACATTAAAATTAGCAACACAAAACTCACGAGGCATTAAAGTGCACGAGGCGGGAGAACAGGCAACTGATCGAGAATCATTCCGACAGTCTAGAAATGACTTTTAGCTGATGATCCACCCTTTCCGTCAAGCGCAGGCGTGTGAAATTGTATCTTGTATTGTATTATGTTGAAAGCACATTTTTCAAGTGTTCTTCGTATTTACTTTTTCTATCTGTTATGCTTACTAATACTTTGTGTTGTGTTTGTTGTTCCAGGCGCAGTCTGATTACTTTTTCTTAAACCTTTTCCAGTTATGAAATACCAGGGATTCGGTTATGCTGATGATGCAGTATTACTATCCAAATCACAAAATGGTATCGAAAAACTAATAACCTCAACCTTAAAGAATAGGGAAAATCACAACTTATATCTTAACACAGCAAAAGCAAAGATAATGCATACAGATAAAACTAATATGGAGAAAGAAATATTAATGAGAAACATTGGAGATGGTGGAAAATTTCGAATATCTTGGATCATTAATTACCAAAAATGGTGACACGATGAAGGAAATTAAAAGATGAATATTTATTGCTCTTCAAAAACTATAAAAACTGAATAAATTGTGGCGTGGAACAGATAGACCTACACAAATTATATTTTTAAGAGCTTTCATCTTTCCCATTGCAATATACGCCTGTGAGACCTGGTCTGTTACTAAACAAGCTGAACAGCGCATAAATGCCTTTGAATACAAATGTTATAAACGGCTTCTAAGAATATATTGGATACAGAAAGGAAAAAATGCATCAATACGACAAGAGCTGAATATTGAAGAAGGTTGGCTATTAGAGACGTTAAAATAAAGAAAACTGAATTATTTTGGTCACTTGAACGCCTTGAAAGTTTGGAGAGAACAATCACGGACAGGAATTTGCCCGGGAAGAGAGGAAGAGGAAGGCCAAAGAAAAACGTGCAGGGTGTGGCAGATGATCTCCATATTGGCGTATCGGACGCGGGACATCTTGCTTATGACCGATATGTTTTCCGGAAGGTTGTTATGGGAGCGAGGTTCTGCAAAGGACATGCTACTGAATGAATGAATGAATTCAAGTCTATTAGTTGATTAAGTGTCATGGACTTATATATCACCGAAATGTTGTCATTGCATTATAATCAAACACACCTGCTACCATATTACCAACCATAACTATGACACACGCCTACTTCCCATTTTCCATCTTTGCTTGGTCCAATCCTACTTTTTTGTTTGGCAAAAAATCTGTTAAATGTCCATTCCACTCTTATTCTGATGAATCTATTATTTTCAGCACGCAACCCACCTATCTCAGGAAGGTTTTGTTAAATTCCGACACACAAGATAAAAGGGCACGCGTCCATCCAGACAACCGATAATTAAAAATTAATTAAGAAAATATGATACCATACTGTTTTAGTATCCATATATATCTAGTTTAAAAGGCAATAAGAGCGACTTTATTGCACCGGGTTTTATCCCATAAGGCTCGAGCTCTTTCCGCAAGAGCCTACCTGCCGAAAGCGTCGCACAGAACTCGAACCACCGTAGCTCCAGCGTCGACATGCCCCATGAGTTTCCGAGAAAATTGCACTCGTGAACCTAATGTTGTCCAGAATGGAACCCTCAACCTTCGGAGCGCAAGGCAGCCGGCTTAATCACTTGGCCACGGAAAATGCATATTCACATAAATTTTAATACCAGCATGTTAGGTTTTATGTGTGTATTCATTTAAAATATGGAGTACACACAGAAACACATAATAATACTATGTCAACTAATCGGGCGTGTTGCTTGTAATAGTTAGAACATTACGCTAACAACGGCATGAAACCGTTCGGAAATGGGTTCGATACCTTCACTCGTCGTTCGCTATGAGAAGGAAAGAATGGCCATATTTTCATCCCTGCATTCAGGCCTAAAAATTTGATGGTCCTAACATTTCACAAAACTACAGCGGGATCCTCCTCTGGGACATGATTTTAAAAACACCAATTGTGTTTTTCAAATATTTTCATCATCATCATCATCATCTTCCACTTCTGCCGTCAAGCGGCGTGGGGAGGAATAATTTGCGTTCCAGCGCCTGGTGGACGGCACTGGATAGTGGCATTCCGTGTAGTTTTACAATGTCTCTGATGTCGTAAATCCATTTTCATCTTGGACGTCCTCGTGGTCTCGTCGCAGATGATCTTTGATGTAAGGCCAGTGAAGGTAGTTGCTGATGTTGCATTCTAACGACATGGCCAAACCACTTGATCTTCTGTCTTTCAATAAATGTGGCACAAGGTGTTGATCCCACAGTCTGACTGACAGCATTTCTTACTCAGTCTCGGATTGTTAAGTTGGCAGCTTCTCAGGCATCTCATTTCGCAGGTGTTGATTTTGCGAAGGTGTAATTTGGATAAAGTCCAGGTTTGAGATTGGTAGCATAGGGTTGGTGTGAATATGCTGTTTATTATCTGTCGTTTTGCGGACATGGGTATGTTTGGATGTTTCAAATACTTTGTCAGTCACTAATCACTTATTATGCAAAAACGAAACAATAAACAACAAAACTGTTCAGGAAGTCAGCAGGCACATTGATTTTTATTAGGCCTTTCAGTGAGTCGTGTCGATTTAGCGGCGTCATTGATCATGAACGGATCTACATCCACTATTTCTGACATTTTGTCACAGATGAGGTCCACCAGGTGATCAAACACAGCAGCCACATTGATGTTATCCTTTGCTGAAGTCTCAAAGAAACCTACACCTGCAACATGAAATCAGATTATGTATAAAAATGAAATCAAATTATGTATCATAATAAACTAAACTATAACTATTTGTAGGAAGAGAAGGCAAATAAATGGTGTGTCAGCATAAACACTGACAAGTGCAGCACCACTCTATTGCTTGCTTGCTTGTGTTCGTTGGCTTGAGCTCCAACGCGAAGTCCTGTATGTCGGATGAAGGCATCCTGTTGTCCAACATCAGTGTGATGTCATACAGGACCTGAGTTTTGCGTGAGTATCCGTTGTCCCATGTCTGGCTTATTGGTGTGCAGACTGGTGGTTCCTCGCCGTACAGACAGACACTCTCCGACTTCGGAGGAATCAGCGATCCTACTGACTTTAGCCAGGACCCCGAAGGGACCTGTTGCCCAGGACGCTCGACGAGGACGCGTCAATAGGTCTTGGCCAGTATATAACCCGGCCCTGGTGCCTTGGAAACATCTCTGCGTCCCACCACTCTATTCACCCTCTCTCTAAAACACACGACAGGAATCATCCACACAAATAGAATAACCCTAAGAGAAAGAACCAACATACTCTGGAGTAACATTTGATGACAGGCTGACATAGAGAAAGCACATAAAAAAATCAGTAGCAAAAGCCGGAAGGAAAATAACCATCCTGAGAAAAATAAGTGGAACAACATGGGGAGCCAGTGGGAAAATACATAACAAAGTTTATCAACAGAACATACGACCACACCTGGAATACGGGTCAAATGCGTGGTGTTCAGCATAAAAAACAACACTACAAGAGCTAGACAAGGTGCAAAATCAAGCACAGCACACCACAGGAGGGATGAGATCAACCCCTCGTGGAGATGAAGAAGATGGGGAGGACACAAGCACTGAGAGAGCGCAGAGATACGAAAACGCTAATACAAGTAGAAAATTTCCTTAGCTTGCAGGCCACCATATGAAGAACAGATTTGAAAATTTAGCTATGGGGCGGTTGAAAAGAAGCAGTTTTATCCATCAGGCCAAACGACTCTGCAGAGAAACCACTAATCTGCCCACATTTGGTATCCCCCTGAAAACTATTCCAGAGCGAACTTCATGGAAAGATGCACATAGACTATCATTACAAATCCAGACAAAAGTGAGAGGAATATTTGACAAAGAAGAACAGAACAGTATACATCGCAGAACAGCCACTCTCAGCTTTCTTGATGAAGAATACCCACAGGACCTCTGGATCCGAGTCTACATAGATGGGTCAGCACAAAATGCTGTTCGAAATGGAGGAGCGGGAGTGTAAATAGAATACCCAAATAATGCAAGGGACACGGCTAGAGTACCAACAGGAAAGTACTGCCATAACTACGATGCTGAAATTCAGGCAATCAAGATAGCAACAGAGAAATTACTAAATACTAGCTATGGTAACAGCCTGTGGTGCTATTGACAGATGCAAAATCAGTACTCGAGGTGCTCCTGTCTGGGAAATTGCCAATACTAAAGACACTACTTTCTGAACTTAGCAGTCAGCATAAGGTCACCATACAGTGGATACCATCCCTCTCTGGAGTACCCAGAAATGACAGAGCTGATCGATTAGTTAAGGAAAGAGCAACAGGAGAACAGCCTGGTGTGCCCATTACATACCACCAAAAGAAAAGAATGATCAAAACAGTCAGAAGGCCACCAAAACCTGCTCAAGACGACTACCACGTTATAGACAAACAAAACAAAAAGTCATTATTCCGCGCCTCAGAACAGGACAAAATAGATCACGCAACCACATGTATACACAATTCAAAACGGGTGAATCAGCCATGTCAGCCATGTACACACGTGGATTGGCGTCGCGACAGCAGAGCACATACTCCAAGACTGCCCAAAATTCAACATATCTAGGTAAACCTTGTGACCTAGAGAGACGACAGTGGAAGATAAATTCTATGGACCGCTGAGTGAACTAAAAAGACAGTAAAATTCATAGAAGAGACAACATTGCAGTTATAGACATATTTCAAGTGAACGAAAGAAGAAGAAGAAGAAGAAGAAGAAGAAGAAGAAGAAGAAGCAGAAGAAGAAGAAGAAGAAGGAAGGAAGGATAGCTTAGAGGTTAGTGTTCCACTCTGACCACCTATTGAGCCTTGGATCTAGTTCCCTTGAAGATTTCGTTGTCGACATAGAGCCATACAATGAGGAGGAAGACAACTTACCTCGGTTCTGTATATTGTGCAAGTCACCCACAACCGAGTTTGGACTTTCCTAGTTACAGACAGACATCATAACTCTAAGCCCCTTCAAAGATTGTCCGTTGTCAATAATTTAAGCAAAGGATTATTTTACCAGCCTTTAAGGAGCACTGCAGTGACAAAGGGGTTACGGACGCGATTCGTAATCCCGTATACCCGCATTCGAAACACAGCTGCGCCTGATTTGGTAGCAGACCGCGTTGCGTTGGTATCGGTACCTGTCGTTCAGAAAGCAATGGCAAGCTACTGAACCTAAACTTGTTAAGAGATCTCAACAGCAGAAATGCTGGTGTTGTCTGCGATGTGCTATAAAAAGGATATGCAAAAGAGCACTGAGCATATGCTGCTAATTCATATTTTGATAGACATCGACACTCGGTGGGCGATATGGTAAGTTATCAAACCGACCGCCTTTACTTGCAAGGACATTTCCTGATACCCATTTTAGCTTACTGTAAGCCCAGCTTAAATACAAAATTCCGTATTTGTCCATCAAGAATGATGATGGCCATTTATTTCGTCCAGTGGGTGTCGTGAAATGCAGCCTTTACATCCCAGAACAATTTTCAGTTCACTTTTGATGGGCCATGTAGAGTTACAGAAAGTTACAGAAGAACAAATGCAATTCTCTATAATAAAGAACAATAAAGGAGAATTGGAAGACAGAACAATCAGCCCTGCACACATAGAGGCATAAAATGTTGTAGCAAAAGGAACCCATTCAACTGTGAAGTGTCAGAACAGATGGCTGCTGGCTACTAAAACAGGACGGTGGGAATTGCAATAAACCCAGAATGAAATCACACAGCCAGTCAGACTAGGGTTGTAAACCAGCCAGTCCAGCTTAAAGGTGTTACATGTCAAACTGATAATTACACCCCACTGGAGGCAGACAGTGAAACTGATCTGGGGCTGACAACTCAAAATCGCCCAGGTGTGACGCTATGGTGATGGTTAGTGGTTCAGAAAGAATTATGACTGGACAGACTGGGAGATAATGTGTCTGCCCTGTAGGAATGTGTGAAACAGATCTGATAAGGCAATTAGAGCAGGACTGGAGGAATGTTAATGGCATTTGGGATACTAAGTTAAATAGGCTAGGCTTGTAAGTTTCAAGTCAGAAAATGTTTGACTTCAGAACAGGTAAGGCAGCCAGCTCAATGTTTGTAGGCATATGTATGATTCTGATGTTGCTAGAACATCTGACTAGCATGTCACTAGTCACTAGGAAAGTTATTTCTTAGCAACTATCTAAGTCTTTTAGGGGACTGACTTTCTGTCGGCAAGTGGTAGGCTAGTTCAGTGAGCCCATCAGTTTCTCTTCTTGCTGATCTGTGAACTATTCATTCTTCAGTTCTGTGTATAATATCATATGGCTAAAAGGGTTATTCTTTACAAGTAGATACTTTTTGGTGAGGCAGACTTTTGACTTTCATTTATCATGTTAGATGTCTGTTACTCTATGGACACTATTAGTTTCTCAGTCGTTGTAGATAATCGTGCTACTACAACTTGTTTGCATTTCATACTATGTATGTAGGAATACTTTCATATGCCTAATGTTTAAGTATATGTTGGATGTATGTATTTGTAACTTCATATGAATATACGATGCTAGGACTATGCTTCGTACATATTCTTTTTGTGTATATACGTCTCATTTCGTATACATACAAACTAACTAGTGCATTATGCTATTATGTTAAAGTATCATAATATGTCTAGTTTAATTAATATGTTTTATGTGTATTGGATGTTTGATATACTGATTTGTCATATGCAAACCTACCAATATGAAGTGTTATGTTATTGTGCGCGCATTGGCATCTTGCCTATCGATTGCATTGGAAGCAGAGGTGGAATGATACATACATTACCCACAACTGGTATAGTTTATATGGTGCTTAGCCCTTTCAGGTATTTTGGACGGAGCGGCTGTACGACCCAGAATGTCGGTATTAGCGACATAGACATGGGACGGCAGAAATGTAATAATTACAGGCGTGTGAGACAATTGAAAAGCCCGTCCCAGACTAAGACCGTAGGACAGAGATATGGAGGGAGAAGGAGGATGGTGATCGCAGTAGAGCTGGAAGATAAACTTTGCAAGACTGGTCATTGTATATAGGTGTGCTAGGATTTATGTAGTACTTAGGATTGTACTGATGTAGAACTAGATATAACACATTCTTGATTTCTACCTAGCTCTCACAAAAGAGCACCTATGTATATATCTCAAGAACGAGTGACGACTAGGTAGTGCCAGGACTGACAGGTGTCAGAATACCAGCAAGCTGTTTTGTTTCTACTGGAGAGTGGAGATCTGGACCACAGATCCAGATAGTTGACAAGTAACATTGAAGTTATGTAATGTTTGTCATCACTATCAATATGTTATACGATTTCATCCTCATCATCTTGAAAAACATCAGATGTCTAATAATAATATGATTAGTAAATAAATGTTGTAGTTTGTTGTAACTCATAAGTTCAGTGTTATATTTTTAATTCCAATTGTGCATACGTGTTGTGTGTGTGTGTACATTGGTGGGGGTTCACTTATACACCAAGGGAGGGACAGTCAGGGGAGATAAACCTGCACTGGGATAGTTGTCGATTACTCTTAAATCTAGACTTAAAAATCTACCTCAGCTAAACTTCTCCTTCGCATTCCTTGGCGAATATTCAGCACAGTTCAATTCATTTTGTTACGAGCCATTTGGAGCTGTATGTTGGATATTCAGGGCTTAATCTGTAGTTCAACCATATAGATTTTGTCCCTAGTCAATTTCTGACTATTTGGGGTTGCACGCCAGTGAATAATACTTTCATCTAGGCGGTGGCCACCCCAACTTCTGACAGTGGGGTTGAAAGTTTAGAGCCGTGAGTTCTAAGATGGCTGGCAAGGCCTATTTTGGCTCGACATGATCTTTGACGATGTGGACAAAGAATTCTTGACGTTCCAGGAGCAGCACCTCCTGCAGTGGTTTTTTGTCCAACCCTTTTTCACAGCTCTTGCAATCCTGTTTACTGTACAAGTGACCACACCCTTGCGTAATGATGTACGCTACGAATTTCGGTCTTTGGCAGCAGTCTCCCAAGTGCCTTGATGAATTCCAAAAACGTTTAGTTAAATCTTCAGAGATTAAGCGTTTCCTCTGGCAGCCTTGGGAGCGTGTAACACAACGCAGTTCACCGTAAAAAATTCGTTTAGGGAGCGTGTTAAGTGACCAGCCACGTGAATCTGATTCTTCATTAGTAGATTGTGGACGCTGGGCATGGACGTTCTTTCTAAAACTTCAGTGTCTGGGATATTGTCTTGCCATTTAATCATTAAATTAATAGCTTCCTAAGGCAGACTGTGGAAGTGGTTTAATTTCCTGGCCTGTCGCTGGTAAACAGTCAAGATGTCACAAGCATATAGCAGTGTCAGCGTAACGTCCTAGTCTATACACATTGCATGAATGCCCCCCCCCCCCCCCTCCCCCCCCCCCCAAAAAAAAAACAAACAATACGAGAAGTAGAATCGGTAAGCTTTACTAGAACAAAATCACAAGTAACAAACTGGAAGTTGCGGTCAAAGACTTCGTCAGCACACAAATAACAAACACAACTAGATTTAACTATGGAAAACTACGTCAATATATTATATGCTGCGATAGGCGGACAGTTAGAGCATTGCTTTGCTGATCCGGCAACTTCTGCGGCTTGTCTTGTTCCAGACGTATGGGTGTTACCTTTCCTCTGGAGTCAACTAGGCAGGCCGAGAGAAGGATCATGCTGCATGGACAACATATGGTCTCTACAATTCATCCCAGGCTTTCATCCCTGGACGGCGCTAATTAGTCTGATCAATCCTGTTCGCTACCCCCATGGGTTGCAGATGTTATGCCTTTTCTGAAGCACAATGTAACAAACTATCGTCTGTCAAGGCGGCCAGTTGCCAGCAGCAGTATATATTACTAATTTCTTTTCCTGTTCTGGACTGGACACGTGTGTGGCTGAATACCGAGTGAATGGTTATAACAATGCACCAACGGACCAGTTGTCTGTTGTAAATATTTTAACAAATTAACACAAATAATAAAGAACAAACCCAGTTTGGTAGCCATTAACAGGCCCTCCTGTTGCTGAACCATCCTGCCAGGATGGTCTGATTTGTTACCAACTATCACAATGGGCACACTGGCACAGGAGTGAATTTTTATCTGATAGATCCTGTGGATAGACACATGTCTTTGACTGTCTTGTGGTAGTGGCATAGTGTACTACATTACAAGATAGACATATGTCTTTGATTGTAGTATTCTGGTAGTGGCATAGTGTACTACATTACAAGATAGACACATATCTTTGTGTTGTTTGTCCATCAAGAATGATGATGACCATTCATTTCGTCCAGTGGGGTTGAAAGTATGGAGCCGTGAGTTATAAGATGGCTGGTAAGGCCTATTTTGGCTCGAAATGTTCTTTGACAATTTGGGCAAAGAATGCTTGACGTTCCAGAAGGAGGATCTCCTGCAGTGGTTATTCTGTCCAGCCGTTTCTTTACAGCCCTTGCAGTCCTGACTGCTTCACAATTGACTGCACCCTTGCGTAATGATGTACGCCACGAATTTTGGTCTTTGGCAGCAGTCTCCCAGGTTTCAAGATGAATTCCAAAAGCTTTCAGTGAGATTTTCAGAGTGTCTTCTTCTTCTTCTTCTTCTTCTTCTTCTTCTTCTTCTTCTTCTTCTTCTTCTTCTTCTTCTTCTTCTTCTTCTTCTTCTTCTTCTTCTTCTTCTTCTTCTTCTGCGTTCATCCGGAGTTTTTTTTTTTCTTCGGACGTGATTGCGTTGTGCCTGTTTACAGCAGAGCTGCGTTCTTGCGCCGTTAGGCCGACACATTCGACTTCTGCGGGCATTTATTGACCGGGTTAACCTTCCCGGGGTTTTCAGAGTGTCTTTAAAGCGTTTCATCTGGCCGCCTTGGGAGCGTTTACCACAACGCAGCTCGCCGTAAAAAATCTTTTAGGGACCCTGTGATCTGGCATGCGAGTTAAGTGACCAGTCCAGCGAATCTGATTCTTCATTAGTAGAGTGTGGATACTGGGCATGGACGCTCTTTCTAAGACTTCAGTGTCTGAGATCTTGTCTTGCTATTGAATCTTCAATAGCTTCCTAAGGCCGACTGTGTGGAAGTGGTTTAATTTCCTAGCGTGTCGCTGATAAACAGTCCATGTTTCACAATCTTTGACTGTAGTATTCTGGTAAAGGCATAGTGTACTACATTACAAGATAGACACATGTCTTTGACTGTACTTTTCTGGTAGTGGCATTGTGTACTGCATTACAAGAGACACATCTCTTTGACTGTGGTATTCTGCTAGAGGCATAGTGTACTACATTACAAGATAGACACACATGTCTTTGACTGTAGTTTTCTGGTAGTGGCATAGTGTACTACATTACAAGATAGACACGTCTTTGACGTTGATTCACCTGCCATACCACAGAACTCTGTGAATTACTTATTGACTCCCCCTCGTATTACTACTACTACTACTACTACTACTACTACTACTACTACTACTACTACTACTACTACTACTACTACTACTACTACTACTTCTACTACTACTACTACTACTACTACTACTACTACTACTACTACTACTACTACTACTACTTCTACTACTACTACTACTACTACTACTACTACTACTACTACTACTACTACTACTACTACTACTACTACTACTACCACCACCACCACCACCGCCACTATTACTACTACTACTACAACAACTACTACTACTACTACTACTACTACTACTACTACTACTACTACTACTACTACTACTACTACTACTTGTATACAGACGATAATATGCATGAATTAGTGATACTATGCCTGTGTGTGTGTGTGTGTGTGTGTGTGTGTGTGTGTGTGAATTGTTTATGTTTACAATATTCATTTGACAATGTTTGTTTCCACTGTGAATGTATCATGCGCTATTGCTGAACGAGAGATGAGTGATTGGAAGGGCCGATCAATCAATGCAGACACAGCAGGTAGTTGGTTACTGACCCCGCGTAGTCAGACACGGATTACGTATTTATATCTTCTCGTCCTTGACCCCTACTGGAGCACTGGCCCACAACCAACTCACACCAAGCCGTCTATCTTTTGCAGCTCCCCATGTATTACCATATTACTCATCTCTGTTTCCAATTCTCGTTTCAGTGTGTTTTTAGGTCTCCCTGTATTTCGCTTGCTTCTTGGGTTCCAGAGAAAGGACTTTCTAGTTATACTGCTGTCTGGTTTCAACGTGTGTGCTGGTCAGTGCCAGCGCATGTTCTTATCTTTCGATTGGCTAGAGTTTGTCTAGTTCTCTGAGTTTTGCATTAATGATTATGTCATGCCATGTCAGCCTCTTTATTCTGTGCAAGAAACCGGTAGTGAATGTTTGTATTTTATTAGTGACACATTTATTCGTTCTGCGTGTTTCTGATCCATACTAAATATTCCAACTTTAGTACTAGATTTGTATGCTCCGAACAGTATATGTATGTGTCATTGACGACATGTCATGTATTCTTCGTTGACTCGTCAATGTGCACGTTTGACGTCCATCGACATCGGCCAGGTGCAAGTTAGCTGTTTGATCATCACATCACCGCTGCGCGGATCTGTGAAATTATGTCCCTGATGTCACAGGGGACGCGAGTTTGATTGGTTGGTGAAACCTCGGAGCTTTAACTCTTCAAGTCTGATGCATTGCCACTCCCGCCTTTTGAGACTTAGAAAAGGTTTGCAACTATAGAGTGACGCTGACATATCGACTTTCCTCCCGACCCGGTACCATCTTGCGGCGATTGTTGTAGAGACTTCCTTCCCTTCTACAAACTCAGAAACCCGCCGGGTGTGCAAGTGTGGTACTGAAGCTTCACAAACGTGGAGAGCGATATTATGATGTAACCTGGTCGTGAATCAGCACAGCACATACAGAGTGACCGAGAGTAGGCCTGGGCTGGTAATGGGTTTTAAGCTATTTCATTGTCAACAGACTCCTTTTTAATGCCCAGGAGAAGGAAACACATAAGCTAACGAAGAAATAATTTAGCATACAGCAAGAAGGAATCCCCAAAGAACAGTACATTATCGTTTCTGGACACTACTCATTTTCTGGAGACGTGTGTTAGACCCGTCCTGGCAGTCTACTATAAACATGGAAACTGTCTGTTGTGATCAGTGATTCCCAAACTATTTCTGCAGGCCAAACTTTAAAAATGAAAATGTGGTTGTGTCACACAGTATTCCTTTACTGATAAATTTATGTAAACATAAAAAATAAAAATACACTCCTATGAGTACTTTATAACATTACTTGAAAGTCCTTCCTCTGGGATCCATAAGACGGAAGAAATAAAGGGAGGATAAAACACGAGAAGACAGTTAGAACCAGAGCTCAACAATTTTAAAAGTACTTGGAAGAAACTTAAGTGATGCCTACAGACAGAAAGGTTGTCGTGAAATTTCTGGAGGCCCATGCTCCATTGGGAAATGAAAGGTGAACCAAAGAAGAAGTACTCAATTCATATCATGGATTACGATAAATGTTTCTGTCAGGTCTTAGGTAGACCCGTATGACAGTAGACTGCACTGTCTGCATTGTGTAGGTGCCAAATGTTGGGCGGTGCTAACTAAACCCAATATCCCACATTGTGCCAGCAACTTCGAGCGGAGGAGTGCTACTGGGCGAGTATAAGTCTTATCCTAGTGAGAGGAAATGTAACATATAGTCTAAATGTCATGGCCGGGGCAAACCAGGCCCTAAGCGTTGGTCTGGAACAGATCTTCATATAAATGTGGTACATACCAGTCTTGTACCGCGGTGAAAGACGCTTCATTTGTGATATCATACATCAACACAAAACCCATTGCTCCTCTGTAGTAAGCGGTGGTGATGGTACGATATCGTTCTTGACCAGCAGTGTCCTGAATGGGAGAACAGGACATTAAAGGACATGTCTTGGTTTCATTGTTAAATAACAAGCTGCATTCCCTTTACATGGCGTTGCTATCAACCTCAGCATTTATTAGCTGTTTGTTATTTACTTGTCAATTTTACGTTCAGTAGTTTGCCAAGGCTTTCTGAACGGCAATACCTCATACCAAAGAAATTGACTCAAAGCGATCTGCTTCCAAATCGTAGGCGACTGACTTCGAACCATCGAATCCATATTTCACTAATCCCCAAGCCTCAGCCGCCGACTGTTGGTTTAATAGTGGTTGGATATCTGCATAGGTAGCAATCAAAAATCAAAGTCAACAATGAAGAAATGGAAAATGTCACAGACTTTGAACATCTTGGCTCCAAAATCACCAATAATGGGGACTTTTCTACAGAAGTTTGACGCAGGCTGGCCGTAGCAATGCAGACGATTGTAAACAATATTAGGAAACTATGTTACAACACCAGCAAACATGTTAAAGTAAAATATTTGAGAACATGCATCCTTCCCGTGGCAACATGTGGGCGTCAGTCATGGACCATTTAGCCTTCACTAAACAAGAAATCTTAGGCTTTTGAGCTTCAGTATTACAGAAACATTCCTATAAGGAACCAATAGAACGTACAATACTGAAATCCTACCAAATCTGTACATGGAAGAAAACTGGCAAGTAAAGAGAATCGTGTCTCGGAAACTGAACTAATTTGGCCATATTAAACGGCACAGTGGCTTAGAAAGAACATTGGTGTCCGCCTCGAGTGTTGCACGTCCCGGGTTCAAGTCCCGGGTTCAAGCCCCGTTGAGGGCCGGGATTTTTTTTTTTACGTGGACTTCCAGTAACAAAATTTCCTTTGGTCTCTGGGTAGTGAGATCGGAAGCTCGTGTGCATTTTTGCGCACGTAAAACATCCCTTGGAAGTTGGAAATCGAAAAAGAGTAGCCTAACGGGACGGCCCGAGAAAACTTCAAGTTAAAAATCTACCCAAGGTATCTCAGGATCCCCACCGGTGCTACGGAGTTCGTGCACTGAGCCGAGATTCTCCGAAATCAGGCTTGAGTTAGGAGTAGAACGGAGCACCTAAGGGTTACACCCGTGTGCCATGGTTGATCTGTCGACTAAACTAAACTAAACTAAAAAGAAAGAACAGGGATGAGAGGCATGATTCCTGGAAGAAGAGCCAGAAGACGACCGCCACGAAAATTGGCACAGGACATTGCAGACACCTTGGGCATGAGGGTACATGAGGCAGTGGAAATAGCCAGAGATCAGTAAACATTTTGGCAGGCCGTGATGACAGCGAAATTCAGCAAAGGAACTCCTACATGATGATGATAGGTGGCTGAGGATGGTCGGGGATATTGCCAATGCTAAGGACACTACAATTTGAACTAGGCAGCCAATGTAGGGTCACCATGCAGTGCATACCATCTCGTCGTGGCGTGACCAGAAACCAGAGAGCTGATCAACTAGCTAAGGAAGTAACAACAGAAGAGAAACTTGATGTTTCTGTCACATACCACCAAAAGAAAAGAATCACCAAATCGACCAGAAAGCCACCAACCTCGGCTCAAGACGATTGTCATTTCATGGACAGACTAGAAAAAAATATATCATTAATCTCCGCATCGTGACAAAATTAAAGTTTGACAAATCAGCCATGTGGACATGTGGACATGTGGATTGGGACCGCATACAGCAGATCGCACACTCCAAGACTGCCACAATACGGCATATCTAGGTAAACCTTCTGGTCTAGAGAAACAACAGTGGAAGATAAACTCTAGGATAACTGAGTAGCCAAACAAAACAAAAAAATAAAAGGAAAAAAAAAAACGAAAGAAAAAGAGAAAGAAAATGAACACGAATAATAAAAAAAGTTATTTGCATGTTTTTTACAGAACACTGCAGTCAACCGCAGCATTTTTTTTTGGCGGTTCGTGATTTCTTGGAAAATTTACGTTTAATTGTTTGCCATTGCTTTTTGAACGACCGGCACTCATACCTTTGTATAGGAAAACAACACAAGACAGTCTGGATCCAAATCGCTCGCAGCAGTTGTGTTTCGAACGCGGTATGCGGGATTACGACTTGCGCCCGTAACTCCTTCGCCACTGAGCAGATCATAAACACCCCTAAAAAAGGGCTTGGCAAAAATTGGTTGAGGCCTTTGCTTCATTATGGGAGAATGAAAAGCATAAGAAGAAGAAGAAGAAGAAGAAGAAGAAGAAGAAGAAGAAGAAGAAGAAGAAGAAGAAGAAGAAGAAGAAGAAGAAGAAGAAGAAGAAGAAGAAGAAGAAGAAGAAGAAGAAGAAGAAGAAGAAGAAGAAGAAGAAGAAGAAAAAGAAGAAAAAGAAGAAGAAGAAGAAGAAGAAGAGGAGGAAGAAGAAGAAGAAGAAGAAGAAGAAGAAGAAGAAGAAGAAGAAGAAGAAGAAGAAGAAGAAGAAGAAGAAGAAGAAGAAGAAGAAGAAAAAGAAGAAAAAGAAGAAGAAGAAGAAGAAGAAGAGGAGGAAGAAGAAGAAGAAGAAGAAGAAGAAGAAGAAGAAGAAGAGGAGGAGGAAGAAGAAGAAGAAGAAGAAGAAGAAGAAGAAGAAGAAGAAGAAGAGGAAGAAAAGCGTGTGGTTATTATCAGGTCGCCAGCCTTTGCTTTCCAAGGCAATTCTCGACGCCCATTTTAGAATGAATCGACCTGGGAGTCCAGGTAAATTTTTAAAATCTGTCACGATGGGGGTTCGAACCCATTACCACCAAGATGGCAGACACACATCTCCGACTACGCCAACACGGCTTTCCTCTTAGATTACTTATTAATTACTACTGGTCTCATGAAGCCTGTGGCCTAGTACATGAGACTTGGACAAGCATGTCTGTCGACATTTTCCCTGCAAGACAGCAAATTACTTTGCCTGGTATTTAGTTTGGTCAGTATAAGATTGGGAACCTATTTATTCTTAACAATCATGAGCATTTTGAACGGTAAACACATTACCCATATCTGTAGCTTGATCTTGCGGTGGTTTCTCATGATGCTCTTGACTTTGAAGTCGATGCCCACAGTGCTGACAAAGGAAGACGTAAACGAGTTGTCGGCGTAGCGGAACAGAAAGGACGTCTTGCCGACACCACTGTTGCCGATGAGCAACACTTTGAACATGTAATCAAAGTTCTGTGTATCGGGGATCGTAACTGTCTGTAGATAATCACAGAGGAATCAATTTACTAATAACAACTTTAGAACTGGATGCCAATCAACAACTGCAGCACGAATGCATGTAAAAGACATTGGGGTACACATTTACGCGGATCTGATGAAATTGCTGAGAGCACGGATTAGTGAAGTGCCATGATCAGATGCTATCTACACCAGACTTAGGACTCACTAACCTGATGATGTTGGATATTTCTGTAGCTCGAGCGTAGTCCACATACATACAGGGTGTTTGTAAAGTCTCACTACGCTTTGCATGTTGAACTAATTTGAATAATGAAGTACATGATGTCATTAAAATAAAAATATGCTAAAATTTAATTAAATTAGGTACAATAGTCACTGCTATGGTCTAACACTGTTTTGGGGAAGCTGGAAAGTACCAATGAAGTATTCATTATGACAAGTGTTGGATATGTCCACCATGGACTTTAAGACCTGTACACGTCTCTTCATATTGTCAAATACCTTCTGCAAAGTGTCTGCTGTTTTTTCTTACGTCGATAACACCATTCTGTTTGGAGTGCAAAGAATTACTCCAGCAGACGACAGCCATTCGTTGCATATTGCTTCACAATGGGCTTTGGAGCATATTTTTTTTTGGTGACGTCGTGTACTTCATTTTTCAAAGTTGTTCTACATACACAGTGTAGTGAGACTTTACAAACACCCTGTACTACTAATACTAGCTCTCGTTACTTCTAGTGAGTGCACAGGGCAGATTTTTGCGGGTGGGCTAGCTTTCCTTATTACCATTGTCTCTCGGCATCGAGCGAACCTACTGCGACTTCTGAGATACTGGCAGTTTACGTCCTCAAGTCAGGGACGAGAAGTCACCATTGAAATACAATTGACCGTCGTGCGGAACAAAACCTCTACCGTGGTCACCAGAGAAAGGTATGCAGATGACACCATTTTACAAGCAGTCTGAAAGTAGTGGTCAAACCATTCTAGCGCTCGATGTAGAAATAAAGAAGGGATTGTCATTAAACATGAGCAAACGTGAATGCGTGGTAATTTACACGATAGCAAGAATTCATATATGTCCTTTTTTTAGACAATAAAATAAACAGTAATGGCCCGGTTCCCGAGTCTTGAGGCTTTTCTGATATACGGTGCTAACTCTGTATTTTTATTGGTCCAGTTTGCACTTGATGGGTGAAGTCAGTATCCGTCGACCTGTTGTACTTCCAAGAAAATTTCCCCGTATCCGCTTAGGTTGAGTCGATCTAGGAAACCAGCTCTATTTAAACCAAACATCTCGCTTCGATGGGGGATTCAAACATATTGCCGCCGGATCATTAATGCAGTGGCTAGGACTAAAGAGTTTCCGTGCAGATGGTTCCAGTAGCAGTCTTAATATGAGTTTTCCTGTCTTTTCCCTATATTCATTGAATGTCACCCATATTATTAAAAAAAAAAAAAAAAACCCGCAACATTATTGTAGTTTCAATTACAAACTTGTACCAACATTTTATTGACAATGCTGAATCGCCCATTGCAGTCGGTTGTGGCGATGCCGGTCAGTAAGAACAGGACTTCTATAGGGTTTTCTAGCGTCGTGTAGCCGTAGCCGGTTCATGACCGTTTGATCTGAAATTCGAAGAGCTCCTGGCATTGACTGGACTGTGGAGGACGCAGATGCAAATCGATTCCTAAGAGTATGAAGCCGCATGAAGCGGTCCTCGGCAACAGTTGTGATTCTGGGTCTTCCACTGCGCGGCCGGTCTGCCACTGAGCCAGTTTCTTGAAATCGCACCCAAAGGCGACTAATGATGCTTCTAACTACATTAAATTCTTTGGCTACTACACTTTGTGACTGTCCCGCCGGTAAACGTCCAATGATGATGAGTCGTTGTTTTGTAGTGAGATGAGCGTTACTTGGGCATTGCATTTTCAACTGAATTTATTCGAGGAGTGTCAATCTTTTATAGGCATTCAATGATATGGTCAGAGAGTTTTGTGTTCAGTAAATTTCACGGGATTATGATGAACCAATAACGAGTTATTGTCAAACATGCTGTTTTGACCTTGACCTCTTTCATGACCTCACGAATGATGAGGTAAGTACAATTCAGCTAACCAAGAGAAGTTAATGACCATATGAACACAGTCGATAGGCTGACTTATGTCCAATCAGCGAATATCTTTTATAAAAGTAAAACAAAAATGTTGCGTTTCTTTGTTTTTGAGCAGTATATTTAATCCCCGCTGAATCAGTCCCTCTAGATATGGACAATCTACGATGTTCTGATACAGTCCCACCACATCCATTGTATCGTAATCAGAGAAGCAGCTGCAGGCACTTTGCCGACATGCCCATCAGAATGGCCTGAGCAGAAAATCCATACTATATTTTTGGCCAGTGCCCTATCAAGCTGCGCAAATCACTCCACACACAACATAATTAAAACGACAGATGATAAATAGTATTCTTCATCCAATACTTTATCATCAGTATCAAACTTGTTGTCTGTCAATTTTTCGTAGTTGAAACTGGTCACTTGTGAGATGAATGCCTGAGAAAGGCTGCGTTGTGCGTCCAAAAGAGACCGATTTCTTTGCCAGACAACAAATACTCTGGTTCGAGGATACTATGAGAATAAAACACGGCTAACTACCGACATGAGACAACTAAACAAGATTTGGACATAAAGTCAGAACTTCTTCATCACGTGCCTTGTCAGCTGGCATAGGCGTTCATGTCTTTCCACTGACCTCGGTCATTGGTACATTTCTCTTGGTCTGTCTCTGCCGCTTTTCCCACTGGTCTTTCCAGATGTCACGATGTTCCCCAATGCCTCTATTCTCATCACATGACCAAAGAATGCTGTTTGTCTCTTCCTTATAGTTGTATATCAGAACAAGATCAGGAGAATGATGTACCATCAGGTGAAAATTAAAAGACAGATAACGATCAAGGCAACACATCTGGCCTTGGAGCGTACATTTAGTTCCACTGATACTCCCACCCTACACGTAATAGCAGAAATTATGGATTAGGAAAAGATGCAGCGCACACCCGAGGCTAGATAATAATAAACAGGTGACGAGTAGAAACGTAATAACAAGAACACACTCCTAAATTTGTTGCTGTTGTTCATAACTAGAAGTGAATAATCAAATGATCTGGTTTAGTTGCTGACAGAATTTCAGTGTATGTGTTCGTTTCAGTCGTTTGCATTAATCGTAATTTTGTTCAGACAGTGAAAATACACAGATGTGTGCTACTTTTCGATACAGTTGTTCCATGTAACTTTTCAATACGGTTGTTGAGTGTAACTTTTCGATACAATTGTTGGGTGTGGCATTTCGTCACATCTCTTTCTTATAACTGTTTAAACAGTTGTTGCTTGTAACCTTTCGACAAATCTGTTGCATATAACGTTTCGAAACAATTGTTGCATGTAACTCTTCAACACACGTGCTTTTCACTTTCACTTTGTGCTCCTTTACTTTAACACATCTCATTTTTAAAATGTTTGTTGTTGTTGAGTCCTTGTTTTCCTTTTATTGCCCATAATATTATACTCGTACATACGCCTCCCCAGTGCAGCAAGGTCTAGCCTAAAAGATGTTTGTAAGAGCCTCATAAATCGTAACGTAACATAACAATCCACATGCCATTAGCGCCATGGGCCAAGGGTTTGACGCAGGCGTTCGTCGTCTGGCTAAGTGACGAAAATACTGACCACTTATTCCTTTGTGTTTTCAGGCCTACACAATTTCATGGCCTTATTAAATCACCCATAGCAGGTTCGTGCTTCGAGTTTAAAAAAAAATGTTTTTTAAATAACAAATCACACGCATATAACAGCCATTTAGTTAAGCAACACTAACTTTCAAGCACATGTATCTAACATAGGAAAACAACAAATCGCTCAACACAAATCAAAGAAGAAATAATCACCCCTTGTGCAGCCTGAGCGTCATCATATTGTTCATCACCCATGTTGCTGTATACAGGTCTGGAATCTAATGGGAGCACAGAATCAATATTTACCTAACCTGCGATGTGTACATAATAGTATTAAACATCAACATAAATCACTTCAGATAACGTTTACACGGAAAGCCGTGAGTGAGAGGTTACCCTGAAAATCTATGGTTCTAAAAGTAATCTCAGCATTGGAATGTGAACTTTTCAAAGAGTCATTGGTATTATATGATTTAACTCGTTCCTCCGTTCTCATGGGTAATGAGATCCCATCCCTTGCCTTCTCGGATAAGGGTTGAAAACAAGTGGTTCATTTATGCCAGTTGTGCACGTTAAAAATCCTTGAATATCGCTAAGAGTAGGCAGTATATGCTCTGCTCTGTTCAAACTATTAAGGAAAGAAAACCTCCCCACGGGTAGACAGAGTCCGTTACCTTGGGTGGAATCTATCCAGAGGAAGTAAACCTAACACAACCGAATGCCGAAGGTTTGACGCACAGACCTGTGATGTGCATAGCTAAGTGTGACGCACTTCCCCCGAAAGCGGAACGGAGAACGAACGAACGAACTTTATTTTCAGTGTTAAGTATTGGGCACGCAGGCCCGTCTGACATTCCGCCCTTCTTCTCTATTTCCTCTCATACATTATTTCATTCAACATCACTTGTGAACCTAATCTTAGACAACAAAAGAACAATAAGCATTAAAATGCATGAAAAGTAGTCAGTAATACATGACTCACTGAGGCAATGTTTAACATGGGCATTGTAAATACCTAAGGAAGGTGTAACGTGCTATACATATGGGAATGTTTATTGGCTAGTCATCGTTTGAGATAATTTTCCATTATTATTTTTTTTTAAAGGGGGGGGGGGGCATGTAGTTTGTACTGAGGTAGTGTTCAAACAGGTTGGAGAAGAAGAAGAAGAAGAAGAAGAAGAAGAAGAAGAAGAAGAAGAAGAAGAAGAAGAAGAAGAAGAAGAAGAAGAAGAAGAAGAAGAAGAAGAAGAAGAAGAAGAAGAAGAAGAAGAAGAGAAGACGAAGAAGACGAAGAAGAAGAAGAAGAAGAAGAAGAAGAAGAAGAAGAAGAAGAAGAAGAAGAAGAAGAAGAAGAAGAAGAAGAAGAAGAAGAAGAAGAAGAAGAAGAAGACACTGTTTACTGATCACATTGACAAGCGACAATAATGTGTATTTTAACTGATTAAGGGCCATGGAATGAGTAATCGTCTTACGCGACTTCCCGTGTCTGCCTTAGGCATATATATCGCCGAAACGATGTCATTGCGAAATATTGTCTCAATTAAAACATCAATACAGGAGTTTTCCCTAAGCAACTTGCTTTAATTTGATATATAATACAACATGTATGCTGCCATATTAAAAACTTTTAAGTCATAACTGTTACCTGTTACACCCCTACTCCCCCCCCCCCCCCGCGCGAACTGTGCAGCTTAGAGTGTTCTTTTTTCCGATCCCAACATAGAAAGAACCACACATTACCGAGGATATACCCAATAAGCTGTAAGACGGGTAACAATGTTTCTATTTCTTATTTTTGTTTTAATGCACGAACGAAGCTAGAATAATACAACAAAAATGTAACTTTTTCAGTTCTATATAATTGTTATTTAAATTTCATAATTTTCTGGGACAGAAGGAATTATGTTAACAGCTACGATTCAGTAGGTTAAGGTAGTGAATATCTGAGACACAAGGAGTAAATTAATGACTAGAACAGCTAGACTAAGTAATAAATGTCTGGGATAACATGAGTTAAAAGCCAACTAATGTGAAGATTGAAATTCTGTCCTTTAAAGTATCACCATAATCTAGTGACAGGGAGCAAGTACAGCGAATTCTCTTTTCTCTTCCTCATAACACTCAGAGTTGGTTGGTTGGTCGTAAACCTCTTTTTCTCCTTCATAACAACAAATTTAGTTGGCTGGTTGTGAGTCCTCTTTTTCTTTCTCCCTCAGAACATTCAGATTTGGTTGGTTAGTCATGAATCCTCTATTTCTCCTTCATAACACTTAGATTTGGTTGGCAGGTTGTGAGTCCTCCTTCTTTCTCTCTCTTCCATTCCCACATCCTCACTCGTTCATAACACCTAGATTTTGTTGGTCGGTTATGAATCCTATTCGAGGCTCTTAATTCTTAAGTTCAACACATTGGCGTTCTGAGCACCCAAGCCCCGGCATGCGCTTGTATCTTTCGGGACAGGGTGGCGTAGAGACTTTTGTTATAACCCAGTGCCAAAGTCATAGAGACTTTTGTTATAACCCATTGTCAAAGTCATAGAGACTTTTGTTATAACCCAGTGCCAAAGTCATAGAGACTTTTGTTATAACCCAGTGCCAAAGTCATAGAGACTTTTGTTATAACCCAGTGCCAAAGTCATAGCGACTTTTGTTATAACCCAGTGCCAAAGTCTTAGAGACGTTTGTTATAACCCAGTGCCAAAGTCGTAGAGACTTTTGTTATAACCCAGTGCCAAAGTCATAGCGACTTTTGTTATAACCCAGTGCCAAAGTCTTAGAGACGTTTGTTATAACCCAGTGCCAAAGTCGTAGAGGCTTACGTTATAACCCAGTGCTAAAGTACCCAAGTACTATCCTCACGGGACTATGTATCAATTTTCTCCTTTCCCCAGAAAATAATTGGGTGTGCAAGACCGGTACGGGCATTTCATATCTCCGGAGAGGCATACTAGGATGTAGCCAGGTAACTGTTAAGCACAACACGTAAGACCGGGATTTTTTCACCTGGACTTCTAGTAACAAAATTTGCCCCTGGTCTCTGGGTAGTGAGATCTGACGCCGGTGTGTATTGTTGAGCACGTAAAAAATCACTAGGCAGTTGGAAATCGAAAAAGAGTAGCCTAACGGCGCTTCCCGGGCAAAAATTCGAGTTAAAAATCTACCCAAAGTATTTCAGGATTCTCGCCGGTGCTACGGAGTTCGTGCAATGAGCTGAAAATCTCCGGACTCAGACTTGAGCAAGGAGTAGAACGGAGCACTTATGGGTTACACCCGTGTGCCGTGATGTTGATCCGTCGGCTAAACTAAACGTAAGACTGGCAGGGATTCCTACTATAAAGTAATGCGTTCTCCACTGGTTTTAGGTATTTCGTTGTCAACAGATTGCAACTCAATAGAGAGAATCCCCAGACATTAACGTGGCTACATCTAGAGAAAACAACAGTCAACATGATGTCATTGATGTCCCCGCGAGTTTATCTTCAAACTGAACTCTTGGAGGAGACACTTAATTAGTTTCACATTCTTGGATTCCGAGGTAAGCAGCACACACTTTTTTTTCATTTTCCCATTCTTCTCTTTCTGTTATCATACTTCTTCTATACGTCAGGTGTGTGGTCTAGAGACCATCAATCGTGAAAGAGAGTGGGTTGAAGTTCCGGAAGACATCACGGACTGACACAATGTAATAATAACACTGGGTCGTGAGTGCAGAGAATAGGCAGCGGGCAGCACTGAATTTGAAGTGCAACAGCTGATCCAGAGCAACACACATCAAGGTGACATAGTCATCTACACCGATGGGTCAGTGGTGAGAAACAGACGTAGTGGCTGGGGCTTTATTGTAAAGGCTAATGGACGAGTCTTGAAACAGGAGAGTCTGGCATATGAGACTACGACCTCCAGCATGAGAATGGAGGTCGAGGCAGTAACAGCGGAATTCCGGTGGCTAGAGGAGACTGCCGCAACACACGTTGTATTCATTACGGATTCAAAGAGTATGCTTAGTAAGGTGGAGAAAGGAATGTTTCGTGTGGAATGGCTCTCGTCGCTTCAGAGGTCACCGATTATGGGAATTGTATGGATATTTTGCCCTGGCCATGCTGGGAAATGAACAGGCTGATAGGCTAACAGGGAATGCACCTCTTGGTGGTAGTTTGCCTATGGATAAGGGGGAGGTGGTCGTGCGCTTGTGGGACCAGGTGGAGAAGGCGGGGGAACAGATTGAGAACCCATATGTGGAAAGAACGAGATTACGGGGGATCGGCAGGGGTTCTGGAAGAATCTCAAAACTGAGAGGGAAGACCAGTAGAACTTTTAATCAGATAGCGGCGGGAACGATTAGTAGTATGACTCGTCGCTGGCTGTTGAACGAGGGGACGGAGCACGTATGGAAATGTCCTGAGTGCAGTGATGTCGGTTCTAGACCCAACTCAACTCAACTACAAGATATGCAGTGATGTCGGTTTTTAACTCAACTCAACTCAACTCATACTTCAATGTAGTCATTGTAGTGTGTTCTCCGGCCTTACATGTTGGTGTATTTACTTGTGTTTGTTTGTTGATGAAGGCTTGTTGCAGTAGCGCCCTTTGTTTTACGTAACTGTATTATTAAATATTCCCAGTACTTCGTGTGTTTATATTATTTACATTTGCACAGCTGTACAGCAGTTTCACTTTTGTTACTCATGTGGAAACGTAATTACCGCGCGTTAGTTTGTGATCATCTTACCATTCAGACCACGGCTGAGAAACAAATCCTGTATCACAGATGATCAACATGTAACCGGCAGTCGCCATATCTTGGGACATTGAACATTTCTAGAGAAAGTGATGATGATCAGACTATATATTATTGTTGATTATCAAGGTTTAATTTAATTCTGATATCCAACATATAAAACAAGTTTAAGGGATAGTTACACTGGGTGTCACAAATCCCCGAAATGTCTTCTTCTTCTTCTTCTTCTTCTTCTTCTTCTTCTTCTTCTTCTTCTTCTTCTTCTTCTTCTTCTTCTTCTTCTTCTTCTTCTTCTTCTTCTTCTTCTTCTTCTTCTTCTTCTTCTTCCTCTTCTTCTTCTTCTTCTGCGTTCATCCCGAATGTTTGTTTTGGACGTAGTTGCGTTGTGCCTTTCTACAGCAGAGCTGCGATATTTGCACCTTTCGGCCAACACACCCGACTTGTTCAGACATTTGTTGACCGGGATACCTTCCCAGGTGAATTGTGTTCGAAATCAGCCTCACGCGATTTGGAAGCAGACCCCTTCGCGTTGATTTCGATAGTATGTGGCGTCGGCAGTTCAGAAAGCAATATGAAACTAGTGAACTAACATTGCCCAGTAATTCACAAACAGCCAATAATTGATGTAGTTGATTGCAACGTCCTGTAAAGAACATGCAACTATCTGTAACCGTAAAATACACTCTAATGTCAGAAACGTAGGATGAAGTAACGGAGTACAAGAAACATGTTCATACACGTTACTGTAAAATGAAAGGAATTAACTCTCACTGGAGTCGTATTTCTCATCACCACCAGCATGTGCCAAGTCAAATGGCTTATACGTTCATGTCACACCACAGATCGGGGTCCTTGGCGTTCATGTCACACCACAGATCGGGGTCCTTGGTGTTCATGTCACACCACAGATCGGGGTCCTTGGTGTTCATGTCACACCACAGATCGGGGTCCTTGGTGTTCATGTCACACCACAGATCGGAGTCCTTGGTGTTCATGTCACACCACAGATCGGGGTCCTTGGTGTTCATATCACACCACAGATCGGGGTCCTTGGTGTTCATGTCACGCCACAGATCGGGGTCCTTGGTGTTCATGTCACACCACAGATCGGAGTCCTTGGTGTTCATGTCACACCACAGATCGGGGTCCTTGGTGTTCATGTCACACCACAGATCGCAGTCCTTGGTGTACTGATACATTCTATTGATCATTCTCTGACTCTGATCTGCTTTGATTCACACAACCTAAATAAGGTGATGTGATGATTTCTCCTTGCCTTGCGTATCCAACCGGAGGTATGTTACTCTACCTTAGCGATTTCCGGCTTTCATGACAAATGAGTGCCCTGTTCAGTTGAAGAGTTGTTCATGTATACAGTGGATACTCGAACCTCAGAGCTCTGTTTGGCCGTTCTCCACCACTTGTAGATGCAGTCGGTAGTTTCCCTTCGTCAAATGTGAGACCATGATGACGTTTCTCATACTCACCAGTACTTATAGGATACGTAAAGTTTGAGATCATGGCATGGTGAATAATTAGTATCAGTACTCATGTACATTACATGAGCCAGCAGGCCGCAGACATGATCACCAACGCCGCACGGCATATGAAAAAGAAGTAGTTACGGTCCGTTTTACACGCCTTAGGCCACTGGGCATAAGGTGTCAGATCTATAGTTTTATGGCCCAAACGGCACTCGAGGGGGTCATGTGATCAATAGCACACTGCTGCATTCACTTTCCAAAACATCTCCTGGTACCAATTCTTTGTCCGGGGGGGGGGGGGGGAGGGAACAAGGCAGCCCAAGCCAATTGTGAACATCCCATACGATGCTAATTCAAACTCATGACCACCAGGTCGGTAGTTTTAGTATTTAAAACACAAAGTCGCTTAAATGTCGACTTCATTGCACCGGGTATTTATCCCATATGGCCAAGTCTCTTTCCGCAGCGAACTGCCGAAAGCGTCTAACAAAGCACGAACTCCCACAGGAGTCTCTGGAAAAAAAATGCCCGGAATCGAACCCACAACCTTCGCCTTCGGAGCCCGAGTGAGACGGCTTGGGTACTTCGCCACGGAGACTCCGTATTTTTAGTATTTTAACAACGTTTAATGCAGATGATCTGCTTGCGTATTTAAAGATTAGAGACGGAAAGCAAGTAGCACAAGAGTTGATTGAGACAGTAAATAAAGTGACTGACTGGTGCACAGAGTTGGGTGGTGTCATCAGCCCTGATAAGGCGTCAATGTTATGGTGCTCTTTGGACAATATGAATCCCAGCTCTCACTATAAACGGCAGTCGTGTTAACACAGAGAGTATAAAACACTAACATACTTTGAAATCACCTTCGACAGAAACCTGTCGATTAGGGATCATGTGGAAGAAATTGTTATGCGTTTTAAGAAGGAAATTGTTGCACTGTAGAATACTGTAGCAATGGACATGTAGCAAATAATGTTTTTAATACACTATCAACATCCGATTCTCTCAGTAACTGAGTATGGAATGGGACGCCTGAAAGTGTCAAAGTCCGCTGGTGAAACTAGAATGGGGCGTGTACAATGAAGCTATTCAGGTGATCATGGGATGCGTAAGGGACATACCAGTAGTGTGTGAGTGTGTGTGTGTGTGTGTGTGTGTGTGTGTGTGTGTGTGTGTGTGTGCGCGATACATCCTAGCTTTACCAACGATTGTAGACAGACTATAGGTTCTTCAGGCTAAGTCATATCTCCAAATGGCATAAGACAACTAACATTACCTGCCTGAAGCCCTGGACACAGTTAAGGGCCACAGGCTGATACAAAATAATCATGGATGGCTCATGTAGAGGACACAATCATAGAAGTGTGCATGCTTAAGAACATTGGGAGAAGCGAGGAGTGGGTTTGAGTGCCAGAAGAAAATCAGACTTGTGCAGATTTATAATTGTATTGGATCAGGAGTGCAGGGATTGACAAGTAGACAAAGCTGAATCAGAGGTGTAACAAGTGATTCACAATTCGCGCCCAGGTGATGTAATAATTTGAACGGATGGCTCTATGCTAAGAGGTAAAAACGTCTCTGGGAAATCATAGTAAAGAAGCTTAATGGATCGTGTTCAGTGTAGGAGGGCCTGACATATGATACGCCGTTATTTAGTCTGAGAATGAAGTTGGAGGTAGTTACTGCAGCGTTTCACTGGCTGGAAGACAACGTGCACACATGTCGTGATTGTAACGGACTCAAGAGGAAGCTGAGAATCGTGAAGACATACATGCTTCGTGTAGTGGCATATTTCAATTAAAAAATCAAACATACAGAGTATAACGCAGGGTTGTTTTCCTTAGGACATGCTTTTGTGTTGGGAAACGAACAGGCGGATAGACTGGCCGGGTCTGCACGGTTTGGTGGGGATATTGGTGAGCGATAAAGCAGATGTGGATAAATAGTGTGGAACAACAGATAAATCATCACGAGGTAGAGAGAATGGTGCGACAGACAGTGACCAGAGGAACTGGCCGACGCTCGGTACTCAGAGAAAAGGACAGACGGACACATGACCGGAATGCAACTGGTACATTAGTATTGGAACTCTTCGCTAGCTGTTAAAGGTGAGGACGGAGCGCGTATGGAGATGTCTCAAGTCCTGTGATCTCGATTCTTGGCGTAACTCTTCTTCTTCTTCTTCAGCGTTCCGAGCCGTTGAGGTTCTTTGCTGCAGATACAATCCGTCTCCATTCGTCTCTCTGGCGTAAGTCTTAATTTAAAAAAATATTTTAGACCCTATCCTAGTTTCAGCAGACCAGATAATAATTAATATTTAAAATTAATATTATTAGAATTAATATAAACACAATCCTGGCAGGAAAACATTACAGTGACATGCAAGTAGTTGTGTCTTCTGCGCAACTATATTACACGTTAACAAACAACGACAATGAACATTACTGTTATAAAATGAAGCATTTCATTCACAGTTTCCACACAATTTCTACAAACTACAGCTAGAAAACTTGTATCAAACGCCACCAATAACTGCTACCTTACCCAGGAGAGCGTTCATTAAAGTCCCCAATACCCGGATGTTGAACACGC
Organism: Cepaea hortensis; assembly: GCA_963921405.1. Lineage (NCBI taxonomy): Eukaryota > Metazoa > Mollusca > Gastropoda > Stylommatophora > Helicidae > Cepaea > Cepaea hortensis. The sequence goes on along the minus strand of OY992885.1, from coordinate 50,269,429 downwards.
AGCACTAATGTGAACCACATCATTCCGGGGAGGTGCGGAAATAGAACAGAAATATCTGTCGGCCCGAAACCCTGGCAGCGATTCACATATCACACGACATACATTCAAGGGTATTGAACGACACTTATAGAAGTAACGACAAGGAGTAAAGGTCAGATGGGATACCCATCATGATCATCATCGTCCTTATCATCATAACCATATTGTGCCTTGCAAAATGGCGCTGGTTTTCACATCTCTACACATACTTCGGTCCTTTGTGTTCTGGATTAATTCTTTGCAGAACTACATCAACGTTTGTGCATAAGTGATTTAATGTGCATGATGCGAAAGTACGAAGTGGGTTCTGTACATAGACAGTGGACTGAATCGCTGGGGAGATCTGTGATCCGTAGAGTCACCTTCATCTTCGCTCTTTGTCATGCCGGTGGTGAGGGAAATGAACACGATGATTAACTTGCTGGCTCTGTTTGCTCTGCAGATGACCAGCCCACGGAAGGTGCCAATGTTATTAGAGACATGTCGAGAGCGGAGGGCTTTGAGGCCAGTGAACCAACACCGTGGTACAGAATGAGAGACTCGGGAGTAAGAATTGGCACAGCTAGACACGAGAGGGGCATCGGGAGAACGAGGGGCCTCGTCATCCAACACAGAACTGGCACTATTAGCCACCAGACTGTGATGCATATATTGAGGAGGATCTGAAAACCTCAATATATTTACTTTGTTTACTTATTTATGTTTACTTGCATCTTGAAGTTTATGCATCAAATTGTCACTTATCTTGTCAACAGGTCTGACCAAAGTTCTCCTTGATAAAATAATATTGTTCATTTTTGTATTCTGGACACATAATGTTTGCTGCATGTAGCAAACATTCCTTGATGAACTCGCCATCAGAAAATGGCTTGTTCTGTTTTATAATTATGTGTGACAGCACAAGACTAGCTTCTGTTGCAGCATCTTGAATTGATTGATTGATTGATTGATTTAGGAACCGACATCACAGCATTCGGGACATTCCCATAAGCGCTCCGTCCCCATCCCCAGCAGCCAGCGAAGAGTTCCAACACTAATAGTTCCAGTAGCAATCTGATTATATGTCCGTCTCGCCTTTCCTCCGAGCGCCGAGCGTCGGCCAGATCCCCTCGTCACACCTCGCTGTCTCATTCTTACCAGACTATGGCGATCCATCTGCTCCTCCAAGGTGTACACGTGCTCCCACAAGGCCGCAACCACGTCTGCCTTGTCATGCATCAATACTCCACCAAGTTTTGCCGAGCCAGCCAATTTGTCCGCCTGTTCATTCCCCAGCACACCGGCATGCCAAGGAGAAAAGATCCAGGTGATGCTTACTACCCGTGACCTCCGAAGCGAAGCAAGCCACTCTGCACGAAGCTTGCCTGTTCTCACCCTTCTCAGCATGCTTTCTGAGTCAGTTACAATCACAATGTGTGTATGTATCGTGTTTTTTATCCAGCGGAAAGCTGCACTGACCGCCTCCACCTCCATTCTTAAGCTAGATGTAGTGTTATCATACGCCAGGCTCTCCTGCACCAAACGCCGACCATTAGTTGAATTGAATTGAAGACTGTTAGTGAAAACAATTTCAAAACAATGTTTTCCCGTAGTGAATTTGAATAACGAAGACACAAACAATAGATTTCACGATTTATTGCCTGGCATATTTCGCTGCATCTCGTGAGGTACATACTGCAGAAATCACACAACTTACGTGAATTAACTAGATAAATCCTTCAAGTTGAAATATACACATATTCGCACAGTAATGTCACTTATCTATCACGGTAATTTTAAGCTGGCTAACATGACTTTCTGTTTGCACAATTCTGGCTTGCGTTGATAGATCATAATTGCTTCTGCAAATTTTAACAAGCGAGTATTTTGTGTGTTAAACAACACGCGAAATGCAGTGTTTCTGTCCACAACATGGACACTTTCGACAATGTGCCTCCCGATTGAAGGCGCCGGGAGCTTCCGGTGTGTCGGCCCCACGAGGCTAGCATCTCCTGTGTGTTGTATCTTGTTGACCCATTGAGGTATGTGTTCTGACACCCGTTTGTTAAGCTGTCTCTCTGTCCTACCAATGTAAACGGCCTGGCATCTACATGTGAATTGGTAAATACAATTGTTTGTGGCGTACAGAGGAACAGGCTCTTTGACTGCTGGTGTAGGAATCGGTACGGTTTTATATCTAATGACTGGAGTTGCCGCACAGAATGTTCGGCCTACTGCTGTAGTACGCCGGTCTTGTAGACGTTGCATTACGTCATCCCCTCGAAAGGTTAGCTGGATGAATACCTTGAGTTTAGGGACTGTAGTTACGTCTGCTTTGGGTGTGGGCTGTTGGCAGTGGCGCTTTATAAATCCTGTGGAGTACCCATTCAGGTTTAAGACATTCTTCAGAGTTTCAAATTCCTCTGTCAGTGTGTCCTGGGTGCATATCTTTCTAGCACGGTCAAACAAGGTCCGTACTAAGCCCCGTTTGTACTGGACAGGTGTGAAGCTCTGAAAATTTAGGTATTGGCCAGTCCATGTTCCTTTGCGATACACCGATCTTTGAATTGTGCCGTCTGCTCTACGTCTCATTAGAATATCTAGGAACGGTAACGCTTCGTTGTGTTCGTGTTCCATAGATAGAGAGATGTTTATATGCGTCTTGTTCATTGTGGCCTGAAATGATGTTGCTTGTAGCTCGTCTGTGGTGATAATTAGTATATCGTCCACATAACGACGGTAAAAAGCCAAGTTGTTGATGTCTGAGGATCTCTTTTCTTCTAAATGTGCCATGAAGATGTCCGCTAGAATAATTTGCTGTTTCTCTAAATTTTTCAATAACTCCAGGCATTTCCTTTAACTGTCGTTGGTTGTTAAATTGTATCCGAAACCGGAATGTTTTGTTTGATAACGTCTTTTTAAAATTGTACTCCTTGAAGACAGCCACTGACTCACGACACAACAAGCAAACTGACTTGCTACCAACTTTGGTAAAACAGTATTTAGTTGTCCATTCATTATAAAAAAAACACGGCGTTCATCTTCAATCTTACGTTTGTTATTGACACTCATTGTTTTAATAAATTTCTAACAGTTAAAATTTTACAAAACTTTAAAAAGGAAATGAAACAAAACCTACTTCCGGCTGTGGGTGAAAATAAAAGATTCGGAAAACAACAAGTAAACTCAGAATAAATTTCATAAATATATCGAGACTACTACAACAAACAAATGTAAATGTGGAAATAATTTATAACAGCAACAAACTTTCACATTTAATATTTTCTTGAAACATAAATCATTTTATTCACCAGAGAAATATCTTTTTTTTTTCATAAAATCATCCTTTGTAAATTATTTTACATGTCGATAAATATGTCTCTTTGTTAAAATCGATAATTTCGCAATTTAGCATTACAATACAAAGGTCAAGGACTATTTACAAAAATAGAAAATTAGTAAGAAATGTTATCATAAATATTAAAACATTCATAACAGTACATGACATTCTGTAAAATTCAACAAAATAACTTAAAAACGAAGAAACAACTTTTATTTCTAATTACCCTCGAGGGGCGTATAATATCAGTTGCCAGGCCGCATGCGGACCGCGGGCCGTAGTTTGCTCACTCCTGCTCTACACTATCTTCACTGGATTCTCCTGTTGGGGCATACATTTGAATAACATTTGTGCTAAAAGGTCTGCCGCTTAATTTAACTAGTAGAACTCTGTTTGACACAGCCCAATATCCTTGAACAGATATTGATGCTTGCTGATCCACGATAATTGCTACCCCTCTTCGTCGATCTTCTCCTCCAGAATAAATGATCTTAAACTCTTAATCTGTCTTAATCTCTGCTTAAGTCCATCTCGTAGTTGTATATACTGTTCTACTTTCATTAACCTCTTTCTTATAGTTGTATATAATGTTCTACTTTCATTAACCTCTTCCTTATAGTTGTATATAATGTTATACTTTCATTAACCTCTTTCAGTCAATCGTTGTTGGTTATTCTGGCAATCCAAGATTTCCCGAACATTTGACTCAAGACCATCGCCTCCAACGACGTGTTCTTTCGTGTTCCATGGTTCACTGCCAAACAGCAAAACATGTTCTTTATAACATTTAAGTACTTTGTTTCTGACATTTATTGATAGTGACTTAATGCGTAAAATATTTTTGATTTTCTGAAATGCAGCTTTTGTTGGACACATTCTATTCTTGTTATTTGTAAATCATCTACCATCTGATATTATTATAGATATCACAATTTATCAATTTGGTTAAGCACTTTTTCTTCTCTTGTAATATCACATTTTGTCGTACCGTTTTCATTGATATAAACAGCGTTTCTCTTTTCTTGATACTCAAGTCCTATTTTGCACTCTCTATACAATGCCCAGCAATTGTTGTAGATCTTGTAAGCTTTCAGTCATCAATACTGTGGCATCTGCACAGTGTGGCTTGTTTATATTATAACCCAACCCATATACACACGGCTCCTATTTGATATCTCCCATTATTACTTCGCTATAGATAGATAGATAGATAGAGAGAGAGAGAGAGAGAGAGAGAGAGAGAGAGAGAGAGAGAGAGAGAGAGAGAGAGAGAGAGAGAGAGAGAGAGAGAAGTGATCCGGCGACCTAGGAGCCCAGATCACTGTTAAAAATCCGCCTCGATGCGAATTGAACCCATATAACCAGGGCTGACAGGCTAGCCACTGAGCTTCTAAGGCTTTCCTTATATAGACATGTTTGATGGGAACGAATTATGGGAACGAATTCCGTACTCTCAAAGCTATGGACAACAACACACAGGAGCAAGGCAAGGAATCTGTAGTCGAAATTAGTAGTGGGAAAAGGTAATGGTCATTTTTACACGCCGGGTGAGCACTGTGCATATGATGCTAGACCCATATTATTATAGATAAAAATCAGTAGGTGATCTTTAAAAGTCGCTTAAAAGTCGATATATTTGACTTCATTGCGCCGGGTTTTTATTCCATATGGCCCAGTCTCTGTCCGCAGGGCCGAAAGCGTCGCACAAAGCACGAACTCCGTAGCTCCAGCGACGACCTCCAGGAGTCTCCGAAAAAAGAACTCGTGAACTGAAGGACGCGGCCCGGAATCGAACCCACAACCTTCGAGCCCGAGTCGAACGGCTTTACCACTTCGCCACGGAAAATCCGGGGTGATTTAGTAGTTATCACGCTGGCCATTTTTACTTCCAGAGACATTCCTTGTTACTCATTCTAGGCTAGGTTGACCTGGAACCAAGTAGCAGCAATTAAAATGGGAAATAAAGAGGGTAGTTACGAACAGATAAAGCTAGGAGTACGACAGGGGTGTGTCTTGTCGCCGGACCTCTTCACCCTCTATAGCGAAGTAATAATGAGAGAGATCAAAGAGAAGCCAGGAATACTAATCAGAGGTTATAATATTAACAATATACGCTATGCAGATGACACAGTATTGATGGCGGATAATGCAACAGACCTACAACAATTGTTGGACACGGTAGTAACAGAGAGTGCAAATGAAGGACTCTCCTTTAATATCAAGAAAACAGTAACAATGGTGATATCAAAGAAAATGGTGATACCAAAATGTGACATAAAAATAGAAAAGAAAATTCTTAACCAGGTGAATAATTTTAAATACCTAGGGGCATTTATAACATCAGATGGAAGATGTACAACAGAGATTAAGAGCAGAATAGGGCAGGCAAAGGACGCATTTCAGAAAATGAAAAGTATCTTATGCAATAAGTCACTATTAATGAATGTAAGAAAGAGAGTGCTGGAATGCTATATAGAACCAGTTTTGCTGTATGGCAGTGAATTTTGGAATGTAAATGTTAAAATTAGGAAGAACTTAGAAGCAACAGAGATGTGGTTTTTGAGACAAATGTTGTGAATTCCTTGGACTGCCAGAGTAACTAACAATGATTGCCTGAAAGAGGCTAATTAAACTAGAACACTATATACAACGATAAGAAAGAGACAAACTGCTTTCTTTGGTCATGTGATGAGAAGAGAGACATTGAAGAACATCGTGACAACTGGAAAGATCGAGGGGAGGAGAGGCAGGGGCAGATCAAGAGAAACGATGCTGGATGGATTGGGACGGTGGCATGGCGGAATATCATCAGTAGAGTTGATCCAGAACACCAAAGACCGAGATCTGTGGAGAGCCATGAATGCCTACGCCAACTGGTAGGGCACTTGATAATGATGATCATAATAGACCCAGAAACACGATTCGATGTGTTTGTGTATTTATTGTTTAACTATGCTTGGTTAACATACGCCTGTCAGGTTTTAATGAGATATGACTGAGCTCCCGTAGTTTACCGCTGAATGTTGGGTTGCACTCACCAAAATCGACACCCCACATTATTCCTACGGTTTCGGGCAGAGGAGAGGAATTGGGAGGCTACTAGCATTGTAATAGTGCGAGAAAATGCAACTTAACGACTACATCTCATTTACAGGGTAGCCCTGGCCCTAAGCCTTGGTTGGAAACTGGTCTATGATCGAAGCACCGATAGGCGGAATTACAGTATTGCTTTGCTGATCCGGCAGCTTCTGCAGCTTGTCTTGTTCAAGATGTATTGGTTTTACCGTTCCTCTAAAGTAAACTAGGCAGGCCGAAAGAGGGATCATGCTGCATTGGTAACACATGGTCTCTACATTTCAGTCCAAACTGTATGCTATGGTGAGACATAACTCAATTCCTGGTCCCAATCATGGGTTGTAGTTATTATGCCAATGGCTAAATACTCAGTCTGTTTAAATGTGATCGTTGTGGGTTCGGGTGGATAATAGACCTAGCTAATCAAGACGCCTTGTTGAAGGGTGACTAGATGGTTAAGCGTTGAAGCTTACTTTTTCCAGCAGCTTTGGGAAGCGACATGTTCGAATCCGGTATGGTCACTGCAGCTTTCAACACACACACACACACACACACACACACACACACACACACACACACACACACACCCACACACACACACACACACACACCCACACCACACACACACACACACACACACACACACACACACACACACACACACACACACACAGACAGACAGACAGACAGACAGACAGACAGAACGAACGAACGAACCAACGAAAATCTTTATTTTCAAAGGGTTAAGAATTGGGCACGCAGTCCCGTCTGACATTCTGCCCTTCTTCTCTATTTCCTCTCATACATTCTTTCATTCAACATCTCTTATGAAGCAATTCTTTGACAACAAAAGAACAATAAGCATTAAAACGCATGAATAATAATCAATAATGCATAACTCGTTGAGGCAATGTTTAACAAGGGCATCATAGATACCCAAGGTGGGTGTAACGTGCCATACATATGGGAATGTTTTATTTTAAATTTTTGGCTAGTTGTCGTTCGAGATAATTTACCATTATTATTGTCTTTGTTGCTGTTTGTTTATTTTAAGGGGGCATGCAGTATGTCCTGAGGTGGTGTTCACACAGGTAGCGACTGCATGTATAATGATTGATGGTGTCTTTGATTACTTGCGGAAGATTGTTCCACAACTGAGTGGCAGAGTATGCTAAGCTTGTTTTAAACAAGTCTATCCTAGGTTTAGGGACACGAAGTATATTTAGTCGTTCGCTATGTCTTGCGTTATATTTAAACAATGGCCAAATGTAGCTTGGGGCATTTTGAAATAGGATTTTGTGAATTAGTTTAGCCTTATTAAAAAGTAGGTGTTTGATGGAGTGGCGGTAACCCAAGACGTTCATGTAGGTTAGAATTGTCTATAAGCTTATCATCATTGATTAGACGCAATGCCCTTTTCTGGAGTGAATAAAGGCGTTTTGTTATTGATTTGGAGCATCCATCCCAGATTGTGGAGCAATAATCAATATGTGTTTGTATGTGGGAAGTATAGAATATCTTTGTTGTGTTTTCGACTATAGATAGATAGATAGATAGATAGATAGATAGATAGATAGATAGATAGATAGTCTAGTGTGTTTTTTAATCTCTGCTCATGAGTGCTAATCAATACCTGTGAATGTATTCCCCATGCTATTTCACTGGCCTTTTGTATGGATGTGAAGCGTGGACAATGAGCAGACAAGCTGAATAACATCTAACGGCTGTGGAAATGTGGTTTTTGATGAAAATGCAAATAATACCATGGACAGATAGAAAAACCAACGACCAAGTCCTAGAAGAAACAAACGAAAACCGTAAACTGATTAGAGAAATTAGACGTAGACATTCACAATTGAGAAGAAATCAATTAGAGAACTAGATGACAACTGGCAAGCTCGAAGGGAAGAGAACAAGGGGCGGGCAGAGAAATAAATACCTGGATGGCTTGGCCACGTTGTATGGTCGAGGAAAGAATACTGAGCTGATCCACGACTATGGTGACCGAGTGAGATGGCAAAACATGACCGCCCACTCTTAACGGCACAACACATGATGGTGATGATGGTATGTCTGTGTTTAGTTTGTCTCATCTTTTCGCAGGAGCTACATATACCTAACTGTTTATATTCCATATTTTTATATCCTGCTGCATCTGTTTTAGGGATGTTAAGTTGGCTATGCGTCGAAATACATTTGTTACTTATGCTGTGGTCTTGTGTGGATGGCAGGTTCCTATCAATGTGTGGCCACTCTATCTTTAATTTGTATATTATCTAATGTATTTTATTCGCTACCATCGAATAAAACTGGTCCAAGAACATTATCGTGTTTCGGAAACTGAAATACCTTGGCCATATCAAGCGTTACAGTAGTTTAGAAAGAGCAGTGATGGAAGGCGTGAATTCTAAAAAAAAAATAAAAAAATAAAAGAGACATGTCGACCGGCAGGAAGATGGACGTAGGACACTATAGAGCGACGTTCTACACATGATCTGCCGCATGCAGATGACTGTATCCTCTATTCTCTACTTCATTCCCTACTTCTGGGAGTGCCAATCAATAAATGTAGCTTTATTACGTTCGACCCCAGACCATAGCGCATCAAAGCCCCTGCAAATGAAGCTCAGATTAGCCAATGTAATGTGCTAGCGTAAATGGTTCCTAAAATATAAGATAAAACCCAGAAAAGCCAGCCCCTGACAAGCAAAGCAAGTGAATATAAAGTACAGTAATGGGGCTTTTCCCACATCTTGAAGCCTATTTGATATATAATGCTAGTACAGTAATTTATAGGCGAATAGACATTCGATGGATATGTCGTAAATATCGGGGAAATTTGGATAATTAGCAAATCAGCTGATAAGCACATATCGACCTTTGAATATAAATGTTACAGAGTAGTATTAAAAATTCATTGGGCACAAAGAAGAACACAAGAATCTATTGAAAACCATGGGGAAATGAAATGTTTGGACTTGCAAAAATGATAAGAGAGTCTGGAAACGGTAATTATGGAGGGAAGTGTACCGGACAGACGGAGAAAAGGAAGACCAGATCGCAGGTAGATGAGTTGAGTCTAGAACCGACATCACTGCACTCGGGGCATTCCTAGAAGCGCTCAGTCCTAATCTTCAACAGCCAGCGAAGAGTTTCAATACTAATGGTGCCCGTTGCAATCTGATTATTTGTCCGTCTTGCTTTACCTCTGAGTGACGACTGTCGACCAGATCCCCTGACCAGCCCTTGCTGCCGCAATCTCTCTAGGCCATGATAGTATAGCAGGTAGACTCAAAATGTGACAGATCATTGACACATGATACTAACAGAAACCAGACGTCTGACTTTTGATAGAGAAACATTTCTAAACACTGCTGTGGGGAGGGGCCAGTTCTGCTGAATGAAATCCCAACTATATAGCTTGATCTCGGAATGTTTCCACACGGTAGTAGTTCAGCTGCACTAATGATTATAGCTAAATCAATCTGGGCCAATATACACTGCCACACGTCTAATGGTGGGTTGGTGGGTAGGTAGGAAGGTAGATAGGTAGGTTGGTTGGGTGAGTGGTTGGTTGGTTGTCTGGCTGTCTGGCTAGCTACTTAGTCAATCAGTCAGTCAGTCAGTCATTTAGTTAGTTAGTTAGTCACCATAACTTCCTATTCGGCTATAAATCACAAAGAGAACTTGTTTTACTCGCAACAGAAGAAGCCAGTCCACATTCTTGAGGCATGTCGCGAGAAGGGCAAAGCTGGAGCATGTGGTCGCAACAAGAAGGCTGGAGGGGAAGAGAGGCATAGGGACACAGAAAGAGAAAATGCTGAACAGTTTGAGATCATGGCATTGAGGAAAGTCGCTTTCAGAAATGCATGGAAGCACAAGAGACAGAAGACTATGGACAAACATCAACGGAACAGTAAAAAAAGAAGAAAACTTGATCATTGGAAAGCATGTATGTACAACCTGTTGCCGTTTGTTCTTGTTTGGGGCACACTCTTAATGTATTTATAAAAATCGGCATCTCTGACATCATCTCGTATACGTATGATGACTGTCAGGTGTTGTATTGTCTAATGTGTCCTCTAATCCCAACTTCTACGGATGCAGAGAAACATATCAATTATTTCTGTATAAAGTTTGTGACATGTCTTCTATCTTGGACATCTGCACACATGTAATATATTCAGAACATTAAGGGGTTTGGCGGGATTCTCGCCGCCTTCCCCTCCTAGAGAAACTTCTATTGTAAGAAACCGCCAATATACTTATTTTACTCATTATAATTTTTACTACATGGACATTGATGGAAGCTTGTTAATATTTATACAATATGTTGCAAGCAGATGTGCAGCATTCCACATTTTTCGTTATATTCCAATTACTTTATCTAGTTTCTGATGGTAAGATTTCGAAAAATTAAGGTATTTCAAAATAAAGAAAAATTGCATTGAAACTGAAGTTTACGACTCCACAGAACCTAACATCTATAAAAGAGAAGGTTACCTCCCTTTCACTAAATAAAATGGTTATTAGTGCGCTTGTCTAATAAAACAGTGGTTCGGTTTCAATCTCCAGCAGCAGCAGCAGGGTTACTGCTTTTTCAACCAGGACAACTCTGGCGCCGACCCAGACTAATTAAAATTCAATGGCATCGTAACAACGGGAAGACAGTTGACATGTAGGAGAAGCATGGGAAGACAAAGAGAGAAGATTCGCTCGTCATTGGATGGGGAAGTAAATTACAAGTACCTCAGAAGTGGTAGTGGGTTCACCTAATGGCGGGGGATACTGGTAATAAGAAATGCTGACCCACACGCAAAAGTCAGTCCAATTTGGGCTACGTTTGAGTTCAAAGAGAGCCAGTGGAAAAAAAACAAACAAAAAAAAAAACACACACACACACACACACACACACACAAAAACAAGGCAATTTTTACATGTTGTAGATTGCCGTTGTTTGCTGAACTACCGACGCTTATGCGATCGAAATCAACGCAAAGCAGAATGCTTTCAAATCGTCTGCGGCTGATTTTGAACCCTCGACTTCGTATGTCGGGGAATTGTGAAAGGCGTTTACTACCCACGCCACAGAACCGGCTAATTCAATTAAACGAAGATTAACTACGAAACTGTGCCCGGTTGTTAAAAATGTGCACGTCCTTCGCAGGGCCTTGCTATCAACCCCATGTTGTTCTTCTAATCAAGTGGTTCTCAACCAGTAGGGAATTCCCTCCATCCCCCAAGGGAGAGATTTTAGTGTTTCCGGGAGGGGGGGGGGGAAATTAAGACCACAGATTGGCAGACTGAAAATGGCTTCAGGCACAATATATCCTGGTTTTCTATTGAGTGTTTTGTTTGATGAAGCTAAATTTTCTGGCATTCTGGTGTCGTGTATTAAGTGACAATTCTTTGACGTTTTAACTGTTTGTTTATTGTAGAATTATTAATTTGGTGTGTTAATAAAATATTGTGAATATAAAAAATGCTTTTATTTACATTTTAATATCAATCAGCATATTCCATCCATAATTTACCATGCCGAAAAGCGTGGGCGGTCATGTTCTGCAATCTCACTCGATCACCAGAGTCGTGGATAAGCTCTGTGTTCCTGTCTCGACCATGCGACGTGGCCAAGCCATCCAGTTATTTATTTCTCGGTCTTCCCCTTGGTCGCTTCCCTTCGATATTGGCAGTCGTCACCAAGTTCTCCACTTCATTTCTTCTCATAACATGCCCAAAAAATTTTGACTGTCTACGTCTAATGTCTCTAATCAGTTTACGATCTTCATTTGTTTCTTGAAGGACTTGTTCATTCGTTTTTTGTCTGTCCATGGTATTCTTTACATTTTTCTCAGAAATCACATTTCCATAGCCATCAGCTGTTTTTCAGCTTGACTGCATTTTGTCCACGCTTCACATCCATACAAAAGTATAGTAAAATGTAGCACTGCAACACACATTTTCTCGTTTCAATTGATATCCTTTTATTGGTCAGTATTTTTTTTTTTCATCTTGCAAAAGGCTACCTTCGCACTGGCAATTCTTGTTTTAATCTCTTTAAGGCATTGTGGCGAAAATTCTTGGAGTTGTCGATCGATGGAAGACTGTCGCGCCATTCGTCTACAGGCAGCCGTCATTCTTTGATAAGTTGTCGATCGATGAAAGACTGTCGCGCCATTCGTCTACAGGCGGCCGTCATTCTTTGATGTTGGAGACAAACTGTCCTGATGGAGTCGGCAAGACCTTTTGTTGTGGGGAAAAAATTCTCCAGATTATAGGCCGGCAAGACTTTTGAAGTACCGGGACAATTCTCCAGATGAAAGCGGGACTGATGGCCTAGTGTCTAGTCAGATTTGTGACGTCATTCAGACACAGTATTAAAACAGTCTGGATAAACAACTTTGGGAGAGTTGACCAAATGTTGTGAAGCAACAAGGACATGTGTGATATTCCTAGTTTGATTATGGAGAGAGACTACAGTGTCTTATGTTGATTTACATCGGCAGACATTTATCCATTGTGTGATTTAGTAGTCTCGATTTCAAACAGGAATAAATCTATGGTATTTAATTAAATAGACCCAAATTATATGATTCTTAGGAAACTAGAGTGGTAATATGCGTTATGAGAACGTATTATAAGAGCGTCGGCAGCAGTAGGCTATCGCGTTGCTTAAACTAGCTAGTGTAAGATATCAATTAACTCAGTGAGTCAAGAACAATGTAATGGGATGATATTTAGGGAAATTGAGGATGTTGGGGGGGGGGGGGGGGATAAAGGAAATGTCAAATGGTGAGATCTTCCAGTAGGGTATCTACTGGGTTTCTGCACTTTTCCTTTAGTCTTTCCTTGTCTTACTATGACTCAGACCGATGTGATGAGCTTCTCTGCCTTATGACAGAGTTTAGTTCTCTGTTATATATCTGAGTGCGTCCGTCGGTCTACACTCACCTAATAAAGGTCGGAATCGGGTTGCTCTCACCAGGTGTGTTCTCTCTTCAACAGGTTCCACTATGTTTTCCAGAAAGCTAGCAAAAATGTCATAGACGATGATTATGGCTCGATCATTGAAGGAAGATTTTACTCAGCGGGCTTTTGCACTGGGCCCATAATGCAGAGGGTCCGTTTTGAGGGAGATTCGAATGCATAACTACAAGGCCCGTAGGCGAGTATACTAGCCATTATGCTACTGTGTCTCCCAAATTCAATATAGCACTAGCAATGTACTACGAATAGTAAGGTCTAGACAAGTAGTAATCACTAACATGGTCTGACAGTCTTTCTGTGTTGGTATCTGAGAATTCAATTCATGTGACTTGCTCTTGATGAAATCATAAATTCGAGAGTTGGTGATAACCCTTTTCACCCCAGTACACTAGAAAATCCCTCATTCCAAGCAACACCTTCAGTTTCCCGCACGATGTGTGCATGAAGTGGGTAATGTTAATTATCTGTTATAATGGGAAATCGATGTGACAATATTACAATGCCACGCCTACAATAAGGTTTTCCATCAACAGGCTTCATTGCAGAGGAGATCTTGGTCTGTTCTTCCTTCGTTTGCCAGACAGACGTCTGTTTCTAGAGGAGGGAAGAGCAGCTTATGACAATTAAGATCTCTGAAACATTCGTTGTTGGGGCAACCACTGAGGTAATTGAAATAGCACGAGACAAACATTAACAAGTAGTGATTGGCACTCATAGAAGTAGAGAGAAGAATTATAACGTAGATGACACAGTAGGCAATATACATATTTAAAGCAATAATCGCTAAATTTGTTGGTGTAGGGCAGTAGTTTCCAAACCTTTTAAGCAGAGGACCATATCTACTATTTTCGGTAGTTAAGCGGGCCACAACGTTATAAAATTATAAAAGTCGTACAATATCATTCTTACCTTTCTTAACTTAAATTTTAAATCAGTTTCGAAAATCGCTATTAATGTAATTAATTTACAATGTAACTGTTCTTCATAACCAGTTACTTAAGTTCAGATGCCAGTTTATCAATGTATGGGCACAAATCTGTCGTTCCCAAAGTCATAAGCGCAGCTAGGTTACTGTCGGTGAGTCTGGAACGGTGCTTGTTCTTTATAACGATCATTGCGGAAAATGACTGCTCGAGGCCTCGCGTGCCACTTTCTCACAGCTGGTGGCCACAAGTGGCCCGCGGGCCATGGTTTGGGAACCTCTGGTTTAGGGGAATTATAGGTTTGGCTAAAGAAGACGCGCGTTTAGGGGTGTTTTTGTGATCTGTTTAACAGAATGTTTCGAAATGCGTTAATAGTCGCAATACAGTTCCAAACGCAGACTGTTACAGTGATCACTGGTTGATTATAGGGACAATGAAGGTAAAGTTGATTTGATTTGATTTAAAGTTAAAGAAAGTTAGGTATACATCAGGAAACACTAAATATGATCCGTGTGCATTAAATAATGACAAGGAAATACAATACAATTTTAACACAGAAGTAAAGAACAGATTTGACGTATTGTCTGATCTAGAGATCGTATTTCAAGATGCGGATCATCAATGGGAAATGTTGAAGAATTCAATCAATTTGGTTGCAGAAACAACTATCCCAAAATTAAAGAAAGTAGGTCGTAAGAAATGGATGGCTGAAGAAATTTGACTAATAGAAACAAGAAGACACAACAAATATCATCCTTAGAAATATAAGAGATTAACAGCAAAGTCAGAAAATTATATAATGGAGCAAAAGAAGCAAGGCTTGAAATTAATTGCATAGAAATTAATTTAAAAACAACACTACAGTAAATATACCAAATTAATGCACAAAAGAATTCAGCAGCTTACTAATAAAAGAATACTCACATCAACAGGCTGCCTGAAAACAAAGGATGGAAAAGTCATAATCGAAAAACATGAGATTTTACATACATGGTCAGATTATGTGAAAACTCTTTATGATGATAAAAGAGTAGAACATTATGATTTTCGGAGTTGTCATAGACCTACCTAGTTGTCATAGATGGAAAATTCATAATAGAAAAAGATTTTAAATACATGGTCAGATTATTTGAAAAAATTGTATGATGATACAAGAGAACATTATGATATTTGAGGTAAGAATGAAGGACCATCAATTCTGAGACAGAAGTTGAGAATGCTCGTAACCATATGAAATCTGGCAAGAACGCGGATCCAGAAAACATCCCAACAGAAATGATCACTGCCCTAGAAGAATATGGAATAGATCAAGTCACCAGACTGTTGAACACAATGTATGATACTGGAGATAAACATTCTGAATTATGTAGTTCTATTTTATTGTAATCCCGAAGAAAGCAGGAGCCTTGGAATGTGATCATTATCGAACAATTAGTATAATAAGCCACATCATAAGGATTTTTCTAAGAATTATCATGCAAAGAGTTAGGAGGAAAATACAACCCGAAATAGAAGAACAATGTGGGTTTGTAGAAGGCAACGGTACAGTAAATGCTGTGTATATACTAAGAACAATAATTGAACTTTCTTCAGAAGTAAACAAAGACTTACATCTTTGCTTTATTGACCACACAAAGGCTTTCGATAAAGTAAGACATGTCAACACGATGAAGATCCTTGCAGATCTGCAAATCGATGGGAAAGACCATAGTCTCATGAAAAGCATATATTGGAAACAACAAGCTGCCATAAAGATTGATAATGCAGTAGATCAATATCAGCCTGTTTAAGAGAGTTGTGAGACACGGATGTGCAGTGTCTCCAGATCTTTTTTTCCCTGTACATTGAAAGTATTTTCAGAAATGTTGAAGATATGAAACGAATCATCATTGGGGGAAATAACATCAATAACATTAGATATGCAAATGATACAGTATTGATTGCAGACAATGAACAGGTTCTGCAACATATAGTAGATGCAATTGTGCACACCGTGAACAACTTGAGTTAGAATTAAATTGTAAGAAGGCACAGATTGATGTAACATACAAGTAAATTGGAATATTCTTGAACAAGTGAATCGGTACAATTATCTCGGAACAGTAATAACATCTGATTGGAGATGCCTTGAAGAGATTAGAACAAGAATCGCCATGGCGAAGGCAGCCTTTTGCAAGCTGAAAAACATACTGACCAATAAAAAGATGTCATTTGCAACGAGAAAAAGTGTGTTGAGGTGCTGCATAGAACCTGTTCTTTTGTATGGATGTGAAGCGTGGACAATGAGCAGAAAAGCTGAATAGCATCTAACGGTTGTGGAAATGTGGTTTTTGAGGAAAATGCAAAGAATACCATGGACAGATAGAAAAACCAACGACCTAGTCCTAGAAGAAACAAACGAAAACCGTAAACTGATTGGAGAAATTACACGTAGACAGTCACAATTGAGAAGAAATCAATTAGAGAACTAGATGACAACTGGCAAGCTCGAAGGGAAGAGAACAAGGGGCGGGCAGAGAAATAAATACCTGGATGGCTTGGCCACGTTGTATGGTCGAGGAAAGAATACTGAGCTGATCTACGACTATGGTGACCGAGTGAGATGGTAAAACATGACCGCCCACTCTTAAAGGCACAACACATGATGGTGATGATGGTATGTCTGTGTTTAGTTTGTCTCATCTTTTCGAAGGAGCTACATATACCTAACTGTTTATATTCCATATTTTTATATCCTGCTGCATCTGTTTTAGGGATGTTAAGTTGGCTATGCGTCGAAATACACTTGTTACTTATGCTGTGGTCTTGTGTGGATGGCAGGTTCCTATCAATGTGTGGCCACTCTATCTTTAATTTGTATACTATCTAATTTATCTTATTCGCTACCATCGAATAAAACTGGTCCAAGAACATTATCGTGTTTCGGAAACTGAAATACCTTGGCCATATCAAGCGTTACAGTAGTTTAGAAAGAGCAGTGATGGAAGGCATGGTTCCTAAAAAAAAAATAATAAATAAAAGAGACATGTCGACCGGCAGGAAGATGGACGTAGGACACTATAGAGCGACGTTCTACACATGATCTGCCGCATGCAGATGACTGTATCCTCTATTCTCTACTTCATTCCCTACTTCAGGGAGTGCCAATCAATAAATGTAGCTTTATTATGTTCGACCCCAGACATCAAAGCCCCTGCATCAAAGCCCCTGCAAATGAAGCTCAAATTAGCCAATGTAATGTGCTAGCGTAAATGGTTCCTAAGATATAAGATAAAACCCAGAAAAGCCAGCCCCTGACAAGCAAAGCAAGTGAATATAAAGTACAGTAATGGGGCTTTTCCCACATCTTGAAGCCTATGTGGTATATAATGCTAGTACAGTAATTTATAGGCGAATAGACATTCGATGGATATGTCGTAACTATCGGGGAAATTTGGATAATTAGCAAATCAGCTGATAAGCATATATCGACCTTTGAATATAAATGTTACAGAGTAGTATTAAAAATTCATTGGGCACAAAGAAGAAAACACGAATCTATTGAAAACCATGGGAAAATGAAATGTTTGGACTTGCAAAAATGATAAGAGTGTCTGGAAACGGTAATTATGGAGGGAAGTGTACCGGACAGACGGAGAAAAGGAAGACCAGATCGCAGGTAGATGAGTTGAGTCTAGAACCAACATCACTGCATTCGGGGCATTCCTAGAAGTGCTCAGTCCTAATCTTCAACAGCCAGCGAAGAGTTCCAATACTAATGGTGCCCGTTGCAATCTGATTATATGTCCGTCTTGCTTTACCTCAGAGTGACGACTGTCGACCAGATCCTCTGACCAGCCCTTGCTGCCGCAATCTCTCTAGGCCATGATAGTATAGCAGGTAGACTCAAAATGTGACAGATCATTGACACATGATACTAACAGAAACCAGAAGTCTGACATTTGATAGAGAAACATTTCTAAACACTGCTGTGGGGAGGGGCCAGTTCTGCACATGACAAGCTGCTGAATGAAATCCCAACTATATAGCTTGATCTAGGATGGTTTCCAGGCGGTAGTAGTTCAGCTGCACTAATTATTATAGCTAAATCAATCTGGGCCAATATACACTGCCACACGTCTAATGGTGGGTTGGTGGGTAGGTAGGAAGATAGATAGGTAGGTTGGTTGGGTGAGTGGTTGGTTGGTTGTCTGGCTGTCTGGCTAGCTAGTTAGTCAATCAATCAGTCAGTCAGTCATTTAGTTAGTTAGTTAGTTAGTCACCATAACTTCCTCTTCGACTATAAATCACAAAGAGAACTTGGTTTACTCGCAACAGAAGAAGACAGTCCACATTCTTGAAGCATGTCGCGAGAAGGGCAAAGCTGGAGCATGTGGTCGCAACAAGAAAGCTGGAGGGGAAGAGAGGCATAGGGACACCGAAAGAGAAAATGCTGAACAGTTTGAGAGCATGGCATTGAGGAAAGTCGCTTTCAGAAATGCATGGAAGCACAAGAGACAGAAGACTGTGGACAAACATCATCACAATTGACACACGGCATGAAAAAAAAAAAGAAAAGAAAACTTGATCATTGGAAAGCATGTATGTACAACCTGTTGCCGTTTGTTCTTGTTTGGGGCACACTCTTAATGTGTTTATAAAAATCGGCATCTCTGGCATCATCTCGTATACGTATGATGACTGTCAGGTTTTGTATTGTCTAATGTGTCCTCTAATCCCAACTTCTACGGATGCAGAGAAACATAATCAATTATTTCTGTTTAAAGTTTGTGACATGTCTTCTTTCTAGGACATCCGCACACATGTAATATATTCAGAACATTAAGGGGTTTGGCGGGATTCTCGCCGCCTTCCCCTCCTAGAGAAACTTGTTTGTCAGAAAACGGCAATATACTTATTTTACACATTATCATTTTTACTACATGGACATTGATGCAAGCTTGTTAATATTTCTACAATACGTTGCAAGCAGATGTGCAGCATTCCACATTTTCCGCTATATTCCAATTACTTTATCTAGTTTCTGATGGGAAGATTTCGAAAAATTAAGGTATTTCAAAATAAAGAAAAATTGCATTGAAACTGAAGTTTACGACTCCACAGAACCTAACATCTATAAAAGAGAAGGTTACCTCCCTTTCACTAAATAAAATGGTTATTAGTGCGCTTGTCTAATAAAACAGTGGTTCGGTTTCAATCTCCAGCAGCAGCAGCAGGGTTACTGCTTTTTCAACCAGGACAACTCTGGCGCCGACCCAGACTAATTAAAATTCAATGGCATCGTAACAACGGGAAGACAGTTGACATGTAGGAGAAGCATGGGAAGACAAAGAGAGAAGATTCGCTCGTCATTGGATGGGGAAGTAAATTACAAGTACCTCAGAAGTGGTAGTGGGTTCACCTAATGGCGGGGGATACTGGTAATAAGAAATGCTGACCCACACGCAAAAGTCAGTCCAATTTGGGCTACGTTTGAGTTCAAAGAGAGCCAGTGGAAAAAAAACAAACAAAAAAAAAAAACACACACACACACACACACACACAAAAACAAGGCAATTTTTACATGTTGTAGATTGCCGTTGTTTGCTGAACTACCGACGCTTATGCGATCGAAATCAACGCAAAGCAGAATGCTTTCAAATCGTCTGCGGCTGATTTCGAACCCTCGACTTCGTATGTCGGGGAATTGTGAAAGGCGTTTACTACCCACGCCACAGAACCGGCTAATTCAATTAAACGAAGATTAACTACGAAACTGTGCCCGGTTGTTAAAAATGTGTACGTCCTTCGCAGGGCCTTGCTATCAACCCCATGTTGTTCTTCTAATCAAGTGGTTCTCAACCAGTAGGGAATTCCCTCCATCCCCCAAGGGAGAGATTTTAGTGTTTCCGGGAGGGGGGGGGGAAATTAAGACCACAGATTGGCAGACTGAAAATGGCTTCAGGCACAATATATCCTGGTTTTCTATTGAGTGTTTTGTTTGATGAAGCTAAATTTTCTGGCATTCTGGTGTCGTGTATTAAGTGACAATTCTTTGACGTTTTAACTGTTTGTTTATTGTAGAATTATTAATTTGGTGTGTTAATAAAATATTGTGAATATAAAAAATGCTTTTATTTACATTTTAATATCAATCAGCATATTCCATCCATAATTTACCATGCCGAAAAGCGTGGGCGGTCATGTTCTGCAATCTCACTCGATCACCAGAGTCGTGGATAAGCTCTGTGTTCCTGTCTCGACCATGCGACGTGGCCAAGCCATCCAGTTATTTATTTCTCGGTCTTCCCCTTGGTCGCTTCCCTTCGATATTGGCAGTCGTCACCAAGTTCTCCACTTCATTTCTTCTCATAACATGCCCAAAAAATTTTGACTGTCTACGTCTAATGTCTCTAATCAGTTTACGATCTTCATTTGTTTCTTGAAGGACTTGTTCATTCGTTTTTTGTCTGTCCATGGTATTCTTTACATTTTTCTCAGAAATCACATTTCCATAGCCATCAGCTGTTTTTCAGCTTGACTGCATTTTGTCCACGCTTCACATCCATACAAAAGTATAGTAAAATGTAGCACTGCAACACACATTTTCTCGTTTCAATTGATATCCTTTTATTGGTCAGTATTTTTTTTTTTCATCTTGCAAAAGGCTACCTTCGCACTGGCAATTCTTGTTTTAATCTCTTTAAGGCATTGTGGCGAAAATTCTTGGAGTTGTCGATCGATGGAAGACTGTCGCGCCATTCGTCTACAGGCAGCCGTCATTCTTTGATAAGTTGTCGATCGATGAAAGACTGTCGCGCCATTCGTCTACAGGCGGCCGTCATTCTTTGATGTTGGAGACAAACTGTCCTGATGGAGTCGGCAAGACCTTTTGTTGTGGGGAAAAAATTCTCCAGATTATAGGCCGGCAAGACTTTTGAAGTACCGGGACAATTCTCCAGATGAAAGCGGGACTGATGGCCTAGTGTCTAGTCAGATTTGTGACGTCATTCAGACACAGTATTAAAACAGTCTGGATAAACAACTTTGGGAGAGTTGACCAAATGTTGTGAAGCAACAAGGACATGTGTGATATTCCTAGTTTGATTATGGAGAGAGACTACAGTGTCTTATGTTGATTTACATCGGCAGACATTTATCCATTGTGTGATTTAGTAGTCTCGATTTCAAACAGGAATAAATCTATGGTATTTAATTAAATAGACCCAAATTATATGATTCTTAGGAAACTAGAGTGGTAATATGCGTTATGAGAACGTATTATAAGAGCGTCGGCAGCAGTAGGCTATCGCGTTGCTTAAACTAGCTAGTGTAAGATATCAATTAACTCAGTGAGTCAAGAACAATGTAATGGGATGATATTTAGGGAAATTGAGGATGTTGGGGGGGGGGGGATAAAGGAAATGTCAAATGGTGAGATCTTCCAGTAGGGTATCTACTGGGTTTCTGCACTTTTCCTTTAGTCTTTCCTTGTCTTACTATGACTCAGACCGATGTGATGAGCTTCTCTGCCTTATGACAGAGTTTAGTTCTCTGTTATATATCTGAGTGCGTCCGTCGGTCTACACTCACCTAATAAAGGTCGGAATCGGGTTGCTCTCACCAGGTGTGTTCTCTCTTCAACAGGTTCCACTATGTTTTCCAGAAAGCTAGCAAAAATGTCATAGACGATGATTATGGCTCGATCATTGAAGGAAGATTTTACTCAGCGGGCTTTTGCACTGGGCCCATAATGCAGAGGGTCCGTTTTGAGGGAGATTCGAATGCATAACTACAAGGCCCGTAGGCGAGTATACTAGCCATTATGCTACTGTGTCTCCCAAATTCAATATAGCACTAGCAATGTACTACGAATAGTAAGGTCTAGACAAGTAGTAATCACTAACATGGTCTGACAGTCTTTCTGTGTTGGTATCTGAGAATTCAATTCATGTGACTTGCTCTTGATGAAATCATAAATTCGAGAGTTGGTGATAACCCTTTTCACCCCAGTACACTAGAAAATCCCTCATTCCAAGCAACACCTTCAGTTTCCCGCACGATGTGTGCATGAAGTGGGTAATGTTAATTATCTGTTATAATGGGAAATCGATGTGACAATATTACAATGCCACGCCTACAATAAGGTTTTCCATCAACAGGCTTCATTGCAGAGGAGATCTTGGTCTGTTCTTCCTTCGTTTGCCAGACAGACGTCTGTTTCTAGAGGAGGGAAGAGCAGCTTATGACAATTAAGATCTCTGAAACATTCGTTGTTGGGGCAACCACTGAGGTAATTGAAATAGCACGAGACAAACATTAACAAGTAGTGATTGGCACTCATAGAAGTAGAGAGAAGAATTATAACGTAGATGACACAGTAGGCAATATACATATTTAAAGCAATAATCGCTAAATTTGTTGGTGTAGGGCAGTAGTTTCCAAACCTTTTAAGCAGAGGACCATATCTACTATTTTCGGTAGTTAAGCGGGCCACAACGTTATAAAATTATAAAAGTCGTACAATATCATGCTTACCTTTCTTAACTTAAATTTTAAATCAGTTTCGAAAATCGCTATTAATGTAATTAATTTACAATGTAACTGTTCTTCATAACCAGTTACTTAAGTTCAGATGCCAGTTTATCAATGTATGGGCACAAATCTGTCGTTCCCAAAGTCATAAGCGCAGCTAGGTTACTGTCGGTGAGTCTGGAACGGTGCTTGTTCTTTATAACGATCATTGCGGAAAATGACTGCTCGAGGCCTCGCGTGCCACTTTCTCACAGCTGGTGGCCACAAGTGGCCCGCGGGCCATGGTTTGGGAACCTCTGGTTTAGGGGAATTATAGGTTTGGCTAAAGAAGACGCGCGTTTAGGGGTGTTTTTGTGATCTGTTTAACAGAATGTTTCGAAATGCGTTAATAGTCGCAATACAGTTCCAAACGCAGACTGTTACAGTGATCACTGGTTGATTATAGGGACAATGAAGGTAAAGTTGATTTGATTTGATTTAAAGTTAAAGAAAGTTAGGTATACATCAGGAAACACTAAATATGATCCGTGTGCATTAAATAATGACAAGGAAATACAATACAATTTTAACACAGAAGTAAAGAACAGATTTGACGTATTGTCTGATCTAGAGATCGTATTTCAAGATGCGGATCATCAATGGGAAATGTTGAAGAATTCAATCAATTTGGTTGCAGAAACAACTATCCCAAAATTAAAGAAAGTAGGTCGTAAGAAATGGATGGCTGAAGAAATTTGACTAATAGAAACAAGAAGACACAACAAATATCATCCTTAGAAATATAAGAGATTAACAGCAAAGTCAGAAAATTATATAATGGAGCAAAAGAAGCAAGGCTTGAAATTAATTGCATAGAAATTAATTTAAAAACAACACTACAGTAAATATACCAAATTAATGCACAAAAGAATTCAGCAGCTTACTAATAAAAGAATACTCACATCAACAGGCTGCCTGAAAACAAAGGATGGAAAAGTCATAATCGAAAAACATGAGATTTTACATACATGGTCAGATTATGTGAAAACTCTTTATGATGATAAAAGAGTAGAACATTATGATTTTCGGAGTTGTCATAGACCTACCTAGTTGTCATAGATGGAAAATTCATAATAGAAAAAGATTTTAAATACATGGTCAGATTATTTGAAAAAATTGTATGATGATACAAGAGAACATTATGATATTTGAGGTAAGAATGAAGGACCATCAATTCTGAGACAGAAGTTGAGAATGCTCGTAACCATATGAAATCTGGCAAGAACGCGGATCCAGAAAACATCCCAACAGAAATGATCACTGCCCTAGAAGAATATGGAATAGATCAAGTCACCAGACTGTTGAACACAATGTATGATACTGGAGATAAACATTCTGAATTATGTAGTTCTATTTTATTGTAATCCCGAAGAAAGCAGGAGCCTTGGAATGTGATCATTATCGAACAATTAGTATAATAAGCCACATCATAAGGATTTTTCTAAGAATTATCATGCAAAGAGTTAGGAGGAAAATACAACCCGAAATAGAAGAACAATGTGGGTTTGTAGAAGGCAACGGTACAGTAAATGCTGTGTATATACTAAGAACAATAATTGAACTTTCTTCAGAAGTAAACAAAGACTTACATCTTTGCTTTATTGACCACACAAAGGCTTTCGATAAAGTAAGACATGTCAACACGATGAAGATCCTTGCAGATCTGCAAATCGATGGGAAAGACCATAGTCTCATGAAAAGCATATATTGGAAACAACAAGCTGCCATAAAGATTGATAATGCAGTAGATCAATATCAGCCTGTTTAAGAGAGTTGTGAGACACGGATGTGCAGTGTCTCCAGATCTTTTTTTCCCTGTACATTGAAAGTATTTTCAGAAATGTTGAAGATATGAAACGAATCATCATTGGGGGAAATAACATCAATAACATTAGATATGCAAATGATACAGTATTGATTGCAGACAATGAACAGGTTCTGCAACATATAGTAGATGCAATTGTGCACACCGTGAACAACTTGAGTTAGAATTAAATTGTAAGAAGGCACAGATTGATGTAACATACAAGTAAATTGGAATATTCTTGAACAAGTGAATCGGTACAATTATCTCGGAACAGTAATAACATCTGATTGGAGATGCCTTGAAGAGATTAGAACAAGAATCGCCATGGCGAAGGCAGCCTTTTGCAAGCTGAAAAACATACTGACCAATAAAAAGATGTCATTTGCAACGAGAAAAAGTGTGTTGAGGTGCTGCATAGAACCTGTTCTTTTGTATGGATGTGAAGCGTGGACAATGAGCAGAAAAGCTGAATAGCATCTAACGGTTGTGGAAATGTGGTTTTTGAGGAAAATGCAAAGAATACCATGGACAGATAGAAAAACCAACGACCTAGTCCTAGAAGAAACAAACGAAAACCGTAAACTGATTGGAGAAATTACACGTAGACAGTCACAATTGAGAAGAAATCAATTAGAGAACTAGATGACAACTGGCAAGCTCGAAGGGAAGAGAACAAGGGGCGGGCAGAGAAATAAATACCTGGATGGCTTGGCCACGTTGTATGGTCGAGGAAAGAATACTGAGCTGATCTACGACTATGGTGACCGAGTGAGATGGTAAAACATGACCGCCCACTCTTAAAGGCACAACACATGATGGTGATGATGGTATGTCTGTGTTTAGTTTGTCTCATCTTTTCGAAGGAGCTACATATACCTAACTGTTTATATTCCATATTTTTATATCCTGCTGCATCTGTTTTAGGGATGTTAAGTTGGCTATGCGTCGAAATACACTTGTTACTTATGCTGTGGTCTTGTGTGGATGGCAGGTTCCTATCAATGTGTGGCCACTCTATCTTTAATTTGTATACTATCTAATTTATCTTATTCGCTACCATCGAATAAAACTGGTCCAAGAACATTATCGTGTTTCGGAAACTGAAATACCTTGGCCATATCAAGCGTTACAGTAGTTTAGAAAGAGCAGTGATGGAAGGCATGGTTCCTAAAAAAAAAATAATAAATAAAAGAGACATGTCGACCGGCAGGAAGATGGACGTAGGACACTATAGAGCGACGTTCTACACATGATCTGCCGCATGCAGATGACTGTATCCTCTATTCTCTACTTCATTCCCTACTTCAGGGAGTGCCAATCAATAAATGTAGCTTTATTATGTTCGACCCCAGACATCAAAGCCCCTGCATCAAAGCCCCTGCAAATGAAGCTCAAATTAGCCAATGTAATGTGCTAGCGTAAATGGTTCCTAAGATATAAGATAAAACCCAGAAAAGCCAGCCCCTGACAAGCAAAGCAAGTGAATATAAAGTACAGTAATGGGGCTTTTCCCACATCTTGAAGCCTATGTGGTATATAATGCTAGTACAGTAATTTATAGGCGAATAGACATTCGATGGATATGTCGTAACTATCGGGGAAATTTGGATAATTAGCAAATCAGCTGATAAGCATATATCGACCTTTGAATATAAATGTTACAGAGTAGTATTAAAAATTCATTGGGCACAAAGAAGAAAACACGAATCTATTGAAAACCATGGGAAAATGAAATGTTTGGACTTGCAAAAATGATAAGAGTGTCTGGAAACGGTAATTATGGAGGGAAGTGTACCGGACAGACGGAGAAAAGGAAGACC
This sequence comes from Cepaea hortensis, assembly GCA_963921405.1. Classification (NCBI taxonomy): domain Eukaryota; kingdom Metazoa; phylum Mollusca; class Gastropoda; order Stylommatophora; family Helicidae; genus Cepaea; species Cepaea hortensis. The sequence goes on along the minus strand of OY992885.1, from coordinate 50,242,906 downwards.
AGATCGCAGGTAGATGAGTTGAGTCTAGAACCAACATCACTGCATTCGGGGCATTCCTAGAAGTGCTCAGTCCTAATCTTCAACAGCCAGCGAAGAGTTCCAATACTAATGGTGCCCGTTGCAATCTGATTATATGTCCGTCTTGCTTTACCTCAGAGTGACGACTGTCGACCAGATCCTCTGACCAGCCCTTGCTGCCGCAATCTCTCTAGGCCATGATAGTATAGCAGGTAGACTCAAAATGTGACAGATCATTGACACATGATACTAACAGAAACCAGAAGTCTGACATTTGATAGAGAAACATTTCTAAACACTGCTGTGGGGAGGGGCCAGTTCTGCACATGACAAGCTGCTGAATGAAATCCCAACTATATAGCTTGATCTAGGATGGTTTCCAGGCGGTAGTAGTTCAGCTGCACTAATTATTATAGCTAAATCAATCTGGGCCAATATACACTGCCACACGTCTAATGGTGGGTTGGTGGGTAGGTAGGAAGATAGATAGGTAGGTTGGTTGGGTGAGTGGTTGGTTGGTTGTCTGGCTGTCTGGCTAGCTAGTTAGTCAATCAATCAGTCAGTCAGTCATTTAGTTAGTTAGTTAGTTAGTCACCATAACTTCCTCTTCGACTATAAATCACAAAGAGAACTTGGTTTACTCGCAACAGAAGAAGACAGTCCACATTCTTGAAGCATGTCGCGAGAAGGGCAAAGCTGGAGCATGTGGTCGCAACAAGAAAGCTGGAGGGGAAGAGAGGCATAGGGACACCGAAAGAGAAAATGCTGAACAGTTTGAGAGCATGGCATTGAGGAAAGTCGCTTTCAGAAATGCATGGAAGCACAAGAGACAGAAGACTGTGGACAAACATCATCACAATTGACACACGGCATGAAAAAAAAAAAGAAAAGAAAACTTGATCATTGGAAAGCATGTATGTACAACCTGTTGCCGTTTGTTCTTGTTTGGGGCACACTCTTAATGTGTTTATAAAAATCGGCATCTCTGGCATCATCTCGTATACGTATGATGACTGTCAGGTTTTGTATTGTCTAATGTGTCCTCTAATCCCAACTTCTACGGATGCAGAGAAACATAATCAATTATTTCTGTTTAAAGTTTGTGACATGTCTTCTTTCTAGGACATCCGCACACATGTAATATATTCAGAACATTAAGGGGTTTGGCGGGATTCTCGCCGCCTTCCCCTCCTAGAGAAACTTGTTTGTCAGAAAACGGCAATATACTTATTTTACACATTATCATTTTTACTACATGGACATTGATGCAAGCTTGTTAATATTTCTACAATACGTTGCAAGCAGATGTGCAGCATTCCACATTTTCCGCTATATTCCAATTACTTTATCTAGTTTCTGATGGGAAGATTTCGAAAAATTAAGGTATTTCAAAATAAAGAAAAATTGCATTGAAACTGAAGTTTACGACTCCACAGAACCTAACATCTATAAAAGAGAAGGTTACCTCCCTTTCACTAAATAAAATGGTTATTAGTGCGCTTGTCTAATAAAACAGTGGTTCGGTTTCAATCTCCAGCAGCAGCAGCAGGGTTACTGCTTTTTCAACCAGGACAACTCTGGCGCCGACCCAGACTAATTAAAATTCAATGGCATCGTAACAACGGGAAGACAGTTGACATGTAGGAGAAGCATGGGAAGACAAAGAGAGAAGATTCGCTCGTCATTGGATGGGGAAGTAAATTACAAGTACCTCAGAAGTGGTAGTGGGTTCACCTAATGGCGGGGGATACTGGTAATAAGAAATGCTGACCCACACGCAAAAGTCAGTCCAATTTGGGCTACGTTTGAGTTCAAAGAGAGCCAGTGGAAAAAAAACAAACAAAAAAAAAAAACACACACACACACACACACACACAAAAACAAGGCAATTTTTACATGTTGTAGATTGCCGTTGTTTGCTGAACTACCGACGCTTATGCGATCGAAATCAACGCAAAGCAGAATGCTTTCAAATCGTCTGCGGCTGATTTCGAACCCTCGACTTCGTATGTCGGGGAATTGTGAAAGGCGTTTACTACCCACGCCACAGAACCGGCTAATTCAATTAAACGAAGATTAACTACGAAACTGTGCCCGGTTGTTAAAAATGTGTACGTCCTTCGCAGGGCCTTGCTATCAACCCCATGTTGTTCTTCTAATCAAGTGGTTCTCAACCAGTAGGGAATTCCCTCCATCCCCCAAGGGAGAGATTTTAGTGTTTCCGGGAGGGGGGGGGGAAATTAAGACCACAGATTGGCAGACTGAAAATGGCTTCAGGCACAATATATCCTGGTTTTCTATTGAGTGTTTTGTTTGATGAAGCTAAATTTTCTGGCATTCTGGTGTCGTGTATTAAGTGACAATTCTTTGACGTTTTAACTGTTTGTTTATTGTAGAATTATTAATTTGGTGTGTTAATAAAATATTGTGAATATAAAAAATGCTTTTATTTACATTTTAATATCAATCAGCATATTCCATCCATAATTTACCATGCCGAAAAGCGTGGGCGGTCATGTTCTGCAATCTCACTCGATCACCAGAGTCGTGGATAAGCTCTGTGTTCCTGTCTCGACCATGCGACGTGGCCAAGCCATCCAGTTATTTATTTCTCGGTCTTCCCCTTGGTCGCTTCCCTTCGATATTGGCAGTCGTCACCAAGTTCTCCACTTCATTTCTTCTCATAACATGCCCAAAAAATTTTGACTGTCTACGTCTAATGTCTCTAATCAGTTTACGATCTTCATTTGTTTCTTGAAGGACTTGTTCATTCGTTTTTTGTCTGTCCATGGTATTCTTTACATTTTTCTCAGAAATCACATTTCCATAGCCATCAGCTGTTTTTCAGCTTGACTGCATTTTGTCCACGCTTCACATCCATACAAAAGTATAGTAAAATGTAGCACTGCAACACACATTTTCTCGTTTCAATTGATATCCTTTTATTGGTCAGTATTTTTTTTTTTCATCTTGCAAAAGGCTACCTTCGCACTGGCAATTCTTGTTTTAATCTCTTTAAGGCATTGTGGCGAAAATTCTTGGAGTTGTCGATCGATGGAAGACTGTCGCGCCATTCGTCTACAGGCAGCCGTCATTCTTTGATAAGTTGTCGATCGATGAAAGACTGTCGCGCCATTCGTCTACAGGCGGCCGTCATTCTTTGATGTTGGAGACAAACTGTCCTGATGGAGTCGGCAAGACCTTTTGTTGTGGGGAAAAAATTCTCCAGATTATAGGCCGGCAAGACTTTTGAAGTACCGGGACAATTCTCCAGATGAAAGCGGGACTGATGGCCTAGTGTCTAGTCAGATTTGTGACGTCATTCAGACACAGTATTAAAACAGTCTGGATAAACAACTTTGGGAGAGTTGACCAAATGTTGTGAAGCAACAAGGACATGTGTGATATTCCTAGTTTGATTATGGAGAGAGACTACAGTGTCTTATGTTGATTTACATCGGCAGACATTTATCCATTGTGTGATTTAGTAGTCTCGATTTCAAACAGGAATAAATCTATGGTATTTAATTAAATAGACCCAAATTATATGATTCTTAGGAAACTAGAGTGGTAATATGCGTTATGAGAACGTATTATAAGAGCGTCGGCAGCAGTAGGCTATCGCGTTGCTTAAACTAGCTAGTGTAAGATATCAATTAACTCAGTGAGTCAAGAACAATGTAATGGGATGATATTTAGGGAAATTGAGGATGTTGGGGGGGGGGGGGATAAAGGAAATGTCAAATGGTGAGATCTTCCAGTAGGGTATCTACTGGGTTTCTGCACTTTTCCTTTAGTCTTTCCTTGTCTTACTATGACTCAGACCGATGTGATGAGCTTCTCTGCCTTATGACAGAGTTTAGTTCTCTGTTATATATCTGAGTGCGTCCGTCGGTCTACACTCACCTAATAAAGGTCGGAATCGGGTTGCTCTCACCAGGTGTGTTCTCTCTTCAACAGGTTCCACTATGTTTTCCAGAAAGCTAGCAAAAATGTCATAGACGATGATTATGGCTCGATCATTGAAGGAAGATTTTACTCAGCGGGCTTTTGCACTGGGCCCATAATGCAGAGGGTCCGTTTTGAGGGAGATTCGAATGCATAACTACAAGGCCCGTAGGCGAGTATACTAGCCATTATGCTACTGTGTCTCCCAAATTCAATATAGCACTAGCAATGTACTACGAATAGTAAGGTCTAGACAAGTAGTAATCACTAACATGGTCTGACAGTCTTTCTGTGTTGGTATCTGAGAATTCAATTCATGTGACTTGCTCTTGATGAAATCATAAATTCGAGAGTTGGTGATAACCCTTTTCACCCCAGTACACTAGAAAATCCCTCATTCCAAGCAACACCTTCAGTTTCCCGCACGATGTGTGCATGAAGTGGGTAATGTTAATTATCTGTTATAATGGGAAATCGATGTGACAATATTACAATGCCACGCCTACAATAAGGTTTTCCATCAACAGGCTTCATTGCAGAGGAGATCTTGGTCTGTTCTTCCTTCGTTTGCCAGACAGACGTCTGTTTCTAGAGGAGGGAAGAGCAGCTTATGACAATTAAGATCTCTGAAACATTCGTTGTTGGGGCAACCACTGAGGTAATTGAAATAGCACGAGACAAACATTAACAAGTAGTGATTGGCACTCATAGAAGTAGAGAGAAGAATTATAACGTAGATGACACAGTAGGCAATATACATATTTAAAGCAATAATCGCTAAATTTGTTGGTGTAGGGCAGTAGTTTCCAAACCTTTTAAGCAGAGGACCATATCTACTATTTTCGGTAGTTAAGCGGGCCACAACGTTATAAAATTATAAAAGTCGTACAATATCATGCTTACCTTTCTTAACTTAAATTTTAAATCAGTTTCGAAAATCGCTATTAATGTAATTAATTTACAATGTAACTGTTCTTCATAACCAGTTACTTAAGTTCAGATGCCAGTTTATCAATGTATGGGCACAAATCTGTCGTTCCCAAAGTCATAAGCGCAGCTAGGTTACTGTCGGTGAGTCTGGAACGGTGCTTGTTCTTTATAACGATCATTGCGGAAAATGACTGCTCGAGGCCTCGCGTGCCACTTTCTCACAGCTGGTGGCCACAAGTGGCCCGCGGGCCATGGTTTGGGAACCTCTGGTTTAGGGGAATTATAGGTTTGGCTAAAGAAGACGCGCGTTTAGGGGTGTTTTTGTGATCTGTTTAACAGAATGTTTCGAAATGCGTTAATAGTCGCAATACAGTTCCAAACGCAGACTGTTACAGTGATCACTGGTTGATTATAGGGACAATGAAGGTAAAGTTGATTTGATTTGATTTAAAGTTAAAGAAAGTTAGGTATACATCAGGAAACACTAAATATGATCCGTGTGCATTAAATAATGACAAGGAAATACAATACAATTTTAACACAGAAGTAAAGAACAGATTTGACGTATTGTCTGATCTAGAGATCGTATTTCAAGATGCGGATCATCAATGGGAAATGTTGAAGAATTCAATCAATTTGGTTGCAGAAACAACTATCCCAAAATTAAAGAAAGTAGGTCGTAAGAAATGGATGGCTGAAGAAATTTGACTAATAGAAACAAGAAGACACAACAAATATCATCCTTAGAAATATAAGAGATTAACAGCAAAGTCAGAAAATTATATAATGGAGCAAAAGAAGCAAGGCTTGAAATTAATTGCATAGAAATTAATTTAAAAACAACACTACAGTAAATATACCAAATTAATGCACAAAAGAATTCAGCAGCTTACTAATAAAAGAATACTCACATCAACAGGCTGCCTGAAAACAAAGGATGGAAAAGTCATAATCGAAAAACATGAGATTTTACATACATGGTCAGATTATGTGAAAACTCTTTATGATGATAAAAGAGTAGAACATTATGATTTTCGGAGTTGTCATAGACCTACCTAGTTGTCATAGATGGAAAATTCATAATAGAAAAAGATTTTAAATACATGGTCAGATTATTTGAAAAAATTGTATGATGATACAAGAGAACATTATGATATTTGAGGTAAGAATGAAGGACCATCAATTCTGAGACAGAAGTTGAGAATGCTCGTAACCATATGAAATCTGGCAAGAACGCGGATCCAGAAAACATCCCAACAGAAATGATCACTGCCCTAGAAGAATATGGAATAGATCAAGTCACCAGACTGTTGAACACAATGTATGATACTGGAGATAAACATTCTGAATTATGTAGTTCTATTTTATTGTAATCCCGAAGAAAGCAGGAGCCTTGGAATGTGATCATTATCGAACAATTAGTATAATAAGCCACATCATAAGGATTTTTCTAAGAATTATCATGCAAAGAGTTAGGAGGAAAATACAACCCGAAATAGAAGAACAATGTGGGTTTGTAGAAGGCAACGGTACAGTAAATGCTGTGTATATACTAAGAACAATAATTGAACTTTCTTCAGAAGTAAACAAAGACTTACATCTTTGCTTTATTGACCACACAAAGGCTTTCGATAAAGTAAGACATGTCAACACGATGAAGATCCTTGCAGATCTGCAAATCGATGGGAAAGACCATAGTCTCATGAAAAGCATATATTGGAAACAACAAGCTGCCATAAAGATTGATAATGCAGTAGATCAATATCAGCCTGTTTAAGAGAGTTGTGAGACACGGATGTGCAGTGTCTCCAGATCTTTTTTTCCCTGTACATTGAAAGTATTTTCAGAAATGTTGAAGATATGAAACGAATCATCATTGGGGGAAATAACATCAATAACATTAGATATGCAAATGATACAGTATTGATTGCAGACAATGAACAGGTTCTGCAACATATAGTAGATGCAATTGTGCACACCGTGAACAACTTGAGTTAGAATTAAATTGTAAGAAGGCACAGATTGATGTAACATACAAGTAAATTGGAATATTCTTGAACAAGTGAATCGGTACAATTATCTCGGAACAGTAATAACATCTGATTGGAGATGCCTTGAAGAGATTAGAACAAGAATCGCCATGGCGAAGGCAGCCTTTTGCAAGATGAAAAACATACTGACCAATAAAAAGATGTCATTTGCAACGAGAAAAAGTGTGTTGAGGTGCTGCATAGAACCTGTTCTTTTGTATGGATGTGAAGCGTGGACAATGAGCAGAAAAGCTGAATAGCATCTAACGGTTGTGGAAATGTGGTTTTTGAGGAAAATGCAAAGAATACCATGGACAGATAGAAAAACCAACGACCTAGTCCTAGAAGAAACAAACGAAAACCGTAAACTGATTGGAGAAATTACACGTAGACAGTCACAATTGAGAAGAAATCAATTAGAGAACTAGATGACAACTGGCAAGCTCGAAGGGAAGAGAACAAGGGGCGGGCAGAGAAATAAATACCTGGATGGCTTGGCCACGTTGTATGGTCGAGGAAAGAATACTGAGCTGATCTACGACTATGGTGACCGAGTGAGATGGTAAAACATGACCGCCCACTCTTAAAGGCACAACACATGATGGTGATGATGGTATGTCTGTGTTTAGTTTGTCTCATCTTTTCGAAGGAGCTACATATACCTAACTGTTTATATTCCATATTTTTATATCCTGCTGCATCTGTTTTAGGGATGTTAAGTTGGCTATGCGTCGAAATACACTTGTTACTTATGCTGTGGTCTTGTGTGGATGGCAGGTTCCTATCAATGTGTGGCCACTCTATCTTTAATTTGTATACTATCTAATTTATCTTATTCGCTACCATCGAATAAAACTGGTCCAAGAACATTATCGTGTTTCGGAAACTGAAATACCTTGGCCATATCAAGCGTTACAGTAGTTTAGAAAGAGCAGTGATGGAAGGCATGGTTCCTAAAAAAAAAATAATAAATAAAAGAGACATGTCGACCGGCAGGAAGATGGACGTAGGACACTATAGAGCGACGTTCTACACATGATCTGCCGCATGCAGATGACTGTATCCTCTATTCTCTACTTCATTCCCTACTTCAGGGAGTGCCAATCAATAAATGTAGCTTTATTATGTTCGACCCCAGACATCAAAGCCCCTGCATCAAAGCCCCTGCAAATGAAGCTCAAATTAGCCAATGTAATGTGCTAGCGTAAATGGTTCCTAAGATATAAGATAAAACCCAGAAAAGCCAGCCCCTGACAAGCAAAGCAAGTGAATATAAAGTACAGTAATGGGGCTTTTCCCACATCTTGAAGCCTATGTGGTATATAATGCTAGTACAGTAATTTATAGGCGAATAGACATTCGATGGATATGTCGTAACTATCGGGGAAATTTGGATAATTAGCAAATCAGCTGATAAGCATATATCGACCTTTGAATATAAATGTTACAGAGTAGTATTAAAAATTCATTGGGCACAAAGAAGAAAACACGAATCTATTGAAAACCATGGGAAAATGAAATGTTTGGACTTGCAAAAATGATAAGAGTGTCTGGAAACGGTAATTATGGAGGGAAGTGTACCGGACAGACGGAGAAAAGGAAGACCAGATCGCAGGTAGATGAGTTGAGTCTAGAACCAACATCACTGCATTCGGGGCATTCCTAGAAGTGCTCAGTCCTAATCTTCAACAGCCAGCGAAGAGTTCCAATACTAATGGTGCCCGTTGCAATCTGATTATATGTCCGTCTTGCTTTACCTCAGAGTGACGACTGTCGACCAGATCCTCTGACCAGCCCTTGCTGCCGCAATCTCTCTAGGCCATGATAGTATAGCAGGTAGACTCAAAATGTGACAGATCATTGACACATGATACTAACAGAAACCAGAAGTCTGACATTTGATAGAGAAACATTTCTAAACACTGCTGTGGGGAGGGGCCAGTTCTGCACATGACAAGCTGCTGAATGAAATCCCAACTATATAGCTTGATCTAGGATGGTTTCCAGGCGGTAGTAGTTCAGCTGCACTAATTATTATAGCTAAATCAATCTGGGCCAATATACACTGCCACACGTCTAATGGTGGGTTGGTGGGTAGGTAGGAAGATAGATAGGTAGGTTGGTTGGGTGAGTGGTTGGTTGGTTGTCTGGCTGTCTGGCTAGCTAGTTAGTCAATCAATCAGTCAGTCAGTCATTTAGTTAGTTAGTTAGTTAGTCACCATAACTTCCTCTTCGACTATAAATCACAAAGAGAACTTGGTTTACTCGCAACAGAAGAAGACAGTCCACATTCTTGAAGCATGTCGCGAGAAGGGCAAAGCTGGAGCATGTGGTCGCAACAAGAAAGCTGGAGGGGAAGAGAGGCATAGGGACACCGAAAGAGAAAATGCTGAACAGTTTGAGAGCATGGCATTGAGGAAAGTCGCTTTCAGAAATGCATGGAAGCACAAGAGACAGAAGACTGTGGACAAACATCATCACAATTGACACACGGCATGAAAAAAAAAAAGAAAAGAAAACTTGATCATTGGAAAGCATGTATGTACAACCTGTTGCCGTTTGTTCTTGTTTGGGGCACACTCTTAATGTGTTTATAAAAGTCGGTGTCTCTGACATCATCTCGTATACGTATGATGACTGTCAGGTTTTGTATTGTCTAATGTGTCCTCTAATCCCAACTTCTACGGATGCAGAGAAACATAATCAATTATTTCTGTATAAAGTTTGTGACATGTCTTCTTTCTAGGACATCCGCACACATGTAATATATTCAGAACATTAAGGGGTTTGGCGGGATTCTCGCCGCCTTCCCCTCCTAGAGAAACTTGTTTGTCAGAAAACGGCAATATACTTATTTTACACATTATCATTTTTACTACATGGACATTGATGCAAGCTTGTTAATATTTCTACAATACGTTGCAAGCAGATGTGCAGCATTCCACATTTTCCGCTATATTCCAATTACTTTATCTAGTTTCTGATGGGAAGATTTCGAAAAATTAAGGTATTTCAAAATAAAGAAAAATTGCATTGAAACTGAAGTTTACGACTCCACAGAACCTAACATCTATAAAAGAGAAGGTTACCTCCCTTTCACTAAATAAAATGGTTATTAGTGCGCTTGTCTAATAAAACAGTGGTTCGGTTTCAATCTCCAGCAGCAGCAGCAGGGTTACTGCTTTTTCAACCAGGACAACTCTGGCGCCGACCCAGACTAATTAAAATTCAATGGCATCGTAACAACGGGAAGACAGTTGACATGTAGGAGAAGCATGGGAAGACAAAGAGAGAAGATTCGCTCGTCATTGGTTGGGGAAGTAAATTACAAGTACCTCAGAAGTGGTAGTGGGTTCACCTAATGGCGGGGGATACTGGTAATAAGAAATGCTGACCCACACGCAAAAGTCAGTCCAATTTGGGTTACGTTTGAGTTCAATGAGAGCCAGTGGGAAAAAAAAAAACACACACACAAAAACAAGGCAATTTTTACATGTTGTAGATTGCCGTTGTTTGCTGAACTACCGACGCTTATACGATCGTAATCAACGCAAAGCGGAATGCTTTCAAATCGTCTGCTGCTGATTTCAAACCCTCGACTTCGTATGTCGGGGAATTGTGAAAGGCGTTTACTACCCATGCCACAGAACCGGCTAGTTCAATTAAACGAAGATTAACTACGAAACTGTGCCCGGTTGTTAAAAATGTGCACGTCCTTCGCAGGGCCTTGCTATCAACCCCATGTTGTTCTTCTAATCCAGTGGTTCTCAACTAGTAGGGAGTTCCCCCCCCCTCCCCCATCCCCCAAGGGAGGGATTTTAGTGTTTCCGGGAGGGGGAGGTGATTAAGACCACAGATTGGCAGACTCAAAATGGCTTCAGGCACAATATATCCTGGTTTTCTATTGAGTGTTTTGTTTGATGAAGCTAAATTTTCTGGCATTCTGGTGTCGTGTATTAAGTGACAATTCGTTGACGTTTTAACTGTTTGTTTATTGTAATATTATTAACTTGGTGAGTTAATAAAATATTGTGAATATAAAAAATGCTTTTATTTACATTTTAATATCCATCAGCATATTCCATCCATAATGTACCATGCCGAAAAGCGTGGGCGGTCATGTTCTGCCATCTCACTCGATCACCAGAGTCGTGAATCAGCTCTGTGTTCCTGTCTCGACCATGCTACGTGGCCAAGCCATCCAGGTATTTATTTCTCGGTCTTCCCCTTGGTCGCTTCCCTTCGATCTTGGCAGTCGTCACCAAGTTCTCCATTTCATTTCTTCTCATAACATGCCCCAAAAATTTTGACTGTCTACGTCTAATGTCTCTAATCAGTTTACGATCTTCATTTGTTTCTTGATGTACTTGTTCATTCGTTTTTTGTCTGTCCATGGTATTCTTTGCATTTTTGTCAGAAACCACATTTCCATAGCCATCAGCTGTTTTTCAGCTTGACTGCATTTTGTCCTCGCTTCACATCCATACAAAAGTATAGTAAAATGTAGCACAGCAACACACATTTTCTCGTTCAATTGATATCCTTTTATTGGTCAGTATTTTTTTTCATCTTGCAAACGGCTACTTTCGCACTGACAATTCTTTTTCTAATCTCTTTAAGGCATTGTCTCGAAAATTCTTGGAGTTGTCGATCGATGGAAGACTGTCGCACCATTCGTCTACAGGCAGCCGTCATTCTTTGATGTTGGAGACAAACTGTCCTGATGGAGTCGGTATGACCTTTTGTTGTGGGGAAATGATTCTCCAGATTATAGGCCGGCAAGACTTTTGAAGTACCGGGACAATTCTCCAGATGAAAGCGGGACAGATGGCCTAGTGTCTAGTCAGATTTGTGACGTCATTCAGACACAGTATTAAAACAGTATGGATAAACAACTTTGGGATTGTCGACCAAATGTTGTTGAAGCAACAAGGACATGTGTGATATTCCTAGTTTGATTATGGAGAGAGACTACAGTTTCTTATGTTGATTTACATCGGCGGACATTTATCCATTGTGTGATTTAGTAGTCTCGATTTCAAACAGGAATAAATCTATGGTATTTAATTAAATAGACCCAAATTAGATGATTCTTAGGAGACTAGAGTGGTAATATGCGTTATGAGAACGTATTATAAGAGCGACGGCAGCAGTAGGCTATCGCGTTGCTTAAACTAGCTAGTGTAAGATATCAATTAACTCAGTGAGCCAAGAACAATGTAGTGGGATGATATTTAGAGAGATTGAGGATGGTTGGGGGGATAAAGGCAATGTCAAATGGTGGGATCTTCCAGTATTATATCTACTGGGTTTCTGCACTTTTCCTTTAGTCTTTCCTTGTCTTACCATGACTCAGACCGATGTGATGAGCTCCTCGGCCTTATGACAGAGTTTAGTTCTCTGTTATATTTCTGAGTGCGGCCGTCGGCCTACACTCACCTAATAAAGGTCGGAATCGGGTTGCTCTCACCAGGTGTGTTCTCTCTTCAACAGGTTCCACTATGTTTTCCAGAAAGCTGGCAAAAAAGTCATAGAAGATGATTATGGCTCGATCATTGAAGGAAGTGTTTACTCAGCGCGCTTTTGCAGATGGCCCATAATGCAGAGGGTCTGCAGGAACCTGGCCTCTGCTGAACGGGAACCGATAATCATACAAGAGTGATTCCTCAGTGGTAGTTCTCATCATAGTAGAGTGAAGATAATTACAATACCACCAGTAACAGGAACAATAGTAGTTATATAGAGAACTTGTAAATTAACATTGTGCTTTCCAATTGGTGAATTCCGATGAGAAATTAACTACTAACATTTAGTTTCAAATTGACAGTGAACATTATTTTACTGTACAAGTGTTATCAGAGCACAGAACTTTTAGTGACATATTAGTTACGCTGTCTGTGTCAGATTCATGGTCAGTATTGGACTATATCCACTATTGGTGACCAGGCATCCGGACTATCCAAGGGCCACTGGAGGAAGTCAACATCTGGCCGGATAGACGCATCATTTGGTGAGGTCCTTCTGTACTTGATCTATGGTGCTGTTGTGTGCTATTGTGATGAAGCAGACTTTGCTCCTGAGCTGTTCGGTCTGATTCTGCATATACACTAGATTATACGACAGACATTCTACACATACACTTTGCACATACCTGACACTTTTCTTTATTAAATTAATTGATAATTTTTTTAGAAGCTAGAATTGTGTAGTCTGTTTTGGAAAAAAATGAGAGGGGGCATGGTCCAGTGGTAAGCGAGAAGAGAGAGAGAGAGAGAGAGAGAGAGAGAGAGAGAGAGAGAGAGAGAGAGAGAGAGAGAGAGAGAGAGAGAGAGAGAGAGATCCAAGGACTGACGGGGTGTTGTGGACAGAAATCCAGAAGAACCTCAAGATAATGATTTGGGGTGAAAAGAATGTGGGTGTTGATTCCCCTCACCCCAGGGACGACACTTATTACGACAGGCATCTCCCATCAGATGTTATGACTGTGCCGAGATAACTGTATCGATTCACTTGCTTAAGAATATGCCCATTTACTCGTATATCACATTGTGGTATTTCCTTCTTCCCAGTGATGACCATAATCTGTGTCTTCTTAATATTCAGGTCTAGTCATAGTTGTTCGCTGTGTGCAACAACTGCATCTAATAAATTTTGCAGGTCCTGTTCTTTGTCTGCAATCAAGACTGTATCTCATTCATTCATTCATTCATTGGCACCTTGCCGTCTTGACAGACGATAGTTTGTGCTCTAAAAAGGCATAATAACTTTTAACTATGGCGGTAGCGAGTGTGACTGATAAGGCCAATTTGCGCTGTAAATGTCCGTTCACAGTGGGTGCATGTGAACACGTGGTCATTTCCACCATCATGCACCATCTTACGTCTCAAACGCTTGGTGTGTGACTTTTCTGCAATAATTTTCTCCTTTGACTTTATTCCATTTCTGATATTTGCCCTCCATGCAACACGTTCAGCGGCGACTTGCTCCCAATGTGCATTATCAATGCCTGTATCAATCATGTCCCGCTTACACACATCTTTGTATCGTAGTAGAGGCCGACCCTGAGATCTCTTACCCATCTGTAATTCACCAAAAAAGATATCCTTTGGTATTCTACCATCATCCATCCTCCTAAGATGTCCTATCCATCTAAGTCTACGAAGACTGAGCATGGAATAAACTGTCACACAACCTGATCTTTCCAATACTTCAGTATTTGTGATTTTGTCTTGCCACTTAATACCAAGTATTCTTCGCAGACACCGCATATGAAAGCTGTTTAAACGTTTCTCTTGGCGTGAGTAAGTTGTCCAGGTTTCACTGCCATAAAGAAGAGTACTAAGGACACAGGCTTGGTAGACGAGGACTTTTGTTTTGGCATTAAGCTTCCTGTTCTCCCAGACTCTCTTTGCTAACGTGTTCATTGTTGTTGCTGCCTTGACAATCCTGATGTTGATTTCCTGATCGAGGGATAATTTGCTATTTATACGTTTCAATACGCTTCAGTATATATATATATATATATATATATATATATATATATATATATATATATATATATATATATACACTGAAGCATATTAAAAACGTACAATATATATAACTTCACTCCAGTTCTCCCAAAGTGTTGACGTTTGAACTCTTTCAGACATAATTGTGTCTTTAACTAAGTAGGTATCGAAAACAGGGAGGTAACTCCTGCTGAGCTAGTATTAGAATATCAAAGGATTACAAAATATAGCTAGGAAGCTCGAGGGAATGAAAAACATAATCACACAAATACAAGCGAACGTTTCTATCAAAAGTCTTTATCAACGAAAAAGACATAGTTAGCTGAAAAACTGAAATACTATGACAATCTCACAAATATAATACAACGATTCGATTACTTTTCTGGGATTGTCACAGTACTTTAGCTTTATAGCTAAATGTACTTGTTTGTTGATAAAGGCTTTTATTTAAACTTTCGCATGTATTAGTGTGTTTTTCCCTTCGTCGAGTTTCACAAAATGTGTTACAAATAATTAGATGGTTTTCGTAACAAAACTGTTCCAGCCGGTCACCTCTGTCATTTCTGGTTCCTACACCATGTTGCCATACCATCTGCTTATATTTAATTTGTCCAACTTTTGCATTCATGTCTTACATGACAATTAGGACCTCTGATGATTTTACAACTTTCAGTGTTTGTTGTAGGACTTCATATAATTTTCTAACTGTTCATCGCTATTACCAGTTGTTGGAGCATTTGCCTGTAGAATGACTATGTCAAGAGGCCTTGCCTTAATTTTGTTTCGATGGTACTATGGAAGCTGGTAGTGCATTTGTGCGCTGGATGTGACCATACGTTGTATAACAACTATCCTTCTTGCCTCCATAGTCACGATAAAAGAGAATTTGTGTATAAAAATGCCCCCTCTCCTTTCTAACTGACATATATGTATAACTGTATAGTTGCTCTGTTTACGCAATTTACTTCCATTCATTTACTCTGTCCTAGATTTATGTTTCTTTGATGTTAGGCTACTCACTTTTCCCAAATCCACATACATGCTCAATACCTTCACATTCAGCGATATCAACAGCAGAAGAGCAATTTCAGAAACTTAATAATGACACTCACTATGAACTCTTCCAAGTTTCACTCTTTCTATCATCTGTTATTTTTCTCTCGGTCCCTTTACATTCTGTATAATTCATACCCGCTCATCGCCACCTCTTCTGCCCTCACAATCTCATGCATTTTCCTTAAACCATGGTATGCTCCTCTCCTTCTCAGATGCGAAAGTAACCCCCCCCCCCCCCCCCGACAACAGCTGGCATCTTTCTCATTGTTTATCTATATATCTCACTCCAGTCTGCACCCCCTCCCCTTAAAAAAATCTTTGGAGCCGCTAAGTTAAGTACTTCATTGCGTTAGTTTAAAAAAGTTAGTTGCATATCCTTTACAGGACGTCGCATGTTTCTCATCTCTCATCTCATCATGTTCCTCTTGTACCTTGCGGTGTCGAGGTGAAGTATAAACAGCGGGAGAGTTCCCGCTTATGGGCTTCATGTATCGATATTCCCATGGACTCTGTTATTCACCCCCGTCCATCGTTTACGTGGTCGGCCTCTTCCTCTGCTTTCATCTGGTCTGTACATCATTGCTTGTTGTGGTATACTGTTAGTTGGTAACCTAGTTGCATGGCCAAACCATTTGACATGCTGCCTTCTAATAAAATCAAAAGCTGCTATAACCCCCACTTTAGTTCCGATTTCTTCATTTCTGATCTTATCGCTTCTTAATACATTAAGTATTCTTCTCAGGAATCTCATTTCTGTTGTAAATTTTCTATTCTCTTTTTCTGTCATTTTCCAGGTTTGGCATAGATAGCATAGAGCTGGTAGGAAGATTGCATTGTCAATGTGCTTTCTTAGTAATTATTGATACATGTGTGTTCTTTACTATTGGTGCCATTTGTCCAATGAGTTGGTTTACCTTATTGCATCTATTTTCGATCTCGTCTTCTGATGTGCAATTTGATTGTATTATACTTCCTAGGTACTTGAAACTCTTTACTTGTTTCAGGGGGTGTTCGCATGGGTGAACTGTTTTTTTTTTTTCTTCTTTAGTTATAGTCATTACCCCTGTTTTACTTGTGCTAATTTTCATAGTTATGTTCCCTACACTTTTCGTTTAGACTATTCATGCGGTCTTGTAATTCAGCTTCTAATTTTGCTATTTGTGATTGGTCATCCGCAAACAGGAGTTCTCTAATGATGTAATTGGCAGATGGTTCTTCTTCTGTGTTATCATCATGCGGTGTTCTTGCGGTCTCTGTTTGGCTGGTTTCTTTACATATGTTGTCTATATATGTTATGAACAAGAGAGGGGACAGGACACAACCTTGTCGTACTCCGGATCTTATGATGAATGGTTGGGAGTGTCCTTCATTGTTCTCACTATGTATTCAATGTTGTTGTATACGCTTCTACATAGGTTTGTCAGATGTGTACTCACTCCATATTGTTTAAGGATTTGCCACAGCTTGTTTCTGTCTACACTATCAAATGCTCTTTTATTAAATTCGATTGATTTTTCTATAAGTTGTCTATGAGAAAAATGGCATGTGTGCATACTTTGTTTTTCCTAAATCCAAGTTGTGTTTCTCTTAGCTGGGGTTCTATAGTAGTTCGTAATCTTTTCTCAAGAATTTTGCAAAATATTATCTCAGAATGACTTAAAAGGGAAATGCCTCTGTATTGTGTGCACTCTCTTTTGCTGCCTTTGTTTTTCCGATTTGGGATAATTATGGCGTTTCCCCAGTCTCGTGGTGTCTGTTGTTCTACCCAAACATGGCTGAATAGTCTATGTAGCCATCCTGTTCTCACTTCTCTTGCTGCTTTAATTATTTCATTTGGTATTTCATCTTGTCCCGGTGATTTGTTCAATGGGGTTAATCTGACGGTTTCTATAATTTCTTCTTTCAGTGTTTCTGGTTCTACTGCTTAGGTGGCATCTGTGTAGGTCTCTTGAATTCCTGTGACATCAGATGGAATGTTGAAAAGTTGTTCGAAGTACTGCTTCCATCTTATTAGGATTTGTTTATGTTCACTTATTGGTTCTCCATTTTGACTGTTAATTATTTCAGTTGGGTCAAAGGGTTCTCCTCTGGTTCTCATTGCACTTATCTTTTTGTAGAAGTTTCTAGTTGCCTCCTTGTAGTTTTTATTTAGAGTTTCTCCATATTTCCCCAAGTCTTGTTGTTTATCTTTCTTTACTATTCTAATCACATGTCTTCTCGCTTTTCTATATTCGATGTAATCACTTTCCTGTTTGCTCTTCGACCACTTTTTATATTTTTCCTTTTTATCTTTTACAGCTTTCTTTATCTCTGCTTTCCACCAACTTCATATTTTCTTTATCCGTGTTTTGTGTTTTTTCGTGGTTCCACATGTTATTTTTGCAGTATTTAGAATGCTTGAACATCTCCCATTCTTCTTCCACTATTTTTATTTCTACAGGTAATTTTACAAAGATTTCAGTTAGTTTTCTCATAAGATTTCCTCACTGCATTGTCTTTGAGGTTTTTTAAGTTTACTGATTCGTATGGCATGCATTTTCCTGGCATTTGCTTTCTTCTTCTATTGGTTCTTATTGTGGCAGCAATTGCTTTGTCGTCTGTTTTTATACTTAAGTTGGGCACCACCCTCGCATCTAATATATTTATCTTTATTTTATTTCTTGTCAATGCAAAATCAATGTGGCTTTTGGTATCTATAGTGCATTTACATTTGGTTGCCTCCGTATAAAAACCCATATCTCAGTAACCAACTGAGGGAAAATGATGAGATTTAGCATATAACCATATCATTATATCCACCCAACAAAAAGAATTTTTGTTCTGGAGATTGTACAGCAGATTTCAATGTTTATTTATATGTGGTATATAATTTACGGGTCAGGGATGTCCACAATTTTAAATGTATTACACCTTCAGCCAGAAAATCTGCGTTAAATGTTGAATATTCTCAGTGGTTCACGGGATTGGCCTTATTATTATTATTATTATTATTATTATTATTATTATTATTATTATTATTATTATTATTATTATTTTAATATTACCGCTTATCGCTAACATTGGAATGTGTGAATATTGTTCAATGGGACTGAATGTGAAATTTTGTACACTTCAAAGCATCGCTATGAAGTTGTACACATAATTTTGTCAAGAAGCTGATCGCAAGAAACTGTTTCATACTATTCATCACCATCATCATCATCAAGTGCCGTGCCGGCTGGCGTAGGCGTTCATGGCTCTCCATAGATCTCGGTCTTTGGTTTTCTGGATCAACTCTGCTGCTGATATTCCTCCATGCCACCGTCTCAATCCATTCAGCATCACTTCTCTTGGTCTACCTCTGCCTCTCTTCCCCTCGATCTTTCCAGTTGTTACGATGTTCTCCAATGCCTCTCTTCTCATCACATGACCGAAGTAAGCTGTTTGTCTCTGTCCTATTGTTGTATATAATGTTCTAGTTTCATTAGCCTGTTTCAGGCAGTCGTCGTTAGTTACTCTGGCAGTCCAAGGAATTCGCAACATTCGTCTCAGGAACCACATCTCTGTTGCTTCTAATTTCTTCTTAATTTGTTCATTTACATTCCAAGATTCACTGCCATACAGCAAAACTGGTTCTACATAGCATTTCAGCACTCTATTTCTTACATTCAGTGATAACATCCTTATTGCATAAGATACTCTTCATTTTCTGAAATGCGGCTTTTGCCTGCCCTATTCTGCTCCTAATCTCTGTTGTAAATCTTCCATCTGATGTTATAAATGCCCCTAGGTATCTAAAATTATCAACTTGGTTAAGGATTTTCCCTTCTATTTCTATGTCACATTTTGGTATCACCATTTTCTTTGATATTACCATTGTTACTGTTTTCTTGATATTCAAAGAGAGTCCTTTCCTTGCACTCTCTGTTACTACAACGTCTAATAATTGTTGTAGGTCTGTTGAATTATCCGCCACCAATACTGTGTCATCTGCATAGCGTATATTATTTATATTATAACCTCCAACTAGTATTCCTGGCATCTCTTTGATCTCTCTCATTATTACTTTGCTATACAGGGAGAAAAGATCTGGTGACAAGACACACCCTTGTCGTACTCCTAGCTTTATCTGTTCGTAACTACCCTCTTTATTTCCCATTTTAATTGCTGCTACTTGGTTCCAGTAAACATTCTTTATTATTCTTAAATCTTTTCTATCAATGTTGATATCTTCCAACATTTTAATCAGTTCATCGTGTTTTACTTTACCAAATGCCTTAGTATAATCTTCTTCTTCTTCTTCTTCTTCTTCTTCTTCTTCTTCTTCTTCTTCTTCTTCTTCTTCTTCTTCAGCGTTCCGAGCCATTGAGGTTCTTTGCTGCAAATACAATCCGTCTCCATTCGTCTCTCTGGTGGACCTTCTCTTGCCAGTCGTTGATTCCAAGTGCTTGCAGGTCTGTACATGTATTATCTCTCCACCGCCTTCTTGGTCTACCTCGGGGTCTACGGTCATTTATTTCCTGAGTGTAAGCGAGTTTTGTTTCCCTATTATCTTCCATTCTTTCTATATGCCCCAGCCATTGTAGTCTATTAGCCTTCATGATACCAGTGATTAGCGGGGACTTAAACAGATCATAAATGTCTTTGTTACTTCTTCTTTTCCACTCTCCACTTTGTGTATCCCTAATGGGTCCAAAGATGCGTCTTAAAATTTTGTTCTCAAAGGTTTGTAACAAGGCTTCGTCTCCTTTCGTTGTACTCCAGGTTTCAGAGCCATACAGCACAACTGGTCTGATCAGTGTTTTGTATATTGTGATTTTGGTGTTACGAGATAGCGCCTTTGATTTTAGTAGATGTTGTAGTGCATAGTATATCTTATTTCCAGAGTTGATTCTAGTTTGTATTTCTTCCCTTATGATGTTGGAGCAGTTGAAGATCGTACCCAGGTATTTGTATGTTTCCGTTCTTTTAATGGTCATATTATCTATTTGTATGTGGCCAGAGTTTCTAGCCATTCCGTCTCTTGAAATTACCATGTATTCTGTCTTATCTTGGTTGATAACCAGCCCCATCTGTTGGGCTTTTTCCTTTAAGTGAGTCAATATTTCCAATGTCTTTTGTTCACTTTGCCCTATAATATCTATATCATCTGCATAACCAAGCAGCTTGGATGTTCCTCCAATATCACATTCCTCCTTTACCTTCCTTACAACTTTCTCTAGAGCCAGATTGAAGAGTAGCGGCGATAGTGCATCACCCTGTTTCAAGCCAGATGTTATTTGGAAGGGGTCTGATTTCCTGCCTTTATATGTTACTATATTATAAGTATCTTCCATGTATAGTCTGGTCATGTTGATTAACTTCCTTGGTATTCCAAATTCCTGCATAGCATTCCATAGACTATTCC
This sequence comes from Cepaea hortensis, assembly GCA_963921405.1. Classification (NCBI taxonomy): domain Eukaryota; kingdom Metazoa; phylum Mollusca; class Gastropoda; order Stylommatophora; family Helicidae; genus Cepaea; species Cepaea hortensis. Next base: position 50,222,027 of record OY992885.1, on the reverse strand, counting down.
TATGGAAACTATCATAAGCCTTTTTAAAATCCACAAAAATGTTATGGAGATCTCTTTTATATTCCCAATGTTTCTCGGCTATTTGTCGTAAGATAAATATCTGATCTATTGTTGATCTGTTTTGTCTAAACCCCGCCTGGTAGTCACCTAATATGTCTTCTGAATATGGTTTTAGTCTATTTAGTAATACTGCGGAGAGTATCTTATAGCTTGTGGACAGTAGTGATATTCCTCTATAATTTCCACATTGGAACTTGTGTCCTTTCTTAAAGATAGGTATCAATAATGACTCTTTCCAGTCATGGGGTAATTCTTCTGTCCTCCAGATTTTTATTATTAGTTCGTATAGCTTTAGATGTAATGCATGGCCACCTGCCTTTATAAATTCAGCAGCAATTCCATCAGTCCCAGTTGCCTTATTGTTTTTAAGTCGTGTGATTACATATAGGATTTCTTCAAATGTAGGTTCTTCAATTTGTGGTTCGCATGTTAGAACCTCTTCCTGTGAGAAAATGTTACTTGGAGCTTCACAATTTAGTAATTCAATAAAATATTCTTTCCATGTGTTGCACATTTCCTCATTGGTATTTATCATATTCCCATTTTTGTCTTTTAAACTATATGTGTTTTGTTGGTGCCCTCGTTTCATTGACTTCAGTTCTTTAAAAAATTTTCTGGATTCATTTTTCTGGTGATTAGTTTCCATATCTTTGATTATATTATTCATATATTCTCGCTTCTGCTGTCTGACTATTTTTGTAGCCTCTTTACATTCATTTCTATAATGCTCTTCCTTTTGGATGTTATTGATGTCATTTAACCATACATGTCTGGCATTCTTCTTCCTAATGACCTTAGTATAATCTACGAAGCACAAATATATGTCTCTCTGTTTCTCTATTGACCTTTCTATTAGTGTCCGTAATGTATAAATTGCATTGTTTGTGCCCTTTCCTTCCACAAATCCATGCTGTTCTTCACTAATTTCCATTTTTATTTTCTTTTTGGTTCTTCTCATTATGATTCTGAGTAGAAGCTTAGTGATATGGTTTATAAGGTTAATTGTACGAAAATCTTCACAATCAATTGCTCCTGGTCTTTTTGGTATAGCTATAAATACAGATTTCAGCATATCACTGGGTAAATATCCACTGCTGTAAATATCATTCAACATTTTGGTTAATATATCTACTCCAAATTCTCCCAATACTTCTAATTCTTCTATTGTGATTTCATCTGGCCCAGCTGTTTTTCCTTTCTTCATACGTATCATAGCGTCAGCGACTTCTTCTTTCAGAATAGGTGGACCTTCTAAGTTACTATCTTCTGTTAATTCTTCCCTTTCTCCTTCATATAATTCTTTTATATACTCATTCTACCTCTTCATTATAGCATCTTCCTCTAATATTATCTTTCCTGTTTTTGATTTCAAACACCCCGTATTTATTCTTATTGTTCTTCCTGTAAGCTCACTGATTTGTCTGTGCATATTTTTTGTATCTTTAATGGAATTTAATTCAATTTTTTTGCATTGCTCGTTTAACCAACTTTCTTTAGCCTTCCCACATTTATCTTTTATTTCTCTATTTATCTTAGCGTATTCTTGTTTGTCATTTTTACTCTGTTTTCTTTTGTCCATCAGTTTTAAGATATCTTCATTCATCCATTTATTCTTAGCTATTTTGCCTCTCTCCGGTAGTACTTCTTTGCTAGTTTGATGAATGGAGTCCCTTAACATTTCCCATTGTTCATCTATACTCTGTATTTTAGTTATTGCATTGTACCTATTTTTCACAGTCACTCTGTATTGTTCTTGCATTTCTTTATCTATTTTCAGAACCTCTTTATTAAGTCTTATGTTCTTAACCATTTTTCCCCCTCTCTTTAATCTTACTTTTATTTGTCCACATAGTGGTACATGATCACTATTACAGTCAGCACCAGGCATTGTCTTTACATTAATTAAAGCATTTCTAAATCTTTTATTAATTAGTATGTAGTCAATTTGGTTGCGTATTTTCTTATCAGGGCTTATCCATGTGTACAGTCGTCTTTTATGGTGCTTAAACCATGTGTTTCCAATTATCATATCATTGATATTTGCCCATTCTATTAGCTTTTCCCCTCTTTCATTCCTTGTACCTAAACCGTAATTCCCCACTACATCCTCCTATTTTTGCATTAAAATCACCAAGTATTATCTTTATTTCTTGTGATCCAATTTGAGCCATCGCCATTTCTATTTCGTCGTAAAAGTGTTGTATTTCTTCCTCACTACTGCTTGCTGTTGGTGCATATACTTGTATAATATTTATGTCTATTGGTTTGCCTTTGATTTTTACCATAATAACTGTATCTGAAATACACCAGTATCCATTCATTGACTTGGCTGTTTTTTCGTCTAATATTATTCCTACACCTTTTTCATGTGTATCCCCTCCAGAATATATTATTGTGTGATTGTCAGCTATAATTTTGCCCGATAATTTGTTACTATTATAAAATAAAAATTTTATTGCATGTCCTTCACAGGACGTAACAGTCAACCCAAGCATTTTTGCTGTTCGTGAATCCTGGGCAAATTTTACGTTCAGTAGTTTGCCATTTCTTTCGGAACGACCGGCACCTATATCTTTTTCGAAAAATCAGCACCGCTGTGTTTCGAACCCTGGTATAAGGGCTCACAAACCCCGTTCGCAAGACCTTAGCTACGGCGGCCGGCCGTACTATTTTACTATTCTATTATACTATTGCACTATTATACTATTACTATTTGTACTATTACAAATTCCGAAAAAAGAACAGTGAATGCATTGGGTTTGAGCAAACAGTCATTTCGTCGATGGGTGCAAGAATATTGAATTAAACCACCACGCAATAACCAAACTGTAGGTAGAAAAGCTATTGTAGATAGCTTTCACAAAGATGTCATCAGGCGAGCTATTATACAAATGCGGGATGCCAAAGAAACAGTGACTGTAAGAAAACTTAGGGTTTGGTTGAGAAAGAACAATAACATAGAGCTATCCAAATTTCCAAAACAACTTTGTGGAAAATTATATGGACATTAGGCTTCACTTTTAGAAAGTACAAGGGAGGTAGAAATATCCTTTGCGAGCAACCGCATTTAGGAGCCATGAGAAGCAGATACCTACGTGAAATAAGAGAAATGCGCAAAGAAAATTATGGTATAGTGTATTTGGATGAAACGTGGATCAATGCGCACCACACAAGTGATAAGGAACGGCAATCAGTGGATGGAAAGATAAAGCGATATGTGCCCAGTAGTATAGGATAGCATTTGGTCATGGTCCATGCTGGTAATACGCATAATGGCTTACTACACAATGCTGGACTCGTGTTCGTATGAAAGCATACAGACAATAAGGATTATCATAATAAGATGAATGGTAAAGTATTTAGAAATTGGCTCGAGCATACAGAGCTTCCATCCCTAGATAGACCGTCGTGTCCAATTATGGACAATGCATGATATCAATGTTGTTGCCCAAGAAGACAAAATACCTACATCATCGAGCAAAAGAGAGCAATAAAGATACGGCTCCGAATGGAAAACATACCATATCCAGAAACGTATTTCTAGCTAGAATTGTTGTTCCTTGTAAAACAGACGCCCAAAAGCAAGAAATATCAAATCGACAAGTGGACAGAAGAGCATCGTCATGGGTGCTTGAGACTTCCGCCGTACCATTCTCATTTTAACCCTATAGAACTTGTGTGGGCTAAAATTAAAGGACAGGTGGCAGCTGACAATACTATATTCAAATTGTCTGAAGTCAAGATACTAACCCAGTTCGCACTATTAAATATTGATAAAAGTTAGTGGAAAAAATGTGAGGACCATGTGTGGAAAGAGGAAGAGGAATATTATAGAAAGGATGGATTTAATTTTATGCCGAGATTATGCCGAATATTGCATTTATGCAACCAAGAGCAGTCATCAACCTACTGGAATCGTGTGACACAGATTAAGGTCTGGGCAGATCGCAGACATTAATCCACATGCACACCTACTTGGATATCTTTGCTCCAACTATTCAGAAGAAGAATTGCAGGTCCTTAACATGACAGCATCGGCACAAAAAATACAATTCGTCAATAGCAACAGTTTGTATTCCACAGTGATGAATTTTCAATTCAGTAAGCCCTCAACGGTGACAAACAACTGGCATTGAATAAAAGAAGCTCTAGACGCATTTAATACCAACTGAAGAGTAATATTGTGGTGGGAACTGACATATTGTGGCATAACAAGAAACGTGAGAAGAAACACGTTGTCAAATGAGGGGACAACACACGAACATACGAATAATTCTATAAACTTCAATGGAATGAGGACCGAAATTTTGACCGTTAAGAAGGAAGCCCACTACAGAGACATTCACAGCTATATTCGTGGTGCAAAACAGGTAAAATAAAACGTCTCAGCAGAGTAGGCCTTGCACCCACGCCCATACGAATCCGGATACGCCTTGTGTGGTCATCTGAATTGGCGGGGCATTCATTACTGTAAAACAAGATTGTTAGCGAGAAATCACAAGTTTTTCACCATAACATCAAAGAAATGTCGCCGTGTTCCATGATTTAAGTTGCTTTTGGACCTATCAAAGACATATTCCTTGGGTGGGGGTAAATATAAGACTTCTCCTTCTTCTTCAGCGTTCCGAGCCATTGAGGTTCTTTGCTGCAGATACAATCCGTCCCCATTCGTCTCTCTGGTGGACCTTCTCTTGCCAGTCGTTGATTCCAAGTGCTTGTAGGTCTGTATATGTATTATCTCTCCACCGCCTTCTTGGTCTACCTCGGGGTCTACGGTCATTTATTTCCTGAGTGTAAGCGAGTTTTGTTTCCCTATTATTTTCCATTCTTTCTATATGCCCCAGCCATTGTAGTCTATTGGCCTTCATGATACCAGTGATTAGCGGGGACTTAAACAGATCATAAATGTCTTTGTTACTTCTTCTTTTCCACTCTCCACTTTGTGTATCCCTAATGGGTCCAAAGATGCGTCTTAAAATTTTGTTCTCAAAGGTTTGTAACAAGGCTTCGTCTCCTTTCGTTGTACTCCAGGTTTCAGAGCCATACAGCACGACTGGTCTGATTAGTGTTTTGTATATTGTGATTTTGGTGTTACGAGATAGCGCCTTTGATTTTAGTAGATGTTGTAGTGCATAGTATATCTTATTTCAAGAGTTGATTCTAGTTTGTATTTCTTCCCTTATGATGTTGGAGCAGTTGAAGATTGTACCCAGGTATTTGTTTGTTTCCGTTCTTTTAATGGTCATATTATCTATTTGTATGTGGCCAGAGTTTCTAGCCATTCCGTCTCTTGAAATTACCATATATTCTGTCTTATCTTGGTTGATAACCAGCCCCATCTGTTGGGCTTTTTCCTTTAAGTGAGTCAATATTTCCAATGTCTTTTGTTCACTTTGCCCTATAATATCTATATCATCTGCATAACCAAGCAGCTTGGATGTTCCTCCAATATCACATTCCTCCTTTACCTTCCTTACAATTTCCTCTAGAGCCAGATTGAAGAGTAGCGGCGATAGTGCATCACCCTGTTTCCTGCCTTTATATGTTACTATATGCTTGCTTGCTTGTGTTCGTTGGCTTGAGCTCCAACGTGAAGTCCTGTATGTCGGATGAAGGCATCCTGTTGTCAAACATCAGTGTGATGTCATACAGGACCTGAGTTTTGCGTGAGTATCCGTTGTCCCATGTCTGGCTTATTGGTGTGCAGACTGGTGGTTCCTCGCCGTACAGGCAGACACTCTCCGACTTCGAAGGAATCGGCGATCCTACTGACTTTAGCCAGGACCCCGAAGAGACCTGTTGCCCAGGACGCTCGACGAGGACGCGTCAATAGGTCTTGGCCAGTATATAACCCGGCCCTGGTGCCTTGGAAACACCTCTGCGTCCCATATGTTACTATATTATAAGTATCTTCCATGCATAGTCTGGTCATGTTGATTAACTTCATTAACTATTCCAAATTCCTGCATAGCATTCCATAGACTATTCCTATGGACACTATCATAAGCCTTTTTAAAATCCACAAAAATGTTAAGGAGATTTCTTTTATATTCCCAATTTTTCTCGGCTATTTGTCGTAAGATAAATATCTGATCTATTGTTGATCTGTTTTGTCTAAAACCCGCCTGGTAGTCACCTAATATGTCTTCTGAATATGGTTTTAGTCTATTTAGTAATACTGCTGATAGTATCTTATAGCTTGTGGACAGTAGTGATATTCCTCTATAATTTCCACATTGGAACCTGTCTCCTTTCTTAAAGATAGGTATCAATAATTACTCTTTCCAGTCATGGGGTAATTCTTCTGTCCTCCAGATTTTTATTATTAGTTCGTATAGCTTTAGATGTAATGAATGGTCACCTGCCTTTATAAATTCAGCAGCAATTCCATCAGTCCCAGTTGCCTTATTGTTTTTAAGTCGTGTGATTACATATAGGATTTCTTCAAATGTAGGTTCTTCAATTTGTGGTTCGCATGTTAGAACCTCTTCCTGTGGGAAAATGTTACTTGGAGCTTCACAATTTAGTAATTCAACAAAATATTCTTTCCATGTGTTGCACATTTCCTCATTGGTATTTATCATATTCCCATTTTTGTCTTTTAAACCATATGTGTTTTGTTGGTGCCCTCGTTTCATTGACTTCAGTTCTTTAAAACATTTTCTGGATTCATTTTTCTGGTGATTAGTTTCCATATCTGTGATTATATTACTCATATATTCTCGCTTCTGCTGTCGGACTATTTTTGTAGCCTCTTTACATTCATTTCTATAATGCGCTTCCTTTTGGATGTTGTTGATGTCATTTAACCATAAATGTCTGGTATTCTTATTCCTAATGACTGCTTCTTCACATTTTTGTTTGTAAATATAAGACGGCAGGAAAAATTTCATAACGATGCAACAGACAGTTTTCAAAATAATTGATCTTGAATGACGGCATTAATTTCTGGACAGACTATAGATCGATCCATTTATACTAAGTGTATATTTGTGAGTCTTTGTGTTTATAGAATTTGTTTGTTATATAGAGTTCGTGTTGGCTGAATAGCTCTATCAGCCTACTTCCGTTATCATTTCTTTCATTATGTTGGGCTCTAAACGCTCCAAGATGTTTTTCTATGCCCGCTCTGTGATGTCCTATTCTTGCAATTGAAGTCTTCCATAACTATGATGTTGTCTTGCTTCTCTATTTTACTTAGCACGTCATGTATGATGTCTTCGTAGACCTCCCCGCATTCTTGCTCATGTTTTGTTTGTATTACATGGAACATATATTTGTACATATGTTGTAATTGTTTGTTCTTTTATTTTCACTGTTATTATTCTTTCTGATATATACATTTTATTTTTAGTATTCCTCTTGCTAGCCGTGGTTCAATGACTATTCCCACACCGTGTCTTGCCATTTCTTGCTGTTCCACTCCAGAGTGGACAAACGTGTAACTGTGGCGGATCTCCTTGCATCCGTCCCAATTTATTCTGGTGTCCGCTATTCCCATAAGTCCAATTTTCCTCTCTTCCATTGTTTCTGTAAATATGTTTGAATAATCTTATTATATTTCTATTAATTATTTAGTGTCATTTTTGTTTTTGTTTCGTGGCTAAGTGATTTGATTTTTGTTCACAAATACTGATGAAAACTCATCTCCGCAACGTCCGCTGTGTGTGTGTGTGTGTGTGTGTGTGTGTGTGTGTGTGTGTGTGCGTGCGTGCGTGTGTATGTGTGTGTTTACATTTGCACAACTTTACTTCAGTTAAACTAATTTCATTTATATATCTACTTCTAATGTACTTGCCTTGCGTTGGCTTCCATGCAAAAGTATGGGTGTCAGTCGTTCAGAAAGCAATGGCATACTAATGAACGTAAACATGCCAAAAACTTACAACCAGCCATAAAAATGCTCTTATTGACTGCGACGTCCTGTAAAAGACTTGCAACTAACTCTTTTAAACATTGCTTGTTTATTGCTATTGATATCTCTTTTGCCATGTATTCATTTTCTCCGCGTCGGTACGTCCTCTAAGTCGTCACTCCTCCATATACCTTTTTCTTATTTACCATCAACATTTACCTTTAACTGTAAATGTGATTGTATTCTTGTAAGGCTGATCCTCTACATCTTGTGTTTTCCCAGTTGTTCACACTAGAGTAAAATAAATGCAAAGCTGCGTTTTTGCAGATTACCAAATTTGCGTGAACGCGGAAAAAAACAACGCAAACAAGATAGCTTATAGAGGTAATTCCATGTAGTACACAAAAAATAACACACATTTTATAGAATGTCGAGAAATAACATGTCTAATTTGCAAGAACACATGGCGAAAAAAACAAAACATCTTTTCAATGATCGGGAAAACAAACAGTAATCATAACTAAACCTTGCAGTGAAAAAAAAAACAAATCAAGAATAAAATGAAACACTGACGGAGCACAGTTGAGTTGAACCAAGAACCGACATCACAGCACCCGGGACATTCCTATATGTGCTCCGTCCTCATCTTCAGTTATAATAAGCACTTATATGGTGCGGAAGAAAGAGGGAATACAACAAAGTCATTTGATGATTAGACGATAGTAGATCATACCTGAGAAGCCACTAGCATTAATCATAGATAACACCTTTGATGAAAAATACGAGGGGGGTTCAAATGAAAATCTTAAATATATATGTGTGTGTGTGTGTGTGTGTGTGTGTGCGTGCGTGCGTGCGTGCGTGCGTGCGTGCGTGCGTGCGTGTGTGTGTGTGTGTGTGAGTATATTCTGAAAAAGTAAAGAAGAAATGTATTATTTTTTCGATGTAATCACCACTGTGTTCAATGCAAATCGTCCAGCGCCGATAAAGTGCTTGGATTCCTGTAGAAAAACATATTCTCCTGATCGCATATGTAACCACTCATGCACCGCCTGCTGAAGCTCTTCATCGGACCGACAAGTTTTGAAACTTCCTACTCCTTTCATACACTTGTTGGACTGACAGGCATGCATCAACATACTGAACCATCAACCAACGATGAATTTCTATGTTTCACCCCTTCACTAATAAAAAAAATAAAAACTGATAACAGAACGTTGTTCAACTTTGGTGTACATGAAAAGTGGGGCGACCATCTTTAAACTGTCGTTATGATGTCACTATGTTTGTCTGCGCCGTGAATTCTCTTGACATCCTTAACAACAATATTGACAGGCTACAATACAATGGCAGGGTTATTGTAATCTCAACCACGTTTAATGTTTTGATTTAAAGCCCCCTCGCAATAATTGTATTGATGATGTTAAAGGATGGAATATTTCGTCCCAACCCTGGTATAATGGATCAGTCGTCATGCCATCTTAGACAATGACGAAAACTCGGAGGGATTCCTGTGCACGTTAAAAATCCCTGCGTGGTTTTAAAATCGGAAAGAGAAGGCCAAATAGGCCACTATCAAGGCTACATTTCCAAATCTGAAAGCCAGCCGAGAAAGTAATATTTATAGCTTGTGTCAATCTGGTATATACACAATTAGATTCTTACCAGCGCTGTTGAGTTTCTGCGCTGTTCTAGGATTCTCCTTGTGTGATCTAGGTTGGGGTAGGCATGGGGAGGGAGGAGAAGAAGGAGGAAGGCGAATCCAAAAACAGATGGAGCGCTTAGGAGATATCTGTATGTTACTAACAGCTATTTCTTCTTTTAAAATCAAACCAAACCAAATGCAAAAATGTTATCGTCATTATAAGCATTGTCAAACAACTGTTTCTTTCAGTTTAGCTGACAATAACGCTAAATGTATACATATTTGATTACACGTCTTGTCACACAACTGTTTCTTTCAGTTTAGCTGACAATAACGCAATATATAAAAATATTAGATTGTAAGTATTGTCTAACAACTGTTTATTTCAGTGGAGCTGACAATAACGCTAAATGTACAAATATTTGATTATACACTTTGTCACACAGCTGTTTCACTCAGTGGAGCTGGCAATAACGCTAAATATACAAATATTTGATTATACACTTTGTCACACAGCTGTTTCACTCAGTGGAGCTGACAATAACGCTAAATGTACAAATATTTGATTATACACTTTGTCACACAGCTGTTTCACTCAGTGGAGCTGGCAATAACGCTAAATATACAAATATTTGATTATACACTTTGTCACACAGCTGTTTCACTCAGTGGAGCTGGCAATAACGCTAAATATACAAATAATTGATTATACGCCTTGTCACACAACTGTTTCTCTTTGTGGAGCTGACAATGAAGCCAAATATACAAATATTATATTATAGGTTTTGTCTAACAACTGTTTCTTTCATTGGAGCTGACAATAAGGCTAAATGTACAAATATTTGATTATAGATCTTGCCACCAACTGCTACTCTTAGTTGAGCGACAACGCTAAATGTTCAAATATTTGATTATACGTTGTGTCTAACAACTGCTTCTCTCACTGGAACTGACAACAACGCTAAATGTTCAAATATTTGATTACATGTATTGTCTAACAACTGTTTCTCTTTGTGGAGCTAGCGATAGCGACACATGTAAAATTGTGAAAACAAACATGTGATTATTCGTCTTGTTACACAACTGTTTCTGTAACTGAAGTTGGTAATAACGCTAAATGTAGAAACAACCATTTCATTAGAAGTCATTTCAAACAGCTGACACTAATACTAAATGTCAAAACAAAGATTTGATGTTATGTCTTGTCAAACAACTATTTCTCTCAGTGCTGCTGACGACAATAACGCAAAACATAAAAAACAATCATTTCAGTATTAATGTTGTCAAACAACTGTTCTCTTTGTAGATCTGGCAATATCGCTAAATGTTATAACAAACACATCATTATACGTTTTGTCAAACAACTGTTTGTTGCAGTAGAGCTGCTAGTAACAGGACATGTTAAAACACAAACATCAATATGCGTTCTGTCAAACAATTGTTTGTCTTAATGGAGCCACATGTTTATCTACAACAATGTTGTTGGAGCTGTTATCCCGGCGCCATTTGAACAATAGGCAGAAGATAATGCCCAGAATTGTGCTACAGAACACAACCATACATCCAATCAGAAGCGATAATAAATTAGGCGTCCTCAGATGACTGTCGCTAGAATCATCACCTGGGGACAGAAATAACGATGCTTGTAAGCATAATCAATATACGTTTCTGAGACCTATGCTGCTATTTAAATGACATATGGCATTTGGATAATAGACCTGCCCCCCCCCCTCCCCACTCAATGCTTGCCATCTGCAGGACGTAGCAGTCAACCCTAACTCTTATTGGCTGCTTCAGTAGTTTGCCATTACTTTCTTAACATGAAGACAATATTTAAGCCCTTGACCGGTCTGAGATATTAACGGTTTGTATCACATTTTGTAGGATTGCATGCACGGAGGAATAGGTGGTCGGCGTTTCCCTCAATATGCGAGAGGACGAACCCAGGCGTCGAACCCGCGTCCAACCGCACTCATGATATTGTCAGCGTAGCTTCCCATCAACTACGCTAACGTGCCACGCTAATGCGGAGATAGTACTTGATGATAATGAACATGAAGCCAGTTCTTTAAACATAATCTCCAGCAATGCTAAACAGAACGTTTAATAGGGGCCATAATAAAGCAAATGACAGAAATGACAGCATACATAAAGACATTATCTCTCAGTTTTATCCCTTCCATACTTATATATATATATATATATATATATATATATATATATATATATATATATATATATATATATATATATATATATATATATATATATATATATTTAATACTGGGTACATCCCCAAGGACTTGAAAACGTCGATTTTCATAACACTACCAAAGAAGCCAAGAGCTGTTGATTGTGAGGATTACAGAACTATTAGCTTAATGAGCCACATAACTAAGATACTACTAAAGGTCTTACAAGAAAGAATCCCACATAAAATAGATGAGGAAGTAGGTGAAGAACAATTTGGGTTCCGCAAGAACAGCGACACCAGAGAAGCAATTATCTGTTTGAGGATGTTAATTGAAAAATATATAGAAGTTCAATAAAGTATATATGTTTGTTTTATAAACTACAAGAAATCTTTTGATAGAGTACAACATGAACGACTAATTATGTGCCTTCAAGATATAGGAATAGACGGAAAGGACATCAGACTTATTAGTAACTTGTACTGGGAAAAAGTGGCATCTATTCAATGCGGAAATAACTATTCGTCGCCTATAGAGATAAAAAGAGGAGTACGGCGGGGATGTGTACTGTCCCCAAGCCTCTTCAACCTAAACACGGAAAGAATTTTTAAACAGGTTGAAATGGCTGGACTTAACATCAATGGAAGAATCATAAACAATCTTAGAAATGCTGATGATACCGTGTTACTAGCAGAAAGTGAACAGAGTTACAAGACCTAGTGAAACAAGTAAACAGGCACAATGCAGAATGTGGCTTAGATATTAACATCCCCCCCCCCCCCCCTCCAAAAAAAAAAAAAAAAAACAAACAAACAAAACAAACAAACAAACATGAAAATTAGCAGTGAAAAGGAAAGGTCATCGATGAACATCGATAAACGGGGCGATACTAGAACAAGTAACAAGTTTCTCCTATCTTGGACATATAATAACAGATGATGGCACAAGTGAAATAGAAATAAAAAAGAGAATAGGAATGGCCAAAAATGCTTTCAATGGCATGAAATAAGTATTAACATCTAGAGAGATTAATTTTTTTGGGGGGTGGGGGGGGGGGCGGGGGGTTCGCATATCCTTTACAGGACATCGCTGTCAACATCAGCATCTTTCAGCTGATTGTTGATTTCTTGGCAAGATTACGCTCAGTAGTTTGCCATTGCTTTGTGAGCGACCGGCTCACATACCCCGTACGTTACAGACGCGGAGAGAACCGCTACCGATTCTCGTGCAACGTCACGTTACTTACGAGAGTATACGAGATTACGGAGAAAGTCGTGGGAGACCGGCAGAGAGATTAATAACGCATTAAAAATGAGAATTGTCAAATATTACGTATATTCAACGCTACTATATGGCGCGGAAGCCTGGACATTGAACAAGCAACTCGAAAGTCGCACAGAAGACCTGGAGATGTGGATATACAGAAGAATATGTCGTATTTCATGGAAACAAAAACAATCAAATGCAGAGGTTCTAGAAAAATTGGGAATGAATAGTTGATGAAAGAAATAAAGAGGAGGCAAGTGAACTATTTCGGCCACGTTAAAAGACATGATACTCTTATAAAAACCGTACTGGAAGGCAAGGCTGAGGGCAAGCGAGCAAGAGGTAGACAACGATACAAGTGGGAAAATAACATCAAGAGATGGAAGAACATCAGTCTGACAGAATGTACAGTCAAGGCGAGAGACAGACAGTGTTGGAGATCCATTGCAGCCAACCTTCACTGTAGAGACGGCACCTGATTGATTAATTGATTTATCCCTTCCATTATGTTTTATTATCATTCATTTATGATTTTCATTTGATAATGAAGTAGGTCAATATCAGCCTATTAAGAGAGGTGTGCGACAAGGATGTATAATATCTCCATATCTGTTTTCCCTATACAGTGAAAATAGAGGAGCGGCTGGCGGTGTGGCTAGAATGCCGGATTCTCCTTCGGGAGACCCGGGTTCGAATCCTCGGTAAGGTGTGGTTTTTTTTTATTTCTGGGGCAAAAACAAAACCCTAACCTGCACAGTTCGCGGCGACTGACTAGCCAGGCGGCCTTTTAACTCCTCATGCTCAAGGACCCCCCCCCCTACCCCTGCCAAACACCGCAAGACAGTAAATGACAGTTTGACAGTGAAAATATTTTCAGAAATGTAGAAGATATGAGAGGAATCTGCCTGTTGAAGATGAGGACTAAGGTGTGTGGGAATGCCCCAAGAGCTGTAATGTCAGTTCTTGGTTCGGCAAAACAAGTGTAGAGTCATCCCTATGGAAACCTAATATGGAAACTGATGATAATACGGTGAAAGCAATCTTGATGTGCCTGAACTTACGTATAAGACAGTAAGGCTTCTGGTATCCCTTCTGACATGCTTTTGGGCAGTATGCAGTGATAGGATGACACGCCTCGTTATCAGCACAGTTGCCACATTTGTTAGCACATGCTGCGCCATAAGTGTTGTTGCTGCAAGCTGAAATCATTCAGACAACACGGTCAAGATAACGTATTACAAGAACACTGCATGATTCAGATTTGATATTATTTACCATCCTAATCATTTGACCTGTCAACTGGCGGAACGTTCATGTACCTCCACATATCTCGGTCCATGGTGGTCTACATTAATTCATCATGTGCCATGTCGGTGATCGTGGGTGGTCGTATTTCACCAACGTGTTCTGGGTCCGTTCTATTGATTTTATTTTACACTCGCTCGCTTTGAACTCGAGTGTAGTCCGTACACGTTACTTTTAGTAGCACTGGACTGAATGTTGCGTGTGAATTCGCTTTCCCTATTATCAGTGTCTCTGTGGCTAAGGGCTTGCGAACGCGGTTTGTGAGCCCGTATTCGGGTTCGAAACATAGCGGTGCTGGTTTTTTCGAAAAAGATATAGGGGCCGGTCGTTCAGAAAGCAATGGCAAACTACTGAACGTAACACTTGCCTAGTACATCAACAGCAGCTGAAAATGCTGGTGTTGACTGCAACGTCCCGTAAGGGATATGTAACAAAATAATAATTATCAGTGTCCCTCGCCACCAGGCGAGCCCACATCGATTTTAGAGGTTCTTGTAAATTTACGTCCACAAGTCAAGGACGAGAAGCCAACATTTTAGTCCAACTGTCCGGTGTAGAGGTTGAACCCCCTACCTCGGCTTCAGCACACCGGATGTTTAAGAACGAGCCGTCGTATCTATTCCGCCACGCTGAACAGTTCTATTGATGATATTCGCCATGTCACAGCGATAGGCTATCCAGCATTGTTTCTCTGAGTCTGCACCTGCCACGTCTAGCACTGGTCGTTCCAGTAACCACGATTTTCCCCAATGCCTTTCTTCTCACTCTATCCATCATGTGCTATACCAATAAACGTGGGCGGTCATGTTTTGTCATCTCACTCGATCACCAGAGTCGTGGTTCAGCTCAGTGTTGCTGTCTCGACCATGCCAGGTAGCCAAGCCATCAAGGTATTTACTTCTCGATCTTCCTCTTGGTCTCCTCCCTTCGATCTTGCCAGTTGTCACCAAGTTCTCCAATTCATTTCTTCTCATAACATGCCCATACAATTTTGACTGTCTACGTCTAATGTCTCTAATCAGTTTACGATCTTCATTTGTTTCTTGTAGGACTTGTTCATTGGTTTTTCTGTCTGTCCACGGTATGCTTTGCATTTTCTTCAGAAACTATATTTCCACAGCCATCAGATGTTTTTCAGCTTGTCTGCTCATTGTCCACGCTTCACATCCATACAAAGTACAGGTTCTATGTAGCACTTCAACACTCTTTTTCTCGTTTCAATTGATATCTTTCTATTGGTCAGTATGTTTTTCATCTTGCAAAAGGCTACATTGGTCATGGCAATTCTTGTTCTAATCTCTTCACGACATCTCCCATCAGATGTTATGACTGTTTCGAGATAGCTGTACCGATTCACTTGTTTAAGAATATGCCCATTTACTAGTATATTACATTGTGGTATTTCTTCATTCCTAGTGACGCCCATAATATGTGTCTTCTTACAATTCAATTCTAATCCTAGTTGTTCACTGTGTGCAACAACCGCATCTACTAAATTTTGCAGGTCCTGTTCATTGTCTGCAATCAAGACTGTATCATCTGCATATCTAATGTTATTGATGTTGATTCTTTCCATATCTTCTATATTTCTGAAAGTATTTTCACTGTTCTTCTCATTTAATTTTTAAAAAAAATTATTACATTTTAAAAATTAGATTAAAAGATATTTGTGTCTCTTTCTCATAGTTGCCGGTTCTGTGGCGAAAGAAGTTACGATTGCAATTCGTAAACTCGCATACCACGTTCGAAACACAGCTGCGGGAGATTTGGAAGCAGACCGCCTTGCGTTGGTTTCCATATAAAGTATGAGTGTCGGTCGTTTAGAAAACAATGGCAAACTACTGACCGTAAACTCACTAAGAAATCACAAATAGCCAACAAATGCTGGGGTTGAATGCTACGTTCTGTAAAGGATATGCAAGTAACTTTAACTTCTTATGGTATATATATATATATATATATATATATATATATATATATATATATATATATATATATATATATATACTGTTCTACATTCATTAGCCTTGTGCAGGCACTCATTGTATTACTCTGGCAGTCCATGGTATTCCCAACATTCGTCTCAGTAAGCACATCTCCGTTGCTTTCAGGAGCTTCCTAAATTATGTCCACATATTCCAAGATTCACTGTCATCCATCGAATATTAGTTAAGCTAGTCAAATAACACACAAACATTCCGTATACAATAATGTAGAAAAAGAACTTGACTGCTTTTTCCTGAACTCACACTTTTGATTGTGTTATTTCGTTCAGAAATATTGATTGCTTATTTATGATTGTGATGTTTCAGTTTTCTAGTTAATATTCTTTTCATGTTTCTTTGATAAAAATTGGATAGAAAAGTTCGCCTGAATCTGTATGTCTTTCCGTATGTCGAAACCCACTTATATGTCATCCTGGGTTTGGTACATTCATCATTATCATCAAGTGCCATAAGGCGTAGTTCGCCATCTCACAGTGCGAGACTCACACGGCCACCAGAATCTCGAATCAGGTCTGCGTTCTTGTCCCGACCATGCCATGTTACCAAAACATCAAGGTATTTATCTCTTTGTCTTCCTCTTGCTCTCTTCCCATCACGCTTGCCAGTTGTCACTACATTTTTAAGTCAATTTTTCCTCATAACATGTCCAAAAAATCGTGACTGTCTACGTCTTGAAGGACTGTCTCAGTTGATTTTCTGTCCATCCATGATATTCTTTGCATTTTTCTCACAAAGCACACTTCCACCGCCATTAGATGTTTCTCAGCTTGTCTGTTAATTGTCCATGTTTCACACGCATACAAATATATGGGTTCTATATAGCACTTCTATACTCTTTTTCTCACCGCAATTGACAATTTTTGTTGGTAAGCATGTTTTCCATCTTGCATAAGGCCACCTTTGCCATGGCAATTCTTGGTCTAATCTCTGCAAGACATCTTCCATCAGATGTTACGACTGTTCCGAGGTAGTTTTACTCATTCACCTGTTTAAGAATATCTCTCTTCACTTTGATGTTACAATGTGGTATTGCTTTCTTCTTGGAGACAACAATGATCTCTGTTTTTTTTAACAGTTCAATTCCAAACCTAGTTTCTCACTGTGTATAATAACCACATCCACCAA
Organism: Cepaea hortensis; assembly: GCA_963921405.1. Classification (NCBI taxonomy): domain Eukaryota; kingdom Metazoa; phylum Mollusca; class Gastropoda; order Stylommatophora; family Helicidae; genus Cepaea; species Cepaea hortensis. The sequence continues at coordinate 50,204,573 of OY992885.1, read as the reverse complement.
ATGTTTTAGTACATTACGAACATTTAAAGAAGAGGAAAGACTTGATGTTTGGTTTCATTGTATTTGCGTAAGCATTGACATATCAACCGTGTATGCTTTTTGAAATATTAGTAATGCACAAGAACCAGAATAAGGATCCAGAGAGTTTGTTTTTCTGTTCTAGGCAATGTTTGGTTAACAGACATTATAAAGACCTAAATTACTATGGCATAATGATTAGTGCAGTGGCCTGCCAAGACAATGGACAAAGTTCAATCCCCCAGCGGAGGCAGGAATATTGTTTCGATCAGTACGGCTTTGGGGTCGACCCAGTCTTAAAAAGGTGGGCACCAGATAGTGTTCAGAATCTTCTGGAAATGTTTCGGGGGGTGAGGAGAGGGAGGGTTGTGAGGCTACTAGGAAGGAAACTGACCATCTCACCTCTTATATGGGGTCTACAATATGTGGATGCCTAATACTTCACATCTCAACTACAATATCTGCCATGGGGTTAACTTAAATTTTATTGAATAATCCACATAATATCCAAGATCTACAACGGGTAGCAGCGAACCGCCAAGCATGGAGAATCAGGACTTCTGCCCTATGCGCCGACTTAGGCTCAAGAGGAAAGACTAACTAACTAACTAATACCCATGACTGGAAGCGATTTGTGTCCAACCGACATACTTGTGTGTGAAAGACTTGACTAGTGATGGGGGATGCTAGTCTAGGGTCGTACGTCGGAGTACACTTATTCCTTTAGCGGGGCGCTGTTTCCATGTGAAGTGGACATAATCCCAGTGTGCCTGTACATTTGAGTTTTTCTTTTGTCTCCGTGTCCTTTGATCTCCACGTATTTCTGTAACTTTTATGAGTGCCAACCAAAACCTTAAAATCAATTTCTAACAATGTTTTGGAGAGATTTGTTGCGAAGAGTTTACATAAAACACATGTTTGAATCATAATTTAGCTAGCCTTGTAAAGTAATTCTAAAGTTCTTATAACGTTTATGTACGAGAGTAAATTAATAAGTAAGTTACAAATGGCTGTAGAAAAATAACTAAATATGATAACAACTTGAAACCAATTTATTTTTATATATACATTGTCCCTTTATTTCTCAACATAATTTCCACCAACATTGATGCACTTATCCTATCATTTTATTAGTCCTCCCAAACCGGATGCATAGAACTGTGTGCTCTGTTTTCTAAACGAAGTTTTCACTTCACATTCAACTTCGGCGTCATTCGCGAAATCTCTCCCGCCAAGGTAGGTTGTCAGTGTTTATGCTGACAAATGTTTGTCCCGTAAAGCGGCGCATAGCTAGGTAGAAAAAGTTACGCGGGCGAGTCAATAAGTAAGCCACACAGTTTTGAGGGATGGCCGGTAAATGAAAACAAAGCAGGCAGTTCTATACAGCCGGTTTGGGAGGACTGATAAAACGATGGGATAAGTGCATCAATGTTGATGGAAATTATGTTGACAAATAAAGGGACAATGTATGTATAAAAAATAAACTGGTTTCAAGTTGTTATCATGTGAGTTATTTTTCTACAGCCATTGTGACTTACTTATTAACTTACCCTCGTACAATAAGAAAATATGACTGGCAAAATAGTGTGTATCTACACAATGATAGTCTCACTATTTATGTTTTGTTTTTACGTTTGCTCACTTTGATTTCAAACGTAGTCATACACGTACTACTACTTCTTTGTGCACTGGATTCATTTTTGCGTGTGGGTTAGCTTCCCCTATTACCAGTGTCCCTCGCTATCGGGAGAACTCACTCCGTCTTCTGTGGTATTTGTAATTTACGTCCCCAAGTCAAGGGAGAGGTCTCAACATTTTAGTCCAACTATCCGGTGTGGGGGTTGAACCCACTGTCTCAGCATCAGCACACCGGAAGTGCAAGGGCAAGCAGCACTCTCAAACATTATACCATGATGACCATGTGCTGTGAACAACCAGACATTCTAATTTCTGTTAACTGCATGGCCACACCCATAAATGAACTGAAAATTATGAAGTTTAGAAGATCCCTTGTATTGTGATTACTCAAAATATAGCTATCTGTCTCTCTTATTGTGCTTACTCATGATATAGCTATCTGTCTCTCTTATTGTGCTTACTCAAGATATAGCTATCTATCTCTCTTATTGTGCTTACTCATGATCTAGCTATCTGTCTCTCTTATTGTGCTTACTCATGATATAGCTATCTGTCTCTCTTATTGTGCTTACTCATGATATAGCTATCTGTCTCTCTTATTGTGCTTACTCAAGATATAGCTATCTATCTCTCTTATTGTGCTTACTCATGATATAGCTATCTATCTCTCTTATTGTTCTTACTCAAGATATAGCTATCTATCTCTCTTATTGTGCTTACTCATGATATAGCTATCTGCCCAAACTAACAATATAAATTATGAAGTGGAAACCCTTCTATTAAATTAATGCAGAGGGGCTCAATCGTTCAAAGCTGAGGGAACAGAATCGATGCTCGAGCAGATCATTCACGTTGAGAAAACAGATTCAATGCTCAATCAGAAATAATTGAAACATATGCTTTTTGGGGATATCTGAAGTTATATAGAAAGATCGTCGTTTTGTATAACATTATACTGACATAACATAGAATTCACATTTTATGGTGGGAAATGTAAACTTACGTTTGATAAAAATGGATATAGTGGGCATTGTGAAGGCTGCGAATATCATTGACAGAATTCTGAGAATATAATTGACAGAAGGGTGAGAAAACCGGTGACATAAGGGTGAGAATATCATTGACAGTAGGGTGAGAATATCGTTGACAGAATTCTGAGAATATAATTGACAGAATTCTGAGAAAACCGTTGACAGAAGGCTGAGAATATCGTTGACAGAAGGCTGAGAATATCGTTGACAGAAGGCTGAGAATATCGTTGACAGAAAGGTGAGAATATCGTTGACAGAATTCTGACAATATAATTGACAGAATTCTGAGAAAACCGTTGACAGAAGGCTGAGAATATCGTTGACAGAAGGCTGAGAATATCGTTGACAGAAAGGTGAGAATATCGTTGACAGAATTCTGACAATATAATTCACAGAATTCTGATAAAACCGTTGACAGAAGGCTGAGAATATCGTTGACAGAAGGGTGAGAATATCATTGACAGAAGGGTGAGAATATCATTGACAGAAGGCTGAGAATATCGTTGACAGAAGGCTGAGAATATCGTTGAGAGAAGGGTGAGAATATCGTTGACAGAAGGCTGAGAATATCATTGACAGAAGGGTGAGAATATCGTTGACAGAATTCTGAAAAAACCGTTGACAGAAGGGTGAGAATATCATTGACAGAAGGATGAGAATATCATTGACAGAAGGGTGAGAATATCATTGACAGAATTCTGAGAAAACCGTTGACAGAAGGGTGAGAATATCATTGACAGAAGGATGAGAATATCGTTGACAGAAGGGTGAGAATATCATTGACAGAAGGCTGAGAATATCATTGACAGAATTCTGAGAAAACCGTTGACAGAAGGGTGAGAATATCATTGGCAGAAGGGTGAGAATATCGTTGACAGAAGGCTGAGAATACCATTGACAGAAGGCTGAGAATATCATTGACAGAATTCTGAGAAAACCGTTGACAGAAGGATGAGAATATAATTGACAGAAGGGTGAGAATATCATTGACAGAAGGATGAGAATATCGTTGACAGAAGGGTGAGAATATCATTGACAGAAGGATGAGAATATCATTGACAGAAGGGTGAGAATATCATTGGCGGAAGGATGAGAATATCGCTGACAGAAGGGTGAGAATATCATTGACAGAAGGGTGAGAATATCATTGACAGAAGAGTGAGAATATCATTGACAGAAGGATGAGAATATAATTGACAGAAGGGTGAGAATATCATTGACAGAAGGCTGAGAATATCATTGACAGAAGGGCGAGAATATCATTGACAGAAGGTTGAGAATATCATTGACAGAAAGATGAGAATATCATTGACAGAAGGCTGAGAATATCACTTATAAAAGGGTGAGAATATCGTTGACAGAAGGGTGAGAATATCGTTGACAGAATTCTGTGAAAACCGTTGACAGAAGGATGAGAATATCATTGACAGAAGGGTGAGAATATCATTGACAGAAGGATGAGAATATCATTGATAAAAGGGTGAGAATATCTGTCATGAAATGCCGCCTTAACATCCCAGAATATTTTCTCGGCCTCAAAATTTGAGAGGCCAAATTGAGAAAGAATGAATTAATCGCGCTGCTCCACAGCTATCTAGTCGTGAGGTAAGATTATTCACAAAAAGCCTCTAGCCATGATGTAAGCTTGCAGATGGCAAGTAAAATGGGCAGTGTAATTAAAACCGACCAGGCATGACACCTGATAAGCAGAGGTAGGAAATCGCCCAGGTGTGAACAACATTGACACAGGGGAAGATAATAGCCCCAGGGCTGTAAACAAGCCCCGTCCACTCTGACTGGCAGACTCAGGAATGTGTGAAAACAGATCTGATAAGGCAATTAACACTGGGCCAGTAGACTTTGTACCAGACAGAGAGGAGCAAGGTGTGATGGCCAGGTTGCAGTGATAATTGCAATTACCGTCAGGGGGAGATAAGAAGAATTTATGACGGGAATGCCAAGGAGATAATACTGTCTGCTGGACTCAGCTTAAATAAGGGTCCCTAGCCTGTTTTATGTTAGAAAATGTTTGACTTCAGAACAGGTGAGACAACCAGCTCGTTTGTAGTCATACGTATGATTCTTATGTTGCTAGATTTCACTAGGAGAATTATTTCTTAGTAACTAGTCCCTTAGTAAGTCTCTTAGTCTCTTAGATGGATGTACTGATTTTCAGTCTATATCTGATCTAGGTTATTTCAAGAACTATCTTTGGCGTAGGTTACTTGAGTGTTCTTTCTAAGTTCTGTGTTCAATATCATTGTGCTTCATGTATTACTCTTCTGAGAAGTAGAAACTTGTGAAAGGCATATCATTGTCTAAGTATACTTTTAGATGTCTTGGTAGATGCTTGTCATTTCTTTGTACACTATCCTAGTTGCCTTTTGGTGTGTGCATTTGTTGTACAGAATATAGTCAACTGACTATTTATTTAATTCTTAAAACAGCAGTAACTAAGTGGTGATTTAACCGGGCAGATCAGCAAATATGGCTGGTCTGTGTGGTCACTTCAATTAGACTTGTTGTATATCTCATTTTGTAGCTATACAATATTAGTACTCATTAATAATGCCTGATGCTATTATGTTGAGTATCATTAGATGTCCATCTTGAAGTAATATAATGTTTATGGATAGGTGGATGTATGTATGTGTAATTTCATATGAATATACGATGCTAGGAATATGCTTCGCCCATATTCTTTTTGTGTATATACGTCTCATTTCGTATACATACAAACTAACTAGTGCATTATGCTATGATGTTAAAGTATCATAATATGTCTAGTTTAATCAATATGTTTATGTGTATTGGATGTTTGATATATTGATTTGTCATATGCAAACCTACCAATATGAAGTGTTATGCTATTGTCTGCGCATTGGCACATTGGCCAACGATTGTGTTGGAAGCAGAGGTGTAATGGTACAGACATTACCCACAATTGGTATAGGGTATATGGTGCTAAACTTTCTCAGTGTATTGTGGGCGTGCGTTCACGGTAATGCATGGGAACCTGGCACAGCTACTGGTCACGGCTTGTAAGCCCGGATGACCCGGCATTATTATAATACCATTACCGATCCTGTGAGCTGCTAAACCAACTTTGGACGGAGCGGCTGTACGACACAGAATTTCTGTATTAGCGACATGGACATGGGGCGGCAGAAATGTAATCATTACAGGCGTGTGAGACAATTGAAAAGCCCGTCCCAGACTAAAGACAGTAGGGAGAAGGAGGATGGTGAATGCAGTAGAGCTGGAAGATAAACTTGGCCAGACTGGTCATTGTATATGTTTGTTTGTGTTATGATATGTTTTAATTAGGATTGCTCTGATGTAGAATTAGATATAACACATTCTCGACTTTCTTTCAAGCTCTCACAAGGAGCACCTATGTTGTAGATCTCATGGACGAGTGAAGACTAGGTCGTGTCAGGACTGACAGGATTCGTCAGAATACCGACAAGCTGTTTCTTTTTGTGTGTGTCTACTGGAGAGTGGGGATCTGGACCACAGATCCAGATAGATCAAGTAACAAGTAAAGTTACGTAATGTTTGTCATCAATATCAATATGTATATGATTTCATCATCCTCATATTGACAATCATCCTATGTCTATTGTTATGATTAGCAAATAAATGTTGTAGTATTGTAACTCATAGTTCTGTCATTATATTTTTTCCAATTGTGCATACGTGTTGTTGTGTACATTGGTGGGGGTTCAATTAGACACCAAGGAAGGGAGCAGTCAGGGAGAAAAACCTTTACTGAGATAGTCGTCTATACTCATATATTTAGACTTAAACATCTATCTTAGCTAACCTTCTCTATCCCATTCCTTGGCGAATATTCAGTACAGTTCATTTCATTTTGTAACGAGCCACTTAGAGCTGTACGTTGGATATTCATGGGTCTAATCTATAGTTCAGCCATATAGATTTTGTCCCTAGTCAGTTTCTGACTATTTGGGGTTGCTCGCCAGTGAATAACACTTTCATCTAGCCGGTGGGGCACCCCGACTTATGACAATATCGTTGACAGAAGGCTGAGAATATCATTCTAAGAAGGCTGAGAATATCGTTGACAGAAGGCTGAGAATTTCATTGACAGGAAAATGAGAATGTTGTTGACAGAAGGCTGAAAATATCGTTGACAGAAGGCTGAAAATATCGTTGACAGAAGGCTGAGAATATCGTTGACAGAAGGCTGAGAATATCATTGACAGATGGCTGAGAATATCGTTGACAAAAGGCTGAGAATATCACTGACAGGACGCTGAGAATATCGTTGACAGAGAATACAAAATACTCTGATGTATGGGAACTGTATGTGCTACAAGATCTTCAACAAATCCATAAGGAATGGGCAAGTGAAAACTTTGGGGCATGTCACATGAAGAAGTGGAGTAGAGTAATTAGCCTTGTATGTGATAATGCTAGATAAGAGAGGCAGAGCAAAGCAGATGAAGACGTATATGGAAAGCTTGGCAACAAATAATAATATAAACAACATCAACTTCATTAAAATATCAGGAGACAAAGAGGATGTAGCGTCCTGATCGCCGATCTCTGCTACAAACTAGGATCCTGAAGACGATTATGAAGAAGTAATTGTCAGATCAGAACCGTGCTTGAGATGACGTATCTACAGCAAATCATTAAGTAAGAAGTCCATAAGTATTTTAGTGTTATCAACTTAGTGGGCATTTGGGTTGAGTGGGCTGATTGAAATACCGAAAATGTATGTTGGAACCATTATACCAACTTAGGTGTAATCTCAGCCAGTTCGCATGTTTTATGTTGAATCACCACCTGGATAGGTCACAATGTGCATCTCCACAGATGTGAAGTTCCAACAGCGGTCCTGCACACCACTCTGATTTGTAGGTTTAGAGAATGAAAGGAAAGCTCGCCAAGGCAGTACTCGTGGAGCTGTTACTGTGGTACTAGGTAGGCGGACCAGTCTCCCCACCAAACCCACGTTCATAGATGCAGGCCCTTGACGTAGCTGAGACCACCTGAGCGCTAACGCACCGGGCTGAAACATTAAAACTCACAATCTTCCACAGGATTCACACTAACCAACCGAACAACCGACCAACCAACCGAACAATCAACCAACCAACCAACCGATCGACCGTCCGACCCACCGACCGACCGACCAACCAACCAACCAATCAACCAACTGAAAAACCGACCGACCAACCAACCAACCAACCAACCAACCAACCAACCAACCTACCAACCAACCAACCACCCACCCACCAACCAATCAACCAACCAACCAACCAACCTATCATAGTAGAAAGATTAAGGCAAAGAGTCTTGTCCATGTCTTGAGACGTACCGAGTACATGGTCAGTAAAACACCATTGTCATGCCAACAGGTATATTAGATACACGAGTCTAGCCTCACATTTGTTTACCAATAGCCACCCGATTCATGATCAATATCAGACCAGCCGGCCGTCTTTACTTCACAGATAGTTTTCTGGTATCCATTTGAGGCTTCGCCGGTTTGGACTATCTCGGCTCCCACCACTGATCACATTCCACGCCAATTTGTCATCCCATCCAGCATTTTCTCCCTTTGTGGATCTTCATCTTCAACACTGTTGATCTTCCCGATTGTCACAGCTTTGTGCAGATCATCTCGCTTTATATCGTGACCAAACTGCACACTAAGGAATGCTCAAATCCAGTGAAGCCAGGCGGCCCGGTGGCCGTGGGTTCGATCCGTATCTGGGGGGATTCGTATTTTTAAAATTGACCTGGGCTCCCAGGTCGACGAAGTCTAAAATGGGTACGAAGAAATGTCTTGGGAAGTAAAAATGGCCGGCGTAATACTGACTATATCAGTGGTTCTCAACCGGTGGGGAGGGTGTCCAAGGGGGAATTAAGACTACAGATTGGCAGACACAAAATGGCTTCGGGCACAGTATCCTATTTAGTGATAATTCTTTGACGTTTTAACTGTTTATTTCTTGTAATATGATTAATTTGGCGTGTTAATAAAATATTGTGAATATAAAAAATGCACCTTTTGAGGCTAACAATTTTAGATATTCTTCTTTCGTTCGCTGGAAAGAGGGGTGGGGGTGGGGGAGGAGAGTGACATTATGACATATGGTGAAAGGGTGCATGGGCTAAAAAGGTTGAGAACCACTGGACTATAACACCCACCGAGAGTTGAGTGTTCGATAATAATACAGTTCTAGAACCACATGCCCAGTGCGCCGTATGGCAGGTAAAAAGGTCCTTTATTCTTTACCTTTAAAGCGCTGAGAAATGACCACCTATTCGACAATATATTGTAATGTTTAATACAAAACCCACAAGATAGTTAGTACTCCGTTAAATCCTGGAAAATACCTGGTGGCTGTCAGCAAATGTCTGAACGTGTAAAAGCTGATACTTTCATCAACACGCTGGTTATAACAATTTGGAATTAATCCAATGGATTTCAAACGGAATATATTTTACAATGCATTCATAAAGCAAAAGTAAAGAAGATTTATATGCTCACATACAATAGGTGCATAACCGGCCCTGCCATCCCGGCATGCATTGTGTGAGGCATGTTCCGTCCTTGACATCACAAGCCGACTGACATTTTCCACATTTCCGAGCACAGTTTTCCCCAAAAGACCCGGGTCTGCATTCTGCAAGTGTGAATACATTTACATATGCATGTTTTAAAATTTGATCTAATAGTTTCACGCAATATAGCAATGGAGTCTTTTGACAACGACATAGCTAAACTTGAGGAGGAAACATCGTCAATCAACGAACCCCGTTAGCATAGTGACTAGTCAGCTCGTCTGCTGCGACAGTGGTCCAGATTTAATCGGCAACAAAGGCAGAATTATTTTGTTTCTTATAGGTTCGGCTCTCGAGTAGAACCAAATCCATTACAATGGATACTAGATACTTTTCTGGGAATTGTCTGGGTAGCAAAGACGACGAGGTAAGGAAATGGCTACCCAAAGATATTATCTCTTAGCCTGCGACACACAACAGCAATATTTGAAATGGGACTACATTGCATTTAATTAAGTTGCAGCATTTTGACTGTAATTTGATCATATATTGGCCTGGAAACGAAACATTTCTGGAACAATCTTTCTCTCCGGGGCAGTTGTTACATAAAGTTTAAAATGAGAACTCTAAGCATTTATTTTCTAGGTTTATTAAGAGAAATGACTCAGAATTGTATCCTTTTACCTTGTCATCTTTACGTTTGTTAGAAGCTCCACACGGGTCTACAAAGAGCATGGATCATTCTGGAAAGGAATGCATGTGGTGGCGCCCACGGCCACTCTTTCATTATCTCATACACCTGTTTATCGGACCTGGACATTGTTGTGTAGCCCATAGACGTGTTAATCACAGGATGTGTGAAAGACACGCATAAATTTAAGCCCTAGAGTGTTCTAGCAGTTTTAACATCTCTACGGGATCGAGCATTGCATTGTTGCAAACAAGAAGGTACGTGTACCCAACAGAAGTCATGCCGCTTAGAACTGACTGTGAACTGGAGCTGATTTCCGAGAAGATCTTTTCATGTGGTACTGGTGACTGTGTTCTTCCTGGCCATCTAAAGTTTTAACACTGAAAGTGTTGTAACGCTGAAAGGACGTACTGGTTTTGAGCAGATTTTTATTGCTCAGAGTATGAATTTAATCTTCGAGTTTAATAGTTTATTACTGAGATCCCCCCCCCCCCCCCCCACCCCAAAAAAATAGATTGACATTAGTAATAAAGAGGCCCCCCCCCCCCCCCCCCCCCCCGACGTGTCTCCACCTTGCCGTGGTAGAGGGGTTTGTGTGTCCCAATGACCCAAAGAGCTATGCCGACGGAAGCACAACTACATGTTGGAAACTTCTTGGGACCAGACCAAGAGAGACACAATCTGCTGCCTTGCAGGTAGACTGAGGATAGAAGTCAAAGTCCGAATCAGGAGCACGATGCCATAACATCCTTGGTCCGAACACATATTCTACGGCTCTCAGCTGAGGGATATGGCTGAACGTCTCTAAGCCAATATCTCCCGGATGTGAAGGCCGGGCCGATACTCACCCACTGCAAAATGAAGGTGAGATGCCGAGCCTGCTACATGCTTGGTCCAGACACTTGTTTGAAGGCTCTCGCCCGAGGGATATGAGGGATCCCCCGGATGAGAGGGCCTGACCGTTATTCGCTCTCTGCTGCATGGAGGTAAGGTGCTGAGCTGGCAGCAGATGTTGCCTACGTCGTGAGCGTTACTAAAGGTAGAAAAAGCGACCCAGTGGCAAGAAATGGTTACGATGAAAATCTGTATCTATACTCATAGAGTGAGCGTGGACAAAGGTGGAAAAACGTCTCATTGACACGAAATGGAACGCTTGGCTAGCGAAATCATTATGTGCAGGTCCGAAGCGAAAGCTTGCTAAGTGCATATCGTGTGCAAGCTAAGGTGGAAAAACGTCTCATTATCACGAAATGGAACGCTTGGCTAGCGAATCCATTACGTGAAAGTCCGAAGCGAAAGCTTACTAAGTTGATGTCGTCTGCAGACTGACCGTTCCTGGTTTGTGCGGGGAGCGGTCCGTAGCGAACGAAATGCCCAATACATGGAAGTGAGGAATTAAAACAGCCATATGCGGGACATAGCGATTCCTTGGGTAAGACCAGTACCAGAGCGCTATGCATCGGTTCTGCAATTATGGAAGCCTCCTTGGATGGCGGTAAATGCCCATGGACTGCCCCTTGTCTTCCCTTGAGGGCTGACTGTGAAGTCCTCGACCGTTCCAACTTTGACCAGCTGGGATGTGGACGGCACCACAAAAGTGAGAGTCCCCCAGGAATGCTAACCTGGTTAAAAACGCACGTTAAAGTCGGATGTGTTCGCCTAAGGGTTTTGGCCCAAGGGTGCATGACAAATCACACCGCAATTACATCTGAAAAGAAAAAAAAAACACTCCGGATGAACACAGCAGAAGAAGAAGAAGTAATAAAGAGGCTAGCACTCTTGCCTCCTGGCCCGGTGCTAATGTGCTCGAATTCCCCTCAAAGCCGGCGTTTACAAAAATGCCGTGGGCTTTCCAGTCGACTCAGCCTAAAATAGGTACCATGACATATTCTGGAAAGTAAAGACGGTCGGCAAAATGCTAACCAGATGACCCATCGAACGCCGATTGATTTACAAACATGAGACTAGCACCATATACCCAACACGCCCCATGACATGGGACAGCAACCCCTTTCTTTTGTACTGAGGTGGTTCTTGAGAAGTGGTTGCCTCCTCTCTGATATGGCGCAGATCCTCTTCTGTCATGGCACTGATGTGTGGAGTGTTTGTGGCCACGGAAAGTCGTCATAATAATGTGGTTAGTGCTCTCGCTGACTAACACATTGGGTCAGGGTTTAATTCCCTGGTTTGGTAGCGTGCGTAAATACAGGCAGGCAATATTCGACCACATTAAATAGAAAATGTAATTTAAAAACAAAAGCAGTTTCAGCTTAAAAATAAAACTGATTTAAATATGAATCATTGTATAAGGCTCACCAACGTTGCACTTGGAAGCTGACCATCCCTTCTGACAACCTGAGATGCCACAATGACCAGTTATCTTGTCACATGTGTGATTGAGGCAGTGTCCACAGGTGTATTGGCAGTTAGGTCCCCAGCCACCTGCCCTACATTCTGTAGGATATGAGGAATATATTAAATATATGTCAGTAAAGCAAAGGACATTTTTACACATACAGTTGGTTATATGCAGAAAGCTGTTCATACTGGAGATGGAAAATCTCAAACGTGAAGAAGAAAGACAAGGATCCAAGAGCTGGACTGGAAAAAAGGACGACATACTGCCCCATCTCAGTGAAAGACAGAAAATGCTGGGGATCCAGCTGACTTAATGTATGTGTGAAGATGGCAGCAGATCTGATCTAAGTTTCTGGTTGCAGGCAAGCCCGAGACAGGAGAAAGTGAAGGAAAGGAAACACCTCAATAAAATCCCTTGCCGACATACGATGAGCTGGGCTGAATGATGCAGAGACTTAGTGTCAACTTCAACACAGATGCCGGTGCAAAATTACATATATAAATAATATATAAAATAACCCATACATAGCTCGTTTCTTCAGCAAATTAAAATACTACAAGCAATATTATAACAAAAGAGCTAATGATTGAGCGGTAAGAAATACCCATCCCATAATTCTGAAGGCACCGCTTTTCAACCTGGATAAGACAGTGATTGTGATATCATGTGAGGAGGTCAGCATGGCCGAATGGATAAAACTGCTTGCTCTTAAACTTCCGGTATACTGCTGCCGAGATAGCGAGTTCAACCCTTACACCGGCCAGTTTGACTAAAATATTGACTTCTGGTCCTTGACTTGGGAACGTACATTACAAGTACCTTAGAAGTCGGAGTAGGTTCACCTGATGGCGAGGGACACTGTTAACAGGGAAAGCTAGCCCACACACAAACATCAGTCCAGTGTAGACTACGCTCGAGTTCAAAGCGAGCGAAGGGAAAAAAATATAATGTGGAGGTAGTTGGTTTTAGGAACATTGGCGAGGTGAGTTAGCAGTTACCAGCTTTCATCGCAGCAGACAAGAAAACACAGTTTCCTAGCATCTTCGGCATTTCCCGCATGAAATGTGCATGACGTCAGTGTGGCTCATCTATTATCATCATGAAGAATTGCTGTGTATAATGATGCTAAAGAGAGAGAGAGAGAGAGAGAGAGAGTGTGTGTGTGTGTGTGTGTGAGAGAGAGAGAGAGAGAGAGAGAGAGAGAGGGAGAGGGAGAGGGAGAGGGGGTAGGGAGGAATAGCTAAGATGAAAAATAGTGAATGCATGACAAATATATACACGCATTGAATAAGACATACGAAGAAGTGGCCACTGGGGAAGTCGGATTTCCCTTGTATGCACTAACCAAAGATTGATTGCTTGACCTAAGAATCGATATCATAACACCCCGGGCAGATTCATAGATGCTCTGTCTCCCACAGCCCATGTCGGAAGGTGTAGATGCTAATCATGTTGACGAAGTCCTCCCATAATCCCTCTCTACCAGACCTATACAAAACTCCTAATTGGAGCATCTTGTGATATGTTGTTTCATCTACTGATCATTGATAGACAAGTCTTCAATATGTCTGTCTTGTCCCCGAAGCGTGTTCCGTCCACTGTGGATTTCGAAGCCAACCTCTTTCCTCGCTCGTTACCTTGTACGTCAGTATGCCATCGACAATATATCCGTGTAAGTTCCAGCAAGACAGAGTTACCGATGCATGGTATCCATCATTCCAATCTATCCATTTTGAACTGTTCCAAAAATAAAGGAGGTGTCCGTGGCGATGAGGTCAGCTGGGCAGAATGGATAAGAGCGCCCGTTCTTAAAACATCAGGTGCGCTGATGCTGAGGTAGGGGGTTTCAACCATACACAGGTCAGTTAGACAAAAATGTTGATTTCTCGTCCTTGATTTGGGGACGTAAATTACAAGTACCTCTGAAGTCAGAGTGGGTTCGCCTGATGGCGAGGGACACATGTAATAGGGAAAGCTAATCCACACGCAAAACTCAGTCCAGTACTACAAGAAGTAGTGTGTATGAACTACGCTTGAGTTCAAAGCGAGCGAGCGCAATGAAAAAAATCCGTGGCGATGTGGTCAAGCCACATACCTCGCGCTAAGAAGGTCGTGGGTTCGATTTCTGACGAAGTCAATCGGTTCACGAGTACAATGTTTTTTGGAGACCCCTGGGACCGTTGCTACAGCTACGGAGTTCTTGCTCTGTCCGACGATTTCTTCGGGTCGTTCTGTGGCAAATAAGACCCAGTCATATGGGATAGAACCGGTCTATTAACTTTTGGCAATCATGAAATATATTAACACTGACCTTTGGTACAGAAGAGGCCCTCGAAACCCGAGTCGCACCCTGATGGACACATCCCGGTCTGTCTGTCGCAAGAAAAGGCACCATAACAGTGACCACATGCAAATGCACAGTTCTGGCCATGACGACCCGGCTCACATTCTGATGAGATTTAATGGAATTTAATCAAAACAACGCCTCATACAAACGCAGAACATTATTAAACTCTTACTATAAAAAATCAGTTTAACCCATCAACACATTGTGTGTAGGTCTGGAGGACAATGCCGTCATAGAAACTCACAAGATCAAGCTGCTGTGTCAGAGTCCATTGAATTCCATTTCTGGTGTCCATTGTTGTCTTCATAGTTCAGTCTATATTCAGTAAGAATAGTACAGCTGGCATCTCTGTCGCTATCCTGTTTAGCTCACCTGTATCTGTTAGTTTGCCCTCGTGTCTTTATAAGTTGCCTTTGATAAATTAAAGATGTCTGTGCAATCCCATCGTGCCCCTTCAGTTTCGAATGGGAGATTCTATGTCAATGCTGTCGAAGACCTGTTCACAGTGCACACATGCAACATTACACGGCTATTTAAGTTAATTGTTTTGCTTTATTATTATGAGTAATGTGGCTATCTAGTCAGTGCGTGGTATGTTTAGTCTGAAGTCCGCCAGTTCATCCCATCAAATTGTCTGTCATTGACATCTCTTATTCACTTCAGAATGATCCTGCGCACTATTTCCTTAGAAAGTGACAATATTATTATTCCTATATAATGTTCGCACTCCTGCACGACACCTCCTTTAGCAGCTTTGCTAGATATTCTTCTCTACAGTATTCTGCTATTTTTTAAGTCTTCCAGATTCTGCTAAATAATGTATGCAGTAAATCAACTGAGGTGTTTAAAATGGCCGTAATAGCGTTTGCCGGAATACCACGCGGAGCAGCAGCTGTCTCATTTTTTCAGAAATTTTCAGAAGTTGTAATGTCTTCCTTTGTTGGTTTCTTACAACTGATATCTAGCTCTACGTATGCAGGCTGGATATCTTAAGCGTTTTCTAGAATTAGTCTCTTCGAAACTTACTCAAAAGACTTATTTGGCTTATTTGATCTTTAATGCTGGTGAGAACTTTCTCATTACTACTGTTGATCACTCCACTAGGTTGCTTGTAGCTTCTGAACAGCACGAAGATGGACACAGGTCATTGCTAATATATATATATACTAGTAGTATATATATATATATATACTAGCTGACACGGCCCGGCTTCGCCCAGAATCTGGTGGGGAGCATCTCATTTAATTCACATAAGTAGTCATATAAGCTCCCGTTCCCGACTGTCTGTCTGTCTGTCTGTCTATCTATCTGTCTGTCTGTCTGTCTGTCTGTCTGACCCGGCCCAGCCCATGGTGGAGAGCATCTCATTTAAATCATATAAGTAGTCATATAAGATCCCGTTCCCGACTATCTGTATGTCTGTCTGTCTTGGGTAAATGGAGGAGGGAGGAGGAAGAGGGAGGTGGAGGAGGGAAGAGGAGGGAGGAGGAGGGAGGAGGAGACAGGAGGAATAGGAGGGAGGAGGAGGGATTAGGAAGAGGAGGGAGGAGTAGGGTGGAGGAGGAGGGGGAGGAGGAGGGAGGAGGAAGAGGGAGAAGGAGGGAGGAGGAGATCGCAGGAGGAGGAGGAGGAGGAGAGGGAGGAGGAGGAGGGAGAGGGAGGAGGAGGAGGGAGGAGAAGGAGGAGGGAGGAGTAGAGAGCGGGAGGAGGGAGGAGGCGGAGGGAGGAAGAGGGAGGAGGAAGAGGGAGAAGGAGGAGGGAGGAGAAGGAGGGAAGAGGATGAGAGGGAGGAGGAGGAAGAGGGAGGAGGAGGAATGTGAAGGGAGGAGGAGGGAGGAGGTAGAGAGAGGAGGAGGAGGGAGGAGGAGAATGGAGGAGGAGGGATGAGGAGGAGAGGGAGGAGGAGGGGGAGGAGGAGGGAGGAAGAAGGAGGAGGGAGGAAGACGGATGAGGGGGAGGAGGGAGGGGTAGGAGGGGGAGGAGGAGAAGGGAGGAGAAGGGAGGAGGAGGAGGGAGCAGGAGGAAGGAGGAGGGAGGAGGAGGAGGAAGAGGGAGGAGGAGGGAGGAGGAAGAGAGAGGAGGGAGGAGGAAGAGAGAGGAGGGAGGAGGAGGGAGGAAGAGATAGGCGGAGAGAGGAGGAGGAGGGAGGAGGAGGAGTAGGGATGAATAGGAGGGAGGAGAAGGGAGGAGGAGGGATTAAGAGAAAGAGGGGGGAAAGGGGAGAAGGATAGGCGGAGAGAGGAGGAGGAGGGAGGAGGAGGAGTAGGGATGAATAGGAGGGAGGAGAAGGGAGGAGGAGGGATTAAGAGAAAGAGGGGGGAAAGGGGAGAAGGAGGAGGGAGGAGGGAGGAGGAGGAAGAGGGATGAGGAGGGAGGAGGAGGGAGGAGGGAGGATGAGGAGGAGGGAGGAGGAGGAGGGAGGATGGTGAAGGAGGAGGAGGAGGATGGAGGAGGGTGAAGGAGGAGGAGGAGGGGGAGGAGGGAGGGGGAGGAGGAGGGAGGAGGAGGGATTAGGAAGAGGAGGGAGGAGGAGAACGTAGGTGGGGGAGGATGAGGAGGGAGGAGGGAGAGGGAGGAGGAGGGAGGAGGAGGAGAGAGGAGGAGGGAGGAGGTGGAGGGAGAAGGAGGAGGGAGGAAGAGGTAGAAGGAGGAGGGAGAAGGAGGGAGGAGGAGACAGGAGGAATAGGAGGGAGAGGAGGGATTAGGAAGAGGAGGGAGGAGTAGGGTGGAGGAGGAGGGGGAGGAGGAGGGAGGAGAAGAGGGAGAAGGAGGAGGGAGGAGGAGTAGGAGGGCGAGGAGGCGGAGGGAGCAGGAAGAGGGAGGAAGAGGGAGGAGAGAGGAGGGGGGGAGGAGGAGTAGAGAGTGGGAGGAGGGAGGAGGCGGAGGGAGGAAGAGGGAGGAGGAAGAGGGAGAAGGGAGGAGGAGGGAGGAGGTAGTAGGATGATTGATTGCCATCCCACCAGGTTAATATGTTATCGCGGACCTCAGAGAGAAGTGTCTATGTAGAAGACCATTTCCTGGACGTACGTATTTTGGGAGGGGGAGGAGGGAGGAGGGAGGAGGAAGAAGAAAAAAAAACTACGACAGTTGGCATCTCTGGAATGAAAGGAAGGCGTGTAGAAAATTTCATCTCAATCGGATGGGCCGTTCGCGAGCGTATAAAGGACATACATACATACATACATACAGAGATACGCACATCCTAATTTATATATAAGACTAGCTGACTCGGCCCGGCTTCGCCCAGTCCTTGGTGGGGAGCATCTCATTTAATTCATATAAGTAGTCATATAAGTTCCCGTTCCCGTTACCGACTGTCTGTCTGTCTGTCTGTCTGTCCGTCCGTCCCTCTCTGTCTGTCTGTCTGCCTGTCTGTCTAATCATTTATTGGTTGCAGTTAGAACAACCTTAGATAAACGAAGACCAACTTACAAAAAGCATTAGAAAGAGCACTTGAAAGATCTTTACATCTTCCCCCAACAATTAACTTGGGTAAATGGAGCGGCGGCAGCAGCATCAGCAGAAGAAGGAAAAGGAGGAGTAGACAACTGCAGCGAAAAGGTGGGTCTGTCTATCTATCTGACCCGGCGTGACTTCGCCCAGCTCCTGGCGGGTAGCGTCTCATTAAATTCATACAATAAAAAAAAGTAACTTAAAAAAATGCCCTTCCACACACCATCCATTATTTTTAATGAAAACGCTTTCTAATCACCTGCATGACTACAGTAACTTCTTAAGCAAAAAAAGATGAGTTACAATGTTATGCATTGTGCATTATTTTTATGAAAACTTTGAAAATACCTTACAGATTGTATCATTATTTATTATAACTCATATGCCGGTACATAACTATGGACAAAGAGTTTATAAATCTTTGAAAACGATGCCACAATATGACTATAAGTTATACAGAAAAGTTATGCCCCTTGAAATAACTTTTATAGAGTTAGGTCCCCTGAGATATATGAAATTACAATGAAAAATGAAAAATGAAATAATACTGGGTAAGCAGGCGATTTCACACTAAAAAAATATTACAGTTGGCATCTCTGGAATGAAAGGAAGGCGTGTAGAAAATTTCATCTCAATCGGATGGGCCGTTCGCGAACAAATAAAGGACATACGGACAGAGATACATAAATACATACAGAGATACATACGCACATCCTAATTTATATATAAGATATATATATATATATATATATATATATATATATATATATATATATATATTATATATATATATATATATATATATATATATATATATATATATATATATATATATATATAATTATTGCGTTCGCTCGCTCGCTTTGAGCCCCAGCGTAGTCCTTACAAACTACGTCTCGTAGTATTTGACTGAATTTAGCGTGCGGGTTAGTGTCGTGTGTGTAAAGAATGAATGTCGTAGTAGTTATTTGTTCTTCTTTACCACTTTAGTGTCGTCCCTGGAGTGAGGGGAATCAACACCCACATTTGTTTAATTCAATATCTCTATCCTGGAGATATCCAGTAGACTCCGTCCACAACACTCCCTCAATCTGAAGACACCTTCTTCTCACTCTTGCTCAATCCTGGATCATGCCCCCTCTCATTCTTCCCCAACATAACATACGTGACAACTCTAGCTTCAACAAATAAAACAAGAAATTTATTAAAGCAAAGAGTATATGTAGGAGAAGTGTGTGTGTGTGTGTGTGTGTGTGTGTGTGTGTGTGTGTGTGTGTGTGTGTGTGTATAAGGTATAGAATGTGTGAGTGTACTCTAAAGTGTCTATAGACTCAGATCAGTGTTCAGGAGTATAGTCATTCTCATCACTGTGCTGAGAACACACTAGCACCATGTATTCCAGACAAGCAACCTCACCAAGGTGATGCTCCTCCGGTCACGTGAAGACTTCCTCCATTGTCTCTTGAACCACTAGGATGCTTGGACACCCATGACAAACACAGTCTAATGAGAGTCTTCAATCTGCTTAACACTATGAATTTCCTCTGTTATTTAAATGATTGTTAATCAGAGAATTCTAAGACTATTGTCACTGTTACTGGGGAAATCTTAATGTATCTAGTGTCACTGGTTTTAAAGATTCCCCATAATAACACCACACTCTGACTGTTCTAGGTATCAGTATAAAGTTGTATGACTGTTCCTGGTATCAGTAGTGTATATCTACAATGTTCTGACTGTTCAGTGATACACTTATCACTTGCTAAAACATAAATCTCATCAGCATGTCCTGCTCAGCAGAAGCCAGGTTCCTGCAAACCAACTTGGGTATAAGCCCAATGTAGCGGCCTCTCAGCAACTTCTGACGTCAAATTCTGAACCATCATCTTCTAAAATGTGTTAGCTTCACTGTTGAAAATCATAGCACACATACATGGACCTGTAAATGGAACCTGTAGAATAGAGAATACTATGGTGAGGGCAACTCAATCCTGGCCGGAATTAGGTGAGTGTAGGCCAATAGCAGCACTCAGATCTATAACAGAGATCCGATCTCTGTCATATGGCCAAATAACTCATCATATGATCTGAGACATGGCAACACTAGGAAAGAATAAAGGAACGGGTGGAAACCCAGCAGATGCCCTACTGGAAGATCCTACCATTTCACATTCCTCTCCTCCCTCTCAACCATCCTTAATCTCTCTAATTATTATTCCACTACATTGTCCTCAACTCCCTGAGTAAAATGATATATGACACAAGCTAGTTGAAGCCACACAATAGAATACTAGTGCCGACGCTCCTATGATACTTTCTAGCACCGCACTTACAGAACATTCTATCATTAATCATAATACATTATATCACCGCACCTACAATACATTATATCACCGCACCTATAATACATTATATCACCGCACAGTACTGTACTCTATTCCTAATCATACTCTAGGTTAGATATGATTAGTAGCCTACCATATGCATATTCCAGTTGCTAATCGAAACTATGCAATCACAGACTGGATCTATGTCCGCGGATAACTATCACCACATAGACATTATAATCTCTCTCATGTAACACAACTCGGAATAATGGACCGATCTTAACACTTCAAAATTTTTGGCCGACTCACTCCACTTGTTTACCGCAACTGGGTTTTATATCGGTGCTTGAGTGACGTCACAAAAAAGTCTAGACGCCAATCAGTCCAGAGTCTGGTTTTGTCCTCCTATTCTAGACTAACTGGAGTCAATCTGCGGTCAAATTTGCTTTCATTTGGGGAAATTCTTTGTCCCGTACATCAATAGTTCAACCTGAGAATTCCCCACATCACAAGAATCCATCCCGACTTGCATTCAGACATTTCGTCTCCACTTCAAAGGCTACTACCGCATGGCAGACGTTTGGCGTTGTTATTCGTTTTCTCGAACAACCCACATCATAACAAAATCGCCGACTGTGTAGACATTCTGACGCGACGTATTTTGTTTCTCAGTTAAAAATGCCGACCGTGTGCAGATAGTTTTAACGACGTAGTTTTCTCCGTCTGTACGACATCAAAGGGTTAGTTGTTTTTGCAGACTAATGTCGGGTCTTGTTTGTCATCGATCGCAACTCCAAGTTTATGTCGCGACAGTTAGCTTTACCTATTTACAGTGTCCCTCGCCATCAGGCGAACCCACGCTGACGTCAGAAGTTAATTCTAAATGTTTCTGTTATTATTCTAGATTTCACTTATTCCCACTCTGATTGTGCTTCTTCTGCCTATTTATATAGCATTAAGACAACTCCTTCACTGCGAGGGACATTTGCCTCTTTATGGCCAGAGAACAGAACTGTTTCACATGCGTTTAAAAGCTTTCACCTGCTCCTTTACATCTTCTTTCACATAAATCCAAAATGCCAGTCTTATATTATTTCATTTTTTTTCTACTACGTGTGCTGTTTTTCCCAATTCATGCATGATTTTACCTTTCCAGATACCAATACTGGAGATAGTCTTAGGTGAAAGGAGGCAAGTCGGTGATTCAGTCTCATATCGGCATTCTGTCCATCGTGTCATCACTCTACTAGAAGGGCCATCATCAATTTTGCTTGAGCTATTATTCTTTCTTTATCTTTAGACTTGCTTACGATTAGTTGCATGTTGCAGCTAAAACTGTGTGCTGCGTGGGGTTGTCTGTCTAACATCAACCTTCCTTAGTTGTCGCTTACGGCATGCATGGCAGTTTACAATGCGACTTTTCTGTGCTACCATTTAGGACCAATATAACACACAGGCGTAATCACACGGAAACACGGACATTAACATTCTGCTAACATTTTTCACATCATCTAAGAGTTAAAAGAACGGAAGCTGATAATCTAGATACGATTTGCTACAAGAGCTTAGGGATTTGAAACTCGAAATCAAGTTAAGGCTAATTACAAGAGTTTAGCTGATATAAACTAGAAATTCAGTTTGACGAATTATGAGAGTTAAGAACATATAAACTAGAAACCAAATTCAGACGAATTACGAGAGCTGAGAAGGATGGGAACTACATATTAAATTAAGACGAATAACAACTATTTTGACACAACAAAAAGTCACCTGTATCACACCTGACCCCTTTCCAACCTGGCTCACACCTCCAAGGACAATTACCAGTTTGTGGATCACATGTGGCGTTGTCCAAGCACCGGTGACACTCATGGACACAGTCTATGCCGTAAGTGCCTGCCTGGCAAGCTGTTCGTGAAACAGTATTTACCATATCAAGATTATGAAAACAATGTATTGCTTTAGTGAATTCAAACAAGAAAGCCATAAACAATAAAATTCCACGATGTGTCCCTGGCATATTTCGCACCATAAAGTCATGTGTATACTGCAGAGTTGTATATCATGTAAAAGGAATATATGCATTCTTGTCTGATTGGAATATACACCACACACATTTACTTATACTGTTTACAGGTGTGGATAAGAAATGCTCCGCATTTGAGCAGTATCAGTGATTCTATGTGTGTTGTGTAATTCAACTAAAATATAATTCATCTATTCACTTTCTATGATATATAACTCCGCATTATGCACATGTGAGATACAGATAAATATTGCAGATAACAAATTAAACAACATATCAAGATGTAACTTTCATTCAAGATTTATATTACTAATTTATTGTATAGGGGTTATGGACGCGTTTCGTAATCCCGTTTACCCGCGTTCGAAACACAGATGCGCGAGATTTGGCAGCAGACCGCGTTACGCTGGGTTTTAACGAATTGGTATGGGAGCCGGTCGTTTAGAAAGCAACGGAAAACTACTGAACGTAAACTTGCCAAGACATCAACAACAGCAGAACGTAAACTTGCCAAGACATCAACAACAGCAGTAAATTGCTGGTGTTGACAGCGATGTTCTGTAAAGGACATGCAAAACAAAAGAAAATAATTTAAAAAATACATTGTATGCTACATTGCTGGCCACTGAGGTAGAAATCTCAGTTTGTCAATGCACTGTATCATATATTGCTAGCTAGTGAAGTAACTTGCTTAGTTTATAAGTGCAGTAGAACTAGGGCAAAGGACTAGATGACAACGGTCTGTTTGCATCAGCGTTCTCTCTTCAGTCAACTTTTCGTGTCCCTGTCTGTCTGTCTCTCCATGGACACACACATATACGCTCTCTCTCTCTCTCTCTCTCTCTCTCTCTCTCTCTCTCTATATATATATATATATATATATATATATATATATATATATATATATATATATATATAAGAGGTAGAAATGAGTAAGGAAACATATATTGGAAACAACAATATAAGGATTGATAATGAAGTAATTCTATATCAGCCTATTAAAAGAGGCGTGAGACAGGGATGTGTAATGTTTCCAGTTTTATTTTTTCTATACAGTGAACATATGTTAACATTAGATATGCGGATAATACCGTATTGATTTCAGACAATGAACATGATCTGCAACATTTAGTAGATAAGGTTATTGTACACAGTGAACAACTAGGGTTATAATTAAATTGTAAGAAGACAGAGCTTATGGTCGTCTCCAATAAGAAAAAAATATCACAATGTAAGGATTTATTTCTTTGCATATCCTTTACAGAACATTGCAGTCAACACCAGCATTTTCAGCTGCTGTTGATGTTTTGGAAAGGTTTACGTTCAGTAGTTTTCCATTACTTTCTGAGCGACCGGCTCACATACCCCCGTAAGTAACCAACGCTACGCGATCCGCTACCGAATCTCGCGCAGCTTTGTTTCGTACGAACAAGAATCACCATGGCAAAGGTAGCCTTTTGCAAAATGGAAAGCATATTGACTAATAAAAAATGTCATTTGCAACGAGGAAAAGAGTTTTGAAGTGCTACTTAGAACCTGCAGTTTTGTATTATGTGAAAATGGACGATGAGCAGACAAGGTCAAAGAAACATCTAATGGCAGTGGGAATGTAGTTTCTGTGGAAATGCAAAGAATACTATGGACATACAGAAAAACCAAGAGGTAAATAAAAACCGCAAACTGATAAGAGAAATTAGATGTAGACAGTCACATATTTGGGGCACGTTATGAGAAGAAATAAACTAGAGAACTTGGTGACAATTAGCAGGATTGAGATGAAAAGAACAAAGAGAATGCTGAGAAGTAAATACCTGGATGGCTTGACCACGTGGCATGGTCGGGGTATGAACACAGAGCTTATATACGACTCTAGTGATCGTGTAAGACGACGAAACATGACCGCCCACGCTTACTAGCGTGGCCCATGATCATGATGATGAGAAACAAGTAGCCAGCAGTTATAATTTCATTATCATTACGACCACCACGGCCAAGATATTCATCATCAGAATAATTTCATGTTTTAAGTCCGCGTGATTAAAGCTCTGCCTTTACATTTATTCGGAAAGCCAGCGTCCAGACATTGGAAAAATTTATAAGCGGGTGTTTTAATTGTTTCCCTGTGATGACGCTGCTAATCAAGTAAATTGGAAAAACAAAATCCTTCTCATCTATGTAAAGAAAGGACATCAGGAAAATATTAAATTAAATTGCAAAGTTTGTGGTGTTATTTAAGAGGCGTGTGGAACAATCGGGAGCTAGTAAATCATGGTTTATGACATCTGATTTAGTTTAATCTGTCATCATCATCGTCAGGATCATCATCTTGTGCCTTAAC
This sequence comes from Cepaea hortensis, assembly GCA_963921405.1. Classification (NCBI taxonomy): domain Eukaryota; kingdom Metazoa; phylum Mollusca; class Gastropoda; order Stylommatophora; family Helicidae; genus Cepaea; species Cepaea hortensis. Next base: position 50,179,802 of record OY992885.1, on the reverse strand, counting down.
ATTAAGCTAGGGCTGTCATGGTTCTCTTGTTATTTATTCCTGTGTATCATCTACTGTTATTTAGTCTCTTACATATCATGCGACAATTAATGCAAGCAGACAGCTATTGAATGTATGCTCTGTCGGATGTAATAAAAACTACTACATTATTTACATAGCGGAGATCTTCAGGCAGGCAGAAAACACATATAATGAATTACAAAGAAATAAGCAATCTATGGATTAGAGCACACGCAGACGATTCTACACATACTGGTGTAAATAATATGTTCTTATGTCATATTTCTTTCCAATCAATCAGGTGCCGTCTCCACAATGAAAATTGGCTGAAATGGATCTCCAATAATGTCTGTCTCTCGCCTTGATTGTACATTTTGTCAGACTGCTGTACTTCAATCTCTTGATTTTGTCTTCCCACTTGTATCGTTGTCTACTTCTTGCTCGCTTGTCTATAAACTGTCAACGGTCATTTACTGCCAATATAGTACCTTGCGGTGTATGGCAGAGGGGTCTTTGAGCCTGAGGAATTAAGGCCGCCTGACTAGTGCAGTCGCCGCGAACTGTAGAGATTAGGATTTTCTTTTTGCGCCCGACAGAAAAAAATCCCACACCTTACCGAGGGACCGAACCCGGGTCTCCCAAAGAGGAATCCGGTGTTCTAGCCACTCGACCAACCGCTCCTCGCTTGTCTATAACCTTACTTTTCAGTATAATTTTATACATTTTTCCTCAACGTTAATTAAAATAAAATTCATATTACCATTGATTTCTGTGCTTCCCAACATTTTTTGAGTTGCTATACGAGTACTTGTTCATAGTAGTCAAACAATCTGCAACACCTCCGCAATCACCACCACCACCATAAACATCATCACCATCAGCATAACCACCATCACCACCACCATCACCACCACCACCATCATCACAACCATCATCACCATCATCTTCATCATCACAATCACCACAATCACCACCACCACTATAAACACCGCTACCACCATCACCAACACCATCACCACCACCATCATCACCATCATCACCATCACAATCACCACAATCATCACCACCACTATAAACACCACTACCACCATCACCATCACCATCATCACCACCATCATCACCATCATCTTCATCATCACAATCACCACAATCATCACCACCACTATAAACACCACTACCACCATCATCACCACCACCACCACCACCACCATCATCTTCATCATCGCAATCATCACCACCACTATAAACACCACTACCATCACCACCATCACCACCATCACCACCACCATCATCATCACATATCAAGCCCTTTGCAGACCGTCGCTCTCACCACAACCCGTCGGAATGATGGTTCGATCCTCCGCCAATTGTCCTGCCTCGCTTATTGTCATGCCTGGAGTGTCTGTAATGTCCCATGTCACCGCCGTATTGCTCAACTCCCGCCTCTACTTCCAGGAATCATGTCTTCCATTACAGCCCTCTATAAATCACCGTGATATCTAATGTGGTCGAAGAGTTCAGTTTCGAGATATGACGTTTCTTATGAACCAATTTTCTTTGATGTTAGAGATAATTCCCTACCCCACGCGCATAAAAAATAATGTATGAAGCTTGGGTATTTTGTACTTTTCAATTTTATGAAGCAATACTAAACAGCAATGACAAACTACTGAACGTAAAAATTGCCCACTCAATAACAACTACACATATTCTGGGGTTAATTACGATGTCCTGTAAAGGACATGCAACAAAGATGACATGAACGTCATGCCAAGATTGCCTTTTTTTTCCAAGGGCGCTGTAGGATACCCGACAGGTTGTGAATCCTCTTGAAGACTAAAGTCTAAATGTGACTCTTAAGTCTGACGTATTGTCATGCGCCTTTCGAAGTAAGATTGATTTATACATTTCCCCCAAATCCGGTACCAAAATGCCATCTGCACATGGGCAGTGTCTTCTTTCCCTATCCAAGCTCAATAACCAGCCAGGTTATGCAGGACCTATACTGGAACTTCCCATCTGCGGCAAGGCATATTAGGATGCACTCAGGTCACACTCAGCACAGAGCATACAGACTGGCTGTGATTAAAATAATAATGTAAAAAATTATCCCAAAGCAGTTTTCTGCTATGGATCTATAATGTGATAGTGCCATCACATTTTGTAGGCGTGAGAGCAAGGAAAATTAGGTGGTCAGTCTTTCGCTCACTTTGGCAACCAACGACCCTCCGGCGTCTAACCATCTTCCGGCCATGCTCTTGACCTTAACAGCGCAGTTCGCTATCAACTTCGCTAGCGCGTCTGTCTGGCTGGGATAAGGCTTAGATTATTAATGCTTTCTCCACTGGAGTAAGGTATTTCATTGGCAACAAAGCAATGGCCAGAGGGAAAGGACTCCTGGTAAAAGCTAAAGTAGGAGAACAACAAAGAGACGTAGATGGTAAAGCATATAGTTATAACGCTATTATATAAGTAAAACAGCATCCATATAACATAAAACACACTTCACATTAGAAATAGGCAGTTAGGATTGCGCGAAGAAAAATACTGGAACACACTGTAACAACTAGGAATATTTATGGAGTCAGAGATAAAGGAAGGCAATGAGAGAACTCTCTGGACAGTTATTTATCATGGCATGAAATCATATAAGGACACGCATTGACACATTCTCTTAGAGATTGCAAAATGTGGAGAAGCACGGTCACCCACTACATTGCCCAAGGCACGTGATGATGATAATGACACAATGAACCTTACCTTGTTGACAGAAGGGCCCGGTCCAGCCGGGAGCACAACCATTGGGGCACTTTCCGGTCTCATGATCACAAGACTGGTTGTTGTAGCAGCGACCACATTTATACCGGCATTCCTTCCCGTAGTGCCCCGGACAAGCTGTAGATCAAAATGCAACTTATCAAGACCTCCATTAGTATATATACTTCGTCATCATCATGTGCCCTGCCAGTTGGCGTAGGAGTTCATGGCTCTCCACGGATGTCGGTCCTTGGTGTTCTGGATCAATTCTGATGACGATATTTCTCCATGCCACCGTCTCAGTCCGTCCAGCATAATTTCTCTTGGTCGGCCTCTGCCTCTCTTCCCCTTGATCTTTCCAGTCATCACAATGTTTCTCAATGCCTCTCTACTCATCGCATGGCTATTTTTCTCTTTCTTATTGTTGTATATAATGTTCTAGTTTCATTAACCTCTTTCAAGCAATAGTTGTTAGTTACTCAGGCAGTCCGTGGAATTCGCAACATTCGTCTCACGAGCCACATCTCTGTTGATTTCAAGTTCTTCATAACTTCATTTACTTTCCAAGATTCACTGCCACACAGCAAAATAGGTTCTATTTAGTATTTTAGCACTCTCTTTCTTACATTCGATGACAATGACTTATTGCATGAGAAACTTTTCATTTTCTGAAATGCAGCTTTTGCTTGCCCTATTTTGTTCTTAATCCCTGTTGTGCATCTTCCATCTGATGTCATAATTGATATTTTTCAACATTTTAATCAGTCCATCATGTTTTACTTTATCAAATGCCTTGACATAAACTACAAAGCACACATATATGTCTTTAAGCATCTCCATTTATCTTTCTATTAGTGTGTGTAATGTGTATATTGCATTTGTTGTATTTATTTCCTTCCACAAATCCGTACTGTTCTTCACCACTTTCCATTTGTATTTTCTTTCTTGTGAGTAGAAGCTTAATGACGTGGTTTATGAGGTTAATTGTTCGACAATCTTCGCATTCAGTTGCTCCTGGTCTTCTTGGTATGTTAGCTCCGTGGCGAAGTAATTACTGACGCAGTCCGTAATCCCGCATACCCACGTTCGAAACACAGCTGTCGGCGATTTGGCAGAAGACCACCCTGAGTTGGTTTTTTGGGAAATTTGTATGGGTGCCGGTCCTTCAGAAAGCAATGGGAAACTATTGAACGTAAACTTGCAAAGAGATCACTGTAGCAAAAAATGCTGGTGTTGACTGCGACGTCCTGTAAAGGATATGCAACTAACTTTAACTTCTTGGTATAAGTATAAATACTGATTCCAGCGTATTACTAGTTAAATATCGTCAGTTGTAAATATCATTCAACATCTTGATTAATATTTATACGAAGACACAAAACATATATAGTACGATTTATTGCCTGGCACATTTCGCTGCATCTCGTCAGGTACTTACTGCAGATGTTGTGTGACATCTGCAGTAAGTACCTGACGAGATGCAGCGAAATGTGCCAGGCAATAAATCGTACTATATATGGTTTGTGTCTTCGTTATTCAAATTCACTACGGGAAAATATTGTTTTGATAATATTTATACTCCAAATTATCCCACTACTTCTAATTTTTCTATTGTGATTTCATCTGCTTCGGCTGTTTTTCCTTTCTTTAAATGCTTGATAGGGTCAGTGACTTCGTCTTTTAGAACAGGTGGACTATCTAAGTTACTTTCTTCTGTTAATCTTTCCTCTATCATATAATTCTCTTATATATTATATTCATTAAAGCTCCTTCCTCCAATAAAGTCTTTCCTGTCCGTGACTTCATACATCTTGCATTTACTCATATTTTCTTCCCGTGAGCTCAGCGATTTGTATGTGCATTGTTTTGTATCTTTAATACTATTTAATTCAATTTTCTTGTAACTGCACGTTAAGCCAACTGTCTTTTGCCTTTATACATTTACCTCTTATGTCTCTATCTATCTTATCATCCTCTTATTTATAATTTTTTTGTTCTTCAACTTTAAGATTGTTTCAATCATCAATTTTTTCTTAAATTTTTGCCTTCTCTCATGTAATATTTCTTTTCTGGGAGTTTCCGTGGCGAAGTGGTCAAGCCCTCTGCTTCGCGCTCCACTGATAATAAACATATAATACTGGATTACTTATGTAAAGAGATAGGCCTCATATAAGAGAAATTGGGTCTCCCGGAGTTAGGCCATTAGGGGCCGCTGTTGAAAAAGACGTTAATGACCATTTTACACTTGGATCAGACATATGGTGCTATAGTCATTGTCATGGAGTGGAAGGCTATGGTGTGACTGATGAACGACATTCACGAACTCTGAAGCATTGACAGGACGACGGTTGTTTCACAAAATGACGTTTCTCTTTTTATTAAATGGTTCACATTGTTTCACAGGATCACGCAATCATACAACGGACATACTATTGCTAAATTGATTCACATTGATACTACCAATACCATCCAATCACTATGTGCCATGCCGATAAGCGTGGGCGGTCATGTTTTGCCATCTCACTCGATCACCAGAGTCGTGGATCAGCTCCGCGTTTTTGTCTCGACTATGCTTCGTGGCCAAGCCAGCCAAGTATTTACTTCTTGGTATTCCCCGTGGTCTCTTCCCTTCGATCTTGCCAGTTGTCACAAAGTTCTCCAATTCATTTCTTCTCATAACATGCCCAAAATTTTTGACTGTCTACGTCTAATGTCTCTAATCAGTTTACGATCTTCATTTGTTTCTTGTAGGACTTATTCATTGGTTTTTCTGTCTCTCCATGGTATTCTTTGCATTTTCCTCAGAAACCACATTTCCACAGCCATCAAATGTTTTTCAGCTTGTCTGCTCATTGTCCACGCTTCACATCCATATAAAAGTACAGGTTCTATGTAGTACTTCAACACTCTTTTTCTCGTTTCAATTGATATCGTTTTATTGGTCAGAATGTTTTTCATCTTGCAAAAGGCTACCTTCGCCATGGCAATCCTTGTTCTCTCAAGGCATCTCTCATCAGATGTTATGACTGTTCCGAGATAGCTGGGCCGATTCACATGTTTAAGAATGTGCCCAGTTACGTGTACATTACATTGTGGTATTTCTTCCTTCATAGTGACGACCATAATCTGCGTCTTCTTACAATTCAATTCTAACCCTAACTACTACTAACATATCGGCGGCAATATAGTTTGCCATTGCCGAACTCTCGCTTCGGAGCCATGTGTCTGCTACCACGGTCTCCGCTCGAGTGACGTTTTTGTTTTTCAACCGTCCTTTCACTCCTGTGTTCACTTAAAGTGCGCATTTCGCTCAACGCGCATTTCACCCAAACACAACAAGAGCTAATTTTCCCGGAGTTAGGCCATTAGGGCCATTGTTGAAGAAGACGTTATTGACAATTTTACACGTGCATTGGACATATGGTGCTACCCATGTTTATAGAACAATGGACACTCGCTTGTGCTATACTCATGTTTATAGAACAATGGCCACTCGCTGGTGCTATACTCATGTTTATAGAACAATGGCCACTCACTGGTGCTATACTCATGTTATAGAACAATGGCCACTCACTGGTGCTATACTCATGTTTATAGAACAATGGACACCCACAGGTGCTATACTCATGTGTCTAGAACAATGGACACTCACTGATGCTATACTCATGTTTATAGAACAATCGACACTCACTGGTGTTATACTCATGTTTATAGAACAATGGCCACTCACTGGTGCTATACTCATGTTTATAGAACAATCTACACTCACTGTTGTTATACTCATGTTTATAGAACAATGGACACTCACTGGAGCTATACTCATGTTTATAGAACAATAGACACTCACTGGTGTTATACTCATGTTTATAGAACAATGGACACTCACTGGAGCTATACTCATGTTTATAGAACAATAGACACTCACTGGTGTTATACTCATGTTTATAGAACAATGGACAATCACTGGTGCTATACCCATGTTTATAGAACAATGGACACTCACTGGGTGATGCGGTCGGTATCACACCAGCCACCTGTACATTCCAGGATATCCCCCTGAACCCATCTTAGGCTGGGTCACCTGGGAGGCGAGGTCAAATTTAAAAGTTCGAATGAAAAACTTCCTGTGCGCTGAATGCTGGTAATGTCTTCATCCCCCACACCGGTCTACTTAGTTAGTTAGTTAGTTAGTTAGTCGCGATTCCAACTTCACAGCAACGGGTAGTCCACATTATGCTCCGTTCCCGTGCCAGTGAATATCACATAAAATGCTCCTCACTGCCCCATATGAAAAGTGGAAAAGACAGGAGTCTCGACAACCAACAGCCCGCACAGGTACACTGTGCATAATGCCGGCGCCAGAATGTCAATACAAAAGTCCTGCACTAAAAATACAGTTCATCTTCGACGCAAGCGGCAGTCCCTAGGAAACCAGCAGCCACACATTACTGCACAAGGCAAAACTAGTCCATTTGCGACAAAGCCAGCTACACCATTTTTCCTGACATGCAGTTCACGCCACAAACAACTGCGGATAGATAAGATTTCCCTGTGCACAATGCCGTCGCCAGAATGTCAACACAAAAGTCCTCCACGAAACAAACAGTTCAACTTTGATGGAAGCGGCAGTCATTTTCCCATCCGTATAAGTTTCTAGATGTTCATCTACACAGTCTAGATATTTCTAGATGTTGTTTGTTCCGTTTCTAGATGTTTTATGTCAAAAAAGTGATAACCCTGCGCCACCTACGCCATTTTCCGAACATGCAGTTCTCAGTTCACGCCACAAATAACCACGGACAGATAGTAAAAGTCTTCACTGTACATAATGCCGTCGCCAGAATGCCATCACAAAGTCCTGCACGAAAAATGCATTTCATCTTTGATGGAAGCAGTAGTCAATTCCCCATTCGGATGTTTTTCTAGATGTTCACCTACACAGTCTAGATATTTCTAGATGTTGTCTAGCAAGCTACGCCAAATTTTCCGAACATGCTGTTCACGCCAAAAACAACCTCGGACAGATGTAAAAACATTTCACTGTACATAAAGCCGTCGTCAGAATGCTAACTCAAAAGTCCTCCATGAAAATACAGTTCATTGTCGATGGAAGCGGCAGTCACTAGAAGACCAGCAGCCACACATTTCAGCATAAGGAAAAAACCGGTAAATTCTGCGACACAGCCAGTCGTCATTGCTTCGAACATGCAGTTCACGCTCCAAAACACCTCGGGCAGATATAAAAGCATTTCACACGAAATTCACAGCTCACAGTCTCGCGCCACGCACTCAACTTAGTAGCAGGGCGTCGGAACCATACACTTCCAGTCCAACATGACGTAAATGCGAATGCAAACGGTAGCCACGAGCATAAACACGCCAGAAGCCTAAACCGTTTCAATGCCTATCCTCCATGTTCGCGACCGGTCTTTTGGACTTAAACGTGGAATTGTATTTCAGACAGGAATGTGCAGACCACTAAACATAACATTGCCTGGAAAATCAAACTAGGTTTGGTCGCAACATCCTGCAAAGGACATTCAACATTAGCTTCAGAATACACTTAGTTATATCCCTGTGTTGAAAAAACCGTTGACAGTGACAGAATACACTTAGTTACATTCATGTGTGGAGAAAACCGTTGACAGTTAGAGAATATAGTTAGTTACATCCCTGTGTTTAGAAAACCATTTACAGTGACAGAACACACTTAGTTACATTCCTGTGTTGAGAAAACCGTTGACAGTTATATAGTATATTTAGTTACATCCCTGTGTTGAGAAAACCGTTGACAGTTATAGAATACAGTTAGTTACATCCCTGTGTTGAGAAAACCATTGACAGTGACATAATACACTTAGTTACATCCCTGTATTGAGAAAACCATTGACAGTGACAGAATACACTTAGTTACATTTCTGTGTTGAGAAAACCGTTGACAGTTATAGAATACAGTTAGTTATATCCCTGTGTTGAGAAAACCGTTGACAGTTATAGAATATAGTTAGTTACATCCCTGTGGTGATAAAACAGTTGCTAGTTACAGAATACACGTAGTTACATCTCTGTTGTTGAGAAAACAGTTAACAGTGACAGAATACACTTAGTTACATCTCTGTTGTTGAGAAAACAGACAACAGTGACAGAATACACTTAGTTACATCTCTGTTGTTGAGAAAACAGTTAACAGTGACAGAATACACTTAGTTACATCCCTGCGTTGAGAAAACAGTTGCCAGTTACAGAATACACTTAATTTAATCCCTGTTTGAGAAAACAGTTGACAGTGACAGAATACTCTTAGTCAAAGTCCTGTGTTGAGAAAACAGTTTCCAGTTACAGAATGCACTTAGTTTCATCCCTGTGTTGAGAAAACCGTTGCCAGTTACATAATACACTTAGTTACACTCCTGTGTTGAGAAAACGGGTGCCAGTTACATAATACACTTAATTTCATTTCTATTGTGAGAAAGCAGTTGCGTCTTTCAGATTACACAATGTTTGTTCCTTGTTGAGAAAAAAAACCCAGTCGTGTGATACAGATTACACTAAGAAGCATTTCAGTGATGAGAAAACAGTTGTGTTAGTTTAGATTACACCTAGTGGCATTTCAGTTATGAGTAAACAGTTGTGTTAGTTTAGATTACACCTGGTGGCATTTCAGTTATGAGAAAACAGTTGTGTTAGTCTAGATTACACCTAGTGGCATTTCAGTTATGAGAAAATAGTTGTGTGGTTCAGATTACACAAAGTGTCGTTCCAGTTGTGATATGACCGTCGTCATCATAGATCATATGAGGATAATATCAACACAGTGCACGAACTCTGTATCACGGGCGAAGATGGGAATGTGTATAGCAAAATCAGACATGATATACATATTTATTTGTGCGTAGGTTTTTCTAATTCTGATATCTTAGAAAACGGCGTCTTCAGCATATCTCTTTAATTCCCAAATACCGATGGATTTCTAATGTGTACTTGAGCTCTACGTGTAACCATACGTCGGATCCACTACTCCAGGATCCGGGAAAGGAAGGGGTATGTCACACTTGACTTAATGTAAATAAACACACTTTACGCTGTGAATTAAACCAGACCCATACTAGCCGGAGGCGGACGTCGTAACATGAGAGTCTGTGCTCTTACCCCAAACGGGGGAAATTATAACTACCACCGCCCGTTGAACGATGGAACAAACACAGACGACGAGGTACTTTCAGATAAGTGTTTTCCAGATAGTCCGTGCGATAACCACGTGCTGCTTCAGACTGATAAATTGAAATGTACGGAAATAACGTCTGAAGGGAAAGGTCAGCACAGTTTTGTTACAAGAAAAAACAACAACAACAACAAGGGAACTTTTACATGCTTTAAGGTGCATTGGGTGTAAGAGGTAACACTCATATGTTTTTTAAAGACCAATAACCACTGGGTGGGTGATGTGTTCAGTGTAACGCCACTCTTGACTACCCTAGACATTTCCTGGACGAGTGTATAACCCAGTGGTTCTCAAGCAGTGGGAATCCCCCCCCCCCACCCCCAAGGGGCGAATTTTAGGGTTTCCAAAAAAAAGGGGGGGGGGAAATTAAGACCACAGCTTTGCAGACTCAAAATGGCTTCAGTCACAATATCTTGGTTTCCTATTGAGCGTTTTTTTAAAATGAAGTACAATTGTCTGGCATTTTGGTGTCGTGTATTAATAGGCAATTCTTTGACCTTGTAACTATTTGTTTATTGTAATATGAGTAATTTGGTGTGTTAATAAAATAACGTGAATATAAAAATACACCCTTTGAGCTTACAATTTTGGAAAGGGGGCCCGAGGAGGGGGGGGGGGGGGATTCTTCTTCTTTCGTTCACTGGAAAGGGTTGGGGGGATGACATCCTGACATATGATGAAAGTGTGCATGGACTTAAAGATGTTGAGAACCGCTGGTCTAGCCACTACACTATTGTGGCTAAAGGAAACAGTGGCAAGTAATTATTCTGGCCAGAACATTAAGGAAAGCAGACAGTGTGTAACTGTATTTATTGCAATCCCAAAGAAATCAGGAGCCTTGGAATGTGATCAACATAGAACAATTAGTATAATGAGTCACATCACAAAGATTTTGCTACGAATTATCATGCAAAGAGTGAGGAAGAAAATAGAACCTGAAATAGGGGAAGAACCATGTGGGTTTGTAGAAGGGAAGGGTACAGTAAATGATGTGTATATGCTGCGAACAGTTATTGAACGTGCTATAGAAGTAAACAAGGATATACACCTTTGCTTTATTGACTACACAAAGGCTTTTGATAGAGTTAGACATGTCAACATGGTAGATATGCTTGCATATCTACAAATTGATGGGAAAGACATTAGACATATAAAAAACATATATTGGAAACAACAAGCTGCCATAAGGATTGATAATAAAGTGGGACAATATCAACCTATTAAGAGAGGTGTTAGGCAGGGATGTGTAATGTCTCCAGATCTTTTTTCCCTATACAGTGAAAATATTTTCAGAAATGTAGAAGATATAAATGAATGAAAATATTGGTTGCATATCCTGTAGTTGAGTTGAGTTGAGTCTAGAACCGACATCACTGCACTCAGGACATTCCCATACGTGCTCCGTCCCCTCGTTCAACAGACAGCGAAGAGTCATACTATTAATCGTTCCCACCGCTATCTTATTAAAAGTTCTCCTGGTCTTCCCTATCAGTTTTGAGATTCTTCCAGAACCCCTGCCGATTCCCCGCAATCTCATTCTTTCCACGTATGGGTTCTCAGTCTGTTCCTCCGCCTTCTCCACGTGGTCCCACAAGCGCACGACCACCTCCCCCTTGTCCATAGGCAAACTACCACGAAGAGGTGCATTCTCTGATAACCTATCAGCCTGTTCATTCCCCCGTACACCCGCATGACCAGGGCAAAATATCCATACAATTCTCACGATCTGTGACCTCTGAAGCGACGAGAGCCATTCCACACGAAACATTCCTTTCTGCACCTTACTAAGTATACTCTTTGAATCCGTAATGAATACAACGTGTGTTGCAGTAGTTTCCTCTAGCCACCGGAATGCCGCTGTTACTGCCTCTACCTCCATTCTCATGCTGGAAGTCGTAGTCTCATATGCGTATCCTGTAATAAACGTGGAAGTCAAAACCACAGCTTTGTTTGGCTGTGGGTGATTTGCTAGCAAGGTTACTTTCAGTAGTTTGCCATTGCTTTCTGAACGACCGGCACGCATACCTTTGTATGGGAACCAACCTAAGGCTGCCTGCTTCCAAATCGCTCGCAGCTGTGTTTCGACCGCGGTATGCGGCATTACGAACTGAATTAGTAACTCCTTCGCCACAGAGACGATGAACTAACATTGAAACGTTGAAGCCAGACACAAACTGCTGGCAGTTAAGACATGAGCAGCAAACACTAGAGGCTGTCTGGTAGCACAATGTCGTATGAAACGTATTGGGTTTTCATGCTATAGTCTGTTTACTTTTGTCTGCTCCAATATAAAATTCCATATCTCAGTAACCAACTGAGGGAAAATTATGAGATTTAGCATATAACCTTATCATTATGTGCACCCAACAAAATAATTTTTGTTCTGGAGATTGTACAGCAGATTTCAAAGTTTGTTTATATGCGGTATATAATTTACGGGTCAGAGATGAAATGCACATTATTAAATGTATTACGTCTTCACACGGAAACATTAGCGTTGAATAGTTAATTTTCTGGTAGGACATGGGATTGGCCTTATGACAAGAGCCTCGCGTAGTGGAACGGGACATTACTGTAAAACAAGTTTGTTAGCGAGAAATCACTAGTTTTTCACCAAAACATCACATAAATGTCGCCCCTTTCCATGATTTAAGTTGCTTTTGGACCTATCAAAGACATATTCCTTGGGTGGGGGTAAATATAAGACGGCAGGAAACATTTCACAACGGTGCAACAGACAGTTTTCAAAATAATTGATCGTGAATGAAGGCATTAATTTCTAGACAGACTATAGCCCTATGTGTTTACAATACAATCGACACTTGATGGGTGATGTGGTCAATGTCACATCGCTCGCCTTTTCTTCCAAGGGAATTATTGGTATCCATTTTAGGCTGGCTCGTCCTGCGATCTGAGGTCAATTTAAAAAACAAATCCGTCTCTATGTGAATTCGAACACATGACCCCCGGACACTTCAAGTGTCGTTCCACATAAGAAGGTGGAACCCGTTAGCAGATTGTATGATTCAATTTTAGCTGGCAATAACGAATGAAAGTTGGCAGTACTCGCCAATGTTATTTTGCACTATCGATCTGACTAATTAAATTAACATTCGTTCTCATCCCCCTCCTCAAAAACATATTGTGAACTTAATTTTAAACACAGACGTCTGATTAAATATACATGTAAGCAGGCACGTTCTGAAATTACTACATTCACTGTAAATATAACATTTGTTCCATAGAACTACTCTGGTATTTATTGTAGTAGAAAATATACATTATTGGTTGCATTATTTAAGTACGCGTTCGAAGAATAATCTGCAGAAATCTTAGCGGGGACCGGTGGTACTGTCTTCCTAGGTCTGTGTGTTAGGAGATTGGTTGAATAATATAGAGCGTGTCTTGACAACTGAAAACACATCAATTACAACCTGATACGAATGTATATGGCACCCGTTCTTTGATATGGGTGGCTTAGGGGGTTTCCCCTATCAAAGGGGAAGTAAGGTGCCATCTTCCCTCCGCTAGCTTCCGCCTACCCGTATGCTAGAAAGAGTACCCGTTTATCCCCCCTTCCAGGGTCACATGAAGCCAAATAGCAGGTGGTGGATGAATCTGGGGAGTAATGGACAGTGCTAGAATGTGTCTTGCGATAAACTTAAATGCAACTCATCAACGATAAACGGTCCAGGGTGGCACACAATCCAGCAACGTCTGAAGTAGGAAATGAACAGCAATCAAAGACTCGAAGGCCGGCAATCATGTCTTTGGGGCATTATTTATTTGCCCAACGTTCAAGGCTGTCGCATCTCAACAAGATCAATGTTAAATGACAATTTATGTTTACCGTGTCTGTTATGGCCAGACGGGACGGTAATTACAATATTAAATGTAGATAATATATAGTTGACTATGCTAGGCTCTTGTGATTCTCAAGTCCATGTCCCGGTCCTTCTTTCCTTTAGAAATCTAGATAGGTTTCACCTTGCCGCGACGTTCTAAGTCCCGTTGTGATATATTCACATATGTCCAAGATTTTCGGACTGATATATACCGCTCATGAATATTCTCGTTATCCTCTTCAATATTTGTTGGCCATGATGACGTTGTCCTGCCAGTAAATATCTTCTCACGTTCCAGAGAATCTAAACGTGCAGCCTCCTTGATCAAGCTCTAAGATCTGACTGTTTGTTGTTGTTGATAATTTTTCTGACGTCTTCTCCTTTCTACGTCAGCCTCCTAGTTTCTCTTGCACGTTGGTTCGCGATTTTTTCCTTAACTCTATTTGCGTCATTTCATCTGCGCTGCTACTTGGCAGGCAGGTAGTTGTTGGTTATGGCCTCAAGTTTCGCGACAGCAGGCAGATGATCTCTTTGTAGCGTCAGTGGCTGTGGTCACCGACCAGTACGCCAAGAAGAAAAAAAAAATGGCAAATTACCTGTTTTACAGATGCCTCACATACCATGTCAGTACGCAATATAGGCGTGGGCAGACATGATCACCAACGCCGCATGGCATGGACTATAAAAAGAAGATTTAATTTAGAATGTCAAGTATTAAACCAATTTGCCAGCATAGTATTTAAAAAAAAAAAAGAATAATATTTAGCTAATGCCTAGTTCGAAATGTAATTAAAATGATTGGGCTGCTAAGTAATTTTGTCCAGACGGCGCTGATCTCTGTTGACAGCACAGACTGACGTGTACAGGGATTTTGTAATTAAGACAAGAAAATTGCTTGAGATGACAGACTATGTAGGAAATTTCCGATATGTTGCCGCGGGCGAAGACTGTGCAAAAGAAAATATGTAAGATTGAAAGATTATCAAGGATTTAGAGAGATTTAAGAAAGAAAAAAAAATCCGTCTGCTGTATGGCACAAGACCTTCAACCCCAATTAGAAGCGGAATGAGGCAAACTGGAACGCATGGAACTAAATATTCTCCAGTGATTCAAGAGGCGAAAAAAAAAATAGACGCTGGCGATAGACAGGGCACACATAAAGAACACCTGAGATTAGACTAATTATTAGACAATCCCATGTCTGGAAGCCACGGGGCAAACGGAAAAGTGGGAAGCATAAAAGACATGTTACGTTTTGAACATAGACGGAGCTGTAGAAAAGAGCAAAAAATAGCATACTTTGTTTGTGGATATATTCCTCAATGGGGAATAATGTGCACAAGAATAATGATATCAGTATCAGGAACCTGCGAAGGAACGAACGCTGAATTTCTCCTATCTGGGGTTTTCTCTTGTGAAGCTGAAGTCAAGTTAAGAATTTCAATGGCCAAAGAAGAACATCTGAAGAGACTCACAATTCTTTCACCAAATTGGCCAGTAGAACTATACAGCAGTGAAATGAGGACAACACAAGAAACGTTTCAGAAGCTTTCGAGATACGGCATTATCCCAAGATAATAATACCATCAGCTATTCTAGAGAGGCTATTAAAATTATGTACTGCCAACATACAATTCAACTTTCTAAACAAGTCATATCGCCAAATTGACGGAGTGGCCATGGGGAGCCCACTTGGACCTATTCTAGCGGACATCTTCATGGCACACTTAGAAGAAAAGAGATCCTCAGAAATCAATAACTTGGCCTTTTACCGTCGTTACGTGGACGATATACTAATTATCACCACAGACGAGCTACAAGCAACGTCATTCCAGGCCACAATGAACGAGACACATATAAACATCTCTTTATCTATGGAACACGAACACAACGAAGCGTTGCCGTTTCTAGATATCCTAATGAGACGTAGAGCAGATGGCACAATTCAAAGATCGGTGTACCGCAAAGAAACATGGACTGGCCAATACTTAAATTTTCAGAGCTTCGCACCTGTCCAGTACAAACGGGGCTTAGTACGGACCCTGTTTGACCGTGCTAGGAAGATATGCACCCAGGACACACTGACATAGGAATTTAAAACTCTGAAGAATGCCTTAAACCTGAATGGGTAATCCACAGGATTTATAAAGCGCCACTGCCAACAGCCCAAACCGAAATCAGAAGTAACTACAGTCCCTAAACTCAAAGTATTCATCCAGCTAACCTTCCGAGGAGATGGCGTAATGCAACGTCTGCGGGACCGGCTCACCACAGCAGTCGAGCGAACATTCTGTGCTGCAGCTCTAGTCATCAGGTACAGAAACACACCGATCCCAGTCCCAGCAGTAAAAGAACCTGTAGCTTTGTACGCCAAATCAAATTATATTTACCAATTTACATGCAGATGCGAGGCCATCTACATAGGCAGAACTGAGCGACAGTTACATTGCAGGGTTTCGGAACATATTCCGAATTGGTTGGACAAGATACTACACACAGAAGATGATAGCCTAGGCAGGCCGACACGCCGGAAAAGTCTGGCTTCATCGGTCGGGAGACACGTGCTCGAGAGTGGTCACGTGGTTGAAAGAGACAGTGCCTTCCGTGTGTTGTTCAACACACAAAGTAGTCGATTGTTAAAGTTTGCTGAAGCTATACTAATCAACCTCCGTAAGCCGTCCTTGTGTAAGCAGAAAGACATGTTAGTCAGTTTAAAATTACCGTGGTAGACAATCGACATTACTGTGCGAACATGTGTATATTTCAGTTTGAAGGATGTATCTAATTAATTCACGTAAGTTGTGTGATTTCTGCAGTATGTACCTGACGAGATGCAGCGAAATATGCCAGGCAATAAATCGTGCAATCTATTGTTTGTGTCTTCGTTATTCAAATTTATCCCAAGATGTCAAGAGAGAACTGAAAAGCTAGTTACATGTCCTTTTACAGGTGGTCGAAATATACCCCAGCATTTTTGGCTGTTTGTACTTTCTAGTTAATTGAGCGTTCAGTAGTTTGCCATTTCTCCCAGAACAACCTAAGAGCACACCATTTTGAAAATACAAGCAGAGCGGTTTGCTTCAAGAGGAGCTGGAATGAACATAAATCAAAGTAGCAAGTTCTGGAATATAGGGAGACGTTTGACACCGTTGGAAAATTTACACCAGACTGTACTAATTTGCTTGGTCACACTAATAGACAAAGTCTATAACTGAAGCACCGACAGACAAAAACTTACTGAAGGAAAGAAAGAACATAGAAACGAATAAGTTTTTAAATACATAAGGGAAAAGCTATGGCTGTTGACAAGTATACATAAAAGTGGGCTCCCCTAACTTCATCACACTATGAATCATGAACGACCTCAATAGAAGCAATGAAAGACAAAGTACAGAATGAAAAAAAAAAAAAAAAAAAAAATGAGGAAATTAAAGAAATTACTAGTATACATAGATATATAAGGAAATTAGGGTTTATGTTTGCATTCAGTCGCATTGAACACAAGAGTAGTTCATACATATGCTACTACTTCTAGTGAACCGGACTGATTGTTTCATGTGGATCAGCTTTCCCTATTACCAGTGTCCTTCGCCAACAGGCGAACCCACGCCGACCTCTGAGGTACTTGTAATTTACGTCCCATATTCAAAGACGAGAGTCAAAATTTTAGCCTAACTGATCGATGTAGTGGTTGAACCCGCTACCTCGGAAAGTTGAAACCCTACACCAGTCAGCTGGACTAAAATGTTGACTTCTCATCCTTGACATTGGATCGCAAATTACAAGTACATCCGAAGTCAGGGTGGTGTGTGGACATGGGCAGTGTTAGTAAAAGAAAATTGCTAAGAACGGAGAAGAATGAAGTGCCTTGATCAGAGACTTCCCGACTGCCTTGCCTGACACTAATGAGAATACCATGGACGAATTCAAACGTATTGAAGATATCTTGAAAGAAGTTAACACACAAAGAGAACTGGATACTCTCCTCAGGGAAGACATTCCACATTCTATAGATACGCCATGAGAAAGGGGGAGATGAACTATATCTTGATAACGCGAAAGTTGGAGAGCAGGAGAGGCAGGGACACCTAGAAAGAAGATGCCGGATATCTTGATGGGACAGTTTGATATCATAGCATGGAGAAACATCGGTATTGGAAATGATTGACAGCAAATGAAACAGAATGCTTTGAACACACATGATAACCAGCGTCTCATAAGATCTTCATAGTGACGTTTCTGTCTATGGGAGTGAAGGTATATTTTACCTAGTAACCACTGAGCAAAGCGACAGCAAATTTCATTTCATAAGCGTGACAACAACATAAAACAGTTTGAGAATCATTAGACTAGCCGTAATACTAGATGGCTTTTGATTTCAACCAGATATGATAATCCAATGTGAAAAAATGATATTAAAATACTGAGGATAAATAATATATACAAAAACGCCTTGGTTTAGACAAGCTGCAATTGCTACTACTCAGCATTGGAGCTCTTCTTTGGCTACCAAATAAGGCGACGGAGTCCGCGTGGGAATTTCGCGAGTGCAATGATGTAGATGATTGTTTTCACATGTCGTATTTCATATGTCCACTTGTAACGTCAAGCGAACTATCTCAAAGCATTGTTATCAAGGAAAGAATGTCAGGGTTATCCCAGTGAACGAGAGGAATATCAAAACATCTTCATAAAGAAGTACAGATCCCAAAATGCGCTAATAATCTCACTGACAACACACATGAAATAATGACGACACTAAACAGATCTGACACTGAGCGAAATGAAATCAATCAATCGTAGAGATACAGCCCATCACTGGGCAGATTGGGTACAAAATGTAATTCATCAAGAGAATGACGATATTGAGCGTTGGCAGCTGAGAGACAGATTACAGATTCTTAGGCTGAGCTGTGTTGCGTTAATTGAAGTTAATTCAACATGCCAGAGAAGCTATGAAACTAAGACATTTGAAGGGGAGTAGCTATGGAATAAAGTAAAATTGGTATGTATGACAACGCAAAGATGACACGCACGCGCACGCGGCAGCACACACACACACACACACACACACACACACACACACACACACACACACACACACACACTCACACAATAACAGCAACAAAAAACGCATACATACATACATACATACATACATACATACATACATACATACATACATACATACATACATACATACATACATACATACATACATACACCAATCCAACCCCCCTCCCTACACACACACACACAAACCACCCACACACACCACCCAAACACATATGTTACCAAGCTAGACATCTGATCGGCATGGATTCGTCAAAGACCCGTTTATTGTAGCACACGGGTCTATATTTGCCCCTAAAGTCTACTGACGTCATTTGTCTACAGCAACCACCCATCGCCATAAGATACTTCTGCATGCTGATGACACTGGCGTACCCAAATAAACACGTCAGCAACTTGACATCGGAGTCGTCATTAAAGATCTCAAGTAGAAAACATAATTGTATCGTGGCAGTCCCTTGTTGGGACAATTAGATTTCCTGTCGCAGAGCAGAGTGATTGGAACATTCGTTCAATAGCTGGGGACAACAGCTGCTGTTCTCTCGTGGCACGGCCGCGGCTGCTTTGTTTGTACATTCTGGCTGGCTATAAAAAAGGGAAAGATATTCAGTAAGAGTCTCGTGCATTTATTTGATTACAAAATCAGATAATTTAAGATGGATGAAGAATGATTGTCTTCAATGTAATAGCTTTCTTTCCCAATTTAGCTCGTTATCACTAGAAAACTCATTACATATTGATTGATTACTCTTAGTATCAGTGGTTGAAGAAAATAAAGGGGGGGGGGGATAGGTGTTGTGGGTGTGTTGCGAACTGGTCATGCCTTCTGTCTTACACTCTGAAGGTCGTAGGTTCTATTTCAGAATGAGTGGTTCAGACCACGAGTGAAATGTTTCTTGAGACCAATGGGATCACCATTGGAGCCACGGAGCTGGGCCATGGAGCTCGTGCTTTTTTTCAATGCTCTCAGCACACGGCCTGCAGTTATACAGAAGACTGAAAAAGTGATCAAAGAAAGCGTTGCGGCACAACAGCGAGTTTACCAAAGGAAAAACTTTATAAAAACAACACCCAGACACCTGTTCAACAACAGAATGATTATTACCTATTGGACAGGACTGGACAATTCAATATCTTTAAACTCAGAACAGGACATACAAGGCTGGAAGCTACACATACAAAAAGCTAAAGACCGGGTTCTACAGCAATGTGTACAAGTGGACAAGTACTTCAAAATGAAAAAAAAACAAAAAAACTACAATATGTTGCTTAAAAGTTGACAGGGTCGACGTCATTAGTTAGTTAGTCTTTCCTCTTGAGCCTAAGGCGGCGCATAGGGCAGAAGTCCTGTCTCTCCATGCTTGGCGGTTCGCTGCTACCTGTTGTAGATCTTGGATATTTACTTGGCCATTGAATGAGCCTTCTCTAATGATGGTTCTACGCAGGGTCTCTCTTGGTCTTCCCCGTTTTCTTTTCCCTACTGGTGACCATATGAGGGCTTGATAGGGGAGTCTTGACTTGTCCATTCTGAGTACATGGCCGATGTAGTTCCAACGGCGTCTTCTTATGAAATTGGATACTGTATCTTGCTTAGTCTCTTGTCTTATTTTGTCGACGTCATTGCACGGGGTTTTATCTCGTATGGCTCGGTCTCTTTCCGCAGCACGGAAAGCGTCACACAAAGCACGAACTCTGTAGCTTTTAGCGACGACCTACAGGAGTCTCCGAAACATTTAACTCGTAAACCGAAGGACGCGGCCCGGAATCGAACCCACAACCTTCGGAGCACGAGTCAAACGGCTTGAACACTTCGCCACAGAGACTGCCACATACTACAAGATGTGACTAAATATATATTTTTGTTATTATTGCGCTCGCTTGTTGTGAACCCAACCGGATGATACACGCGCTGATACTTTTAGTACACTGAACTGATTGTTGCGTGTGGATTAGTTTTCCCTATTACTAGTGTCCCTTGGCATCGGGCAAACCCACTTTGATATCAGAGATAACTAAATACTGATAAGAAAGAATAACACAAATCCAGATGATAGATTCTACGGAAGTCTGGAGGATTCGCAGAAGCTAATGCATTTCATGAAGGACATACATTTGAACTTGAGCTACCAGGTCCATCCAGACTAAAGTTGGTGCCAGGAAATGTTCCGGGAGGTAAAGGTGGTTGTCATGGTAATGATCACATGACCCATCGATTGACCTATAAAAATATGGGCCTAGCACCATAAACCCAATACGTTTCAATTGTGGAAGAGCGTCCTTTATTTTTAACAAAGCGAATGGAGAAAAGAAGAAGAAGAAGAAGCAGCAGCAGCAGCAGCAGCAGCAGCAGCATTAGCAGCAGCAGCAGCAGAAGAAGAAGAAGAAGAAGAAGAAGAAGAAGAAGAAGAAGAAGAAGAAGAAGAAGAAGAAGAAGTAGAAGAAGAAGAAGAAGAAGAAGAAGAAGAAGAAGAAGAAGAAGAAGAAGAAGATGTTTTCTTAGCCTTCTGGCTTCTCTCCGGTAATATTTCTTTGCTCGCTTGATGAATGGAATCCCTTAACATTTCCCATTGTTCGTTTATATTCTGTATTTTAGCTATTGCATTATACCAATTTTTCACAATAACTCTGTATTGTTCTTGAATTTCTCTATCTACCTTCACAACCTCTTTATTAAGTCTCATGTTCCTAACTACCTTTTTTTCTTCTATTCAGTCTTACTTTTATTATACCAAATAGTGGTACATGATATTACAGTCAGCACCCGGCATTGTCTTTACATTAATTAACGCATTTATTTATTAATAAGTATGCAGTCAATTTGGTTGCGTATTTTCTTATCAGGGCTTTTCCATGTGTAAAGTCGTCTTTTATGGTTTTTAAACCAGGTGTTTCCAATTATCATATCATTGATATTGGCCCATTCTATTAGTTGTTCTCCTTGTTCATTTTTTGTACCTAAACCGTAATTCCCCACTACATCCGCCATTTTCCCCTTTCCTACTTTTGCATTAAAATCACCTAGTATTATTTTTATATCTTATGATTTAATTTGAGACATTGCCATGTCTACTTCATCGTAAAAATTGTTTATTTCTTCATCACTACTGCTTGTTGTTGGTGCGTATACCTGTACGGAGGCTGCGTGGTCTCGAGGTATGGTGTCCGCCTCGAGTGCTGGAGGTCCCGGGTTCAAGCTCCGGTGATGACCGGGATTTTTTCTCGTGGACTTCAAGTAATAAAATTTCCCCTGGTCTCTGGGTAGTGAGATCGGACGCCCGTGTGTATTGTTGGGCACGTAAAAAAATCCCCTGGCAGTTGGAAATCGAAAAAGAGTAGCCTAACGGCGCTGCAAAATTTTGAGTTAAAAATCTACCCAAAGTATTTCAGGATCCTCGCCGGTGCTACGGAGTTCGTGCACTGAGTTTAGTTTCTCCAGACTCAGGTTTGAGTTATGAGAAGAGAGCTGAGCACTTATGGGTTGCACCCGTGTGCCGTGATGTTGATCCATCGACTAAACTACACTAAACTAAACTTGTACAATATTTATATCTAATGGCTTGCGTTTCAATGTGGCCATAATAACTCTGTCTCAAATACACCAGTAACCATTAATTGATGTGGCTGTTTGTTTATCAAATATTAGCCCTAATCTTGTTTCGTGTGTATCCCCTCTAGAATAAATTGTTGTGTGTTTTTCGTTTATAATTTTGCCTGACCCCTTCCATTTCATTTCACTTACGCCTGAATATTCAATTTCAAACTTTCCATTTCATTTATAACATTGTGTAACTTTCCAAGCTCACTTAACGTTCTAACATTTCATGTACTTATTTTAAACTTATTTGTTTTAATTAAGATGCTGCCTTCAGTCTTTGGATGACGATTTGATGGCACTCGTGGCACTTGACTGTCCCGACCGGACGAGGATGTCTTGAAACAGTCATTGACGTCGTTTACTGACATTGAAGTGTGTTTAGTCATGAAGACTTGGGAAGATAATGTGGTGGCTTTCCCTTGCCTTCCACATCCACATGGAGTTCTGTTACCTCAGCCTTTGACAGCCCAATCCGACTGTCAGAACGAGTGAGTGCCTTTCTCTGCCCAGCTGCAGAGCTGTCCAATTATCTGGTTGTCTAGCCTTAACATATTTCCCTTCTGCTTCAGAAATCGGCTAATGCATTACAGTATTCTCCCTTCTAATGCAGTGGTTCTCAACCGGTGAGGAATTCCCCCCCCCCCCTCAAGGGGGGAATTTTAGGGTTTCCGGGGGGGGGGGAGGATTAAGACCACAGATTGGCAGACTCAAACTGGCTTAAGGACCACACTGACATAAGCCTGGGTCACTGACATTGAGTTGAGTGACCGGGCAGGAGGAAGAATGGAGATGAGAGTGGGAGACAGTAAAGTGACTGACCTGGCTACGAGGAAAACAATCAACCCTCAGAAATAATGGGGCGGATATGAGTGGAAATCCCCAGGGGGGGGGGGGATGGGTCGAGAGAGAGTTTTGTGTTGTGTGAAGTGAGGAGACTGAAAAGTCAGTGAGAGAAGAGACCGACTGCGGGTCAGGTCGTTTAAGAGAGAGCTCCGTGTTGTGTTGTTCGTCGAGTGGTGAAGACAGGCCTGAACCCAGAGTGGGTTCTGTAGTGAGTGTAGGCCTAAACCCAGAGTGGGTTCTATAGTTGAGCAGTGGCTCCAACCCAATGTGTGGGTTGTATTGTGGGAGACCCAGCCGTGGATAGTAGCTGGATTACCTGTCTTGTGGATTGAGATTAGAAGCCAGCCGTGAGAAGGCATTGATGTGTGCTGGTTAAATTGTGAGGAGGATATTTATATTCTATGGATTACGTTATGTTCCTGGATGTATAAACCTGTTCCGTTTGTCCGTCTTATTTTTGTAATAAAGGATTATGTGCGCCAACGGAATCTTGTTTAATGCCTGGTGAATATGCACTGCGGGGGTGAGTTACATTGCAAGACAGATATCTCCATTGACACACCATGAACATCGTTACCTAGACAACGACCATCACACAAAAATTATCATCAATATCATGAACAGTATCATCGTGAGAACTTCGTGATATTATCATCAAGAGAAAACGTGTGACATCTGGGCGCTCGTCACTTAGTAAGGAGTATCTGTGGGCTCTTCGCTGAAAGAGAGGAGTTATTATCTGTGACTTCGTTCCATCAATTTATACAGTACTGCGTCAAGAGAGTAACAGCAATTCTGTTGTGTGTGTAAGACGCCACATCGAAGAAAAAACTGTCAGCGCGCGGGGAGGGTACGCGGCGGAAATCACCAGCTAGCAGACAGTTCAAGTGAAGGTCATACTACAGGTAAATTAACGACAGTCAGCACACGTCATTGCGACGCTAGCGGGCACCCCAGAAGAATTAACGCAAAAAAAAAAATCGACTGGGAAAGTCGATTGCAGTAGCAGGGGTGTTTGGTAACGGACAGCACAGAGGAAATGTCGAGGGGACAAAACGGTGGTTGCAACAAGTGCGGTCAGTCCTGGAGTGTGTGTGTTTGACAGGATTGAACCAAAGATTGAAGACAGCGAGTAATTTCGTCTCAACATCCTGTGTGTGGTGGGATATTTGGTGTGTGTGTGCTGGAGGCAAGCGCACTGTGTTGTTGCAAGTTGACTGGTCAAGATTTTTCGACGCAGTAAATAGGACGGGTGGAGACACCAGCGTCCAGGTACGAGGGGAAAGGTACGTTAACCCCCACCACAGCCGTGCTAGGGCAGCAGTGGAAAGTGTGATTTTCCACGAAGTTAATACCGCAGCCGGGTGGGGCTGTCAAGTTTGTGTGAAAACTGTTTTACGGAGGAATTTTTCACTGAGAGATAAAGAGAAATTGAGGTGTCCGGCAAGGCCAAGGCCGTGGACAGTGGAAAGTTACTGAGATGTTCCATAGTGGAACTGGATAAACAAGCTGTTTTTGTGTGAAACCAGACTTGATTGTTCGTCTTTGTTCAAGCCTTTGTCATCATTATTCTGTTATGAGCAAACAGTTTTAACTTATCGTCATCGCAACCATTGTCGTATTTCTTTGCCAATAAGGATCTATATATCCAAATTTAAAGCGCTGAACATTGGCTGCCATTCTTCTTTTCTTTTTGGTGAATCTTGTCGGATAACGGAAATCCATAACATTAATGATACAGCGAAGCGCCATCTCCGCAACGAGAGTAACAACAAATCGAAAGAACACTTTGGATTATTACCACGTACAGAGAAAGTACAATAACGTTACGGATATCACTATCATCTTCAACTTTTGTCGACAGTTGGAACTTTTGATCACCACGTGAATTCAATAACCACTCAACAAAACAAGAAGTCGGTTGGAAATCTAGCGTCGTAGACATTGAATAAAAAGAACTTTTGGCGACGGATTAGTGGGCACATATTTATCGGCCAACGATGTGGACATTCTGTTTGCTGCTCATTGTCTTATAAATATTGTTTTCGGTTGTTAAGCTGTTACTTGTATGTGGTCCAGTGTTTGTCAAGAGTAGGGGATTTGTTGGGGTGTTTCTCGAGAGTCGGGATACAGCACAATAATTTATTTGTCTTTCTGGTGCTTACGATATTTTTGTAAGAAAAACGTTAATGAGTTGACGTATCGTGCAGGGGCATTGAAATAGTCTTAACCAATATCTAGAGCCGAGTTGTCTGACGTCAGATCTGTGTATATTTTCAGTATATATTCTTTTTCTTTCTCTCTTTCTTTTCGTTATATTTACATATAATATTTGTTGTGTTCGGATATATGTTTTTATTGCGATCTTTCGTCATTTCTGCTGTCTAGTGGTCTTGGTCAATTTATATTTTTATTTTACGCGCACTGTGGATGTCTCTACACAAGCTTGTGGTTGTTACTGTGGTTTATTTCTGTGTCATCATCGTCTCCGTGTACTCAGCTTGTGACGTCTAGCGTTGGATAGTCATCACTTAGTGTTATCATCCATTTGTTTGTATATGTATTGATATGTATGTTTAACAATATTTCCAGGGACTTTATGAACTTTTGGTCATAGATATAAAGATATAAGGGAGTATAGGTGATACTTCCCCCCTCACTACCTAGTACTTATAGAGTGACTGGGTGAGTACAGAGTGATATTGTAGCACTACGGATTTACGTACACAGGGAGTGCGGGTGTACTTAGGCAAGTGACACAAAGACTAACAGCAGAGTCTGTACATTTATAGTTGGCTGATTCACAGCAACGTGTCCACAAGTACAAGATGCCTACTTTAATGGATTATATTGAAGCAGGTGAAAGAATAGGCCTGAAAGGTAAAGAGTTACAGGAGTATGCCGAAGCAAAAGAACAACAACAGACGGAAAGAGAGGAGAGGCATAATGAACGCGAGGCAAAGCGTCTACAGGAAGAAAAGTTAGCTGAGAGAGAACAAAGACAGGCTGAAATGGAAGCCAAGCGTCTACAGGAAGAGAAAGAGACACAAGTAAAACTAGCTGAAATAGAAAACAAGCGTCTACAGGAAGAGAGAGAGACACAAATGGAACTTGAAAAGTTAAAACACACAAATGCGGTGGAAATTGAGAAAGAGAAGATTAAGATGGAAGCTGAAATTGCTCTCAGAAAACTAGAACTATCTTCAAAGGGTCAAAGTGAGGAAAGCGGAAAACCTTCGCAGTCGTCACAGAGATTAAAACTGCCATACTTTACGGACCGAGACAACCTTGAATCTTATTTGGACAGATTTCAAGCAAGTGCGAAAGTGTTAGGCATCCCCGAAGAACAGTATGCTATTAGACTAGGGGAGCTGCTTACGGGCAAGGCACTAGACACCATGTTCAATTTACCGGTAGAAGAAAGGAACAACTACACTATCTTACGTCAACGTTTGCTGACTAAGTTCCACCTAACTGAACATGGATATAGGACAAAGTTTAGACAGTTAGTGCCAGAGACAAATCAAGATTTCACAGACTTTGCTAACACTGTAAAGAATACATTTAACAAATGGATGGAGCTTGCAGAAGTAGGGAAAGATTTTAATAAATTAGTAGATCTAATGTTAAGAGACAAGGTAGTATCTGCATGCAATTCTAATTTAGTGGCGTTCTTTGAGGAACGGAAGCCAAAGGACATAGACACAATGTCTCAGTTAGGGCAAAACTACATGACTGCACATCCTAACGTATCTATTGGGAAACTAATGAGTGAGGAAATAGTCTGTGCAGCGTACACTAAACAGAACCAGAATCCAGTTATCAGACCAAGGGCGAAAAGTGTGGATTCAGCACAGAAAGGTGAGCAGCAAGAACTTCAAGATAATGGTTTCCGAGGTAACAATGTTGGTAGAGTAGGACGGTACCCATATAGAAGAGGGAACTTCCAGAGACGTCAAAATTATGCCGGATGTTGGAATTGTGGGAGCTGGAGACACAAGGCAGCAGAGTGTGATGCACAACCATCAGATGGACCAACGAACAGCAGTAAAAGGGAGATTATCTGTTTCAAATGTGGAAAGAATGGGCATATCAGCCATCAATGTAGGATGAGAGAAACAGAGCACTCAAATGCAGCACAAGTAATTGAGACGCTGAACAATGAAGATTGTAGTGGATGCAAACCTCTTTTTGAAAAAGATGGTCAGCCAGTCTTAATATGTGGTCACACAGTTAAAGCAGGATCAGCAGTGCATGAAGGAGGAAGTCTGAAGATGCATCATGGGTTTGTTAATGATAGGCCAGCGTTAACAATTAGGGATTCCGGATGTACATCTATCGGAGTGAGGAGAAGTTTAATAGATCCCTCGGATTATACAGGGAAAAAGATTAGATGCATAACATTCAACGGCACAGTAGAGTTCTACCCAGTAGCCATAATAACAGTAAAAACACCATATATCACTGGAAGAGTGACAGCGTGTGTTTTGGACTCACCAGTGGCTGATTTGATTATAGGAAATGTTATAGGAGTTAAAGAGTGTACAGAAGAGGAAGTAGTTTATTGGGACCGAAAATATAGTGTAAACAGTAATGAGGTAGTTACCACAAGAGAACCTAAATTAGAGAGTATAGCTGAGGTAGAAGAGGCACTTGAAGTAGACACAGGAACTCAGGACAAGGATAGTACAGCTGAGCAGATGAGAATGGATCCCAAATATAGTGCTAGTGAATCCCAGAGACAAGATACTACTCTGAACAAATGTTCCCAAGGGTGTAGGAGAGTAGAAAATAGGCAGTCAAAGAAAGGTAGATGGTGCTTCGAGAGGAAGAACAATGTTCTCACTCGCCGCTTGTCAGATAGTGGAACTGCACGTGGGCAAGGAGCAGTACCTTTAGTACATAGAGACCGATATACTAGAACAGCTCAGGATAGTGCATGTGCAGGGCACATAGGCATAAGGCGTATGCAGCATAAAGCAAGGTGCCAGATATATGGGCCAAGAGTAAATAAAGAGTTCAGACTAAACAGAGACTCAAGTGTAACGGTGCAATATGCAGATAGGAAAGTTGAGTCACGTCAAAAGAGTTTTCGCGACATTACTGACCCAGGGCTAGGGATATCAAACAGATGTGGTAATTGTAGAGGTACCATGAGTCATGGGTATATGAAAGGGAGACACAGCATCGACAAAAATCAGAGGTGGGTTAATGAAAGAACAGAACCACCTGATATTGGGTCGGTACACAAATAGTATTGTGTGGTCGTGAAGTAGTAAGAGACCTGTGGTTACATAAGTATAATGCTTTCCTATGATGTATTATTATTATGTGATGTATTATTATTATGTGATGTATTAGTTCATGCATTGGTACACAAGATAGAAAGTTGTTTGTATTTATGTGTGGGGAATATGGGAGTGTACTATGAGCATTTGAGGTATCATTTAGGGTGGTAGCTAGAGTAAGGTGCAGCCATACTTAGGGCTACCCAGGCTATATGTCTGGGTCACATGTTTAGTAAGTTTTAGTCTCCCAATATTTGAAAACGAAGTTTTCTTTTAAGAGGGGGGTAATGACATAAGCCTGGGTCACTGACATTGAGTTGAGTGACCGGGCAGGAGGAAGAATGGAGATGAGAGTGGGAGACAGTAAAGTGACTGACCTGGCTACGAGGAAAACAATCAACCCTCAGAAATAATGGGGCGGATATGAGTGGAAATCCCCAGGGGGGGATGGGTCGAGAGAGAGTTTTGTGTTGTGTGAAGTGAGGAGACTGAAAAGTCAGTGAGAGAAGAGACCGACTGCGGGTCAGGTCGTTTAAGAGAGAGCTCCGTGTTGTGTTGTTCGTCGAGTGGTGAAGACAGGCCTGAACCCAGAGTGGGTTCTGTAGTGAGTGTAGGCCTAAACCCAGAGTGGGTTCTATAGTTGAGCAGTGGCTCCAACCCAATGTGTGGGTTGTATTGTGGGAGACCCAGCCGTGGATAGTAGCTGGATTACCTGTCTTGTGGATTGAGATTAGAAGCCAGCCGTGAGAAGGCATTGATGTGTGCTGGTTAAATTGTGAGGAGGATATTTATATTCTATGGATTACGTTATGTTCCTGGATGTATAAACCTGTTCCGTTTGTCCGTCTTATTTTTGTAATAAAGGATTATGTGCGCCAACGGAATCTTGTTTAATGCCTGGTGAATATGCACTGCGGGGGTGAGTTACATTGCAAGACAGATATCTCCATTGACACATCATGAACATCGTTACCTAGACAACGACCATCACACAAAACTTATCATCAATATCATGAACAGTATCATCGTGAGAACTTCGTGATATTATCATCAAGAGAAAACGTGTGACACACACAAAACGCGATCGTCCCCCTTTCTTGAATTATGTGTGAGTGTTGCGTACAGTTGTGTGGATATATATATATATATATATATATATATATATATATATATATATATATATATATATATATATATATATATATATATGTGTGTGTGTGTGTGTGTGTTTTGTTGTTGTTGGGGGGGGGGGGAGGGAAATAACATTTTGGAAAGGAAGAATGACATTCTGAACATATGGTGAAGGTGTGCATGGGCCAAAAGAGGTTGAGAACCACTGTTCTAATGTATTGAAACACAAACTTCAACCAAACCGATTTCGTCTGGACTCAAAAGCAATTTTAAATAAGGAGATTATATAATGCAGTCTGGACAACCTATAACTGACAAATAAATTCGCCGTTCTAGTTACCAAACGTCGACAGAGAAATCAGAAATGGATTTATTTCAATCGATGATATAAATCGCATTAATACAGTTCAGAAGGGTGGCAACACGTATAGTACTAGAAGAGAACTATTTTAGCTTACACCATCTCCATATGAGGACAAAATTATTGATGATGTCTACAAACAGGAGTTGACTGTTGCTTTCTTTGGATTTATTCAAACTGACGTCTGACGGTGTTTGAAGAAAAAGAAGAAGAGCAAGTAAGGAAAGAAGATGATGATACAGACGAAAAAGAAGAATAAGTAGAAGAAGAATAACAAAAAGATGATGATGATGATGATGATGATGAAGAAGAAGAAGAAGAAGAAGAAGAAGAAGGAGGAGGAGGAGGAGAAGGAGGAGGAAGAGGAAGAGGAAGAATAAGAAGAAGAAGAAGAAGAAGAAGAAGAAGAAGAAGAAGAAGAAGAAGAAGAAGAAGAAGAAGAAGAAGAAGAAGAAAAGGAAAAGAAAAAGAAGAAGAAGACCAAAAATAACAAGAAGAAGAAGAAGAAGAGGGTATTGATAACTCCACAGTAGACTCTGCTATCAGGATATGAAGTGTCACTTCTTCATATATTACAAATGGTGACATATATAAGTGCAGTGGGCAGTTAACTTCACCGCCGCATTTCTGTCTACAAATGAAGCAGCATCCATGTAATGAAGTCAAATCTAACCAAGAGCCCTAGTAACTAAAGCCAATGATCCCTTTTAGCGCTATATATATATGTGCATTTTTCTTGTTTTTAACTTGAGCAGATCTCCACTTGCTATTATCTAAATCTGTTTACAAAATATTTATATCCGTTCTTCTATTTTCTCGAGGGTCTACGGAGTAATTTCCCGATTATTCCCCATAATCTTCTATCAGTGCCAATCGATACCTGTAAATTTACTATTAATGTTTTTTATTTTGATGGGCTGAAAGAGTCCCCAATTGTCTTCGATTCTTCATGTTTCATTTAGGAAATCAATCACCGGCATGACGTAGATGGGCGTCTCAAGTTATGTCAGCGTTGGTTATGCCAACGCACTCTGTCACACCGAGAGAAACACACAATGTGAAATTCCAGTCTGGGACACAAGGAACTAGGAGTCGCTAATTTGCATTTCACTTTTATTTGTTTCTGTTTCACTTCTGCGTGTTATGTTATTTTGTTTTCTCCATGTGCACATAAATAGTGGTGGCCAATCCAGACAGGATAAAAGACATTGGAATAAACGGGCCTCATTTTCTCCCCATACAGAAATATTGAGCGGTCACACAACTTTCGTAATTCACCTCGTTTATATTCTTTCTAGTATTTTATTATTTTATGTGGATTTTCGGACGAATGTTGCGAATGCGTTGGACTGACAGAGAAAGCACTGATGAAAGTAGAACACGATACACACATATAATGAAAGAGACCGACAATGTTTTTGGACACGTAATGAGGATAGCTATGTCTGTTGTGAAGAGTAACGAATGCAAGTCGTAATCCCGCATAACGTGTTGGAAACACAGCTGCGGGCGATTTGGCAGCAGACCGCATTGCTTTGGTTTCTATACAAAGATATGAGTGCCGGTCGTTCAGCATGCAATGGCAATCTACTGAACGTAAACTTGCCAAGGGGTCACAGACAGCCAACAAATGCTGGGGTTGATTGCCATGTACTATACAGGATATGCAAGTAACTAATGGGAGGAGAGGCACTGGAAAAAATCTTGTCTGCTAGAAAGATCAGTGCTAGAAAATACGAGGCAGACTGAGAGAAAGGATGCTGAAAGCATGGAGCCATATCATTAAAATAAAGGACTGAGATCTGTGGAGATACATGGACGCCCACGCTATTTGTCAGGATACATTTTTCTTGGCGCACACTCGATTTGAACTTAAGCATAGTCCACATACACTACTTCTAGTAGCACTGGACTGAATTTTGCGTTTGGATTAGCTTTCCCTATTACCAGTGTTCTTCACCATCAAGCGAACCCACTCTGACTTCAGAGGTACTAGTAATTTACGTCCCCAAGTCTAGGACAAGACGTCGACACTTACACTTTAACCCAAATGTGCGGTGTAAGGGTGGAACCCCTTACCTCGGCATCAGCACACCGGATGTTTAAGAACACGGGTTTTTATCCATTCGGCCACGCCGAGCCCCAGAACACATTAATTAATTTATTCATTCAGTAGCATGTCCCTTGCAGAACCCCGCTCCCATAACAACCTTCTGGAAAACTTCTCGGTCATAAACAAGATGTCCCGCATCTGATACATCATCTTGAGATCTTCTGTCTCATCCTGCACCCATCTGCTCTTTGGCCTTCTCTCTTCCTCTCTTTCCGGGCATATAACCCACCATTATTATTCTCTTCAAACTTTTATGACGTTTCAAGTGACCAAAATATTTCAATGTTCTTTCTTTTATCGTCTTTAGTAGCCAACCTTCTTCAATATTCAGATCTTGTCGTGTGAATTCATTTGTACTTTTCTATATCCAAGATATTCTTAGAATCGTCCGTAACATTTACATTCAAATGCATTTATGCGCTTTTCAGTTTGTTAAGTAAGTGTCCAGGTCTCACAAGCGTATGTTGCAATGGGAAAGATGCAAGCTCTTGAAAATCTAAGTTTTGTAGGTCTATCTGTCCCACGGCGCAATTTATTCAGTTGTTTTAGTTTTTGAAGAGCAATAGACATTCATTTTTTAATTTCTTTCATTGTGTCACCTTTGTTTTGGTAATTAATGACCCAAGATATTTGAAATTTTCCACCACCTCCAATTTTCCCCCATTAACGTATATTTATTTCTTCATATTAGTTTTATATGTATGCATTATCTTTGTTTTTGCTATGTTAAGATATAAGTTGTGATTTTAACTAATCTTTTGAGTTGAGGTTATTAATTTTTCTATACCATTCTCTGATGAGGATAGTAATACTGTTTCATCAGCATATGGAATCTCTGGTATTTTATGACCACCGATATTTAGGTCATCATATTGCTCCTTGGTTATATCATTTCTAGCATTTCTCATGATATTTTCGGCGTACTGGTTACAAAAAATAGGGGGGCAGCATACAGCCCTGACGGACTTCTTGCTTGATGTCAAACTAATCTGATGTCTCGCAATCTATTCTAATCGCTGCTTGTTGGTCTACATAGAGCATGTTTATGAGTTGTATTGCAGTTTATGGAAAGCCAATATTATTATTATTCTCATCTCATCTCATCATGTTCCTCTTGTACCTTGCGGTGTCAAGGTGAAGTATAAACATCGTGAGAGTGCCCGGTTAGGGGCTTCATGTATCGATATTCCCATGGACTCTGCTATTCCCTCCGTCCAACGTTTACGTGGTCGGCCTTTTCCTCTGTTTCCATCTGGTCTGTACATCATTGCTTGTTGTGGTATGCTGTTGAATGGTAACCTACTTGCTTGGCCAAACCATTTGACTTGCTGCTTTCTAATAAAATCTAGTGCTGCTTTAACCCCCACTTTAGTCCTGATTTCTTCATTTCTGATCTTATCTCTTCTTGATACGTTGAGTATTCTTCTCACTGCTCGTAGAAAAACTTATTATTATTATTATTATTATTATTATTATTATTATTATTATTATTATTATTATTATTATTATTATTATTATGTCATGTCTCTTTCATGTCTTTATACTATCTCTTTTGCTTCTTGACGTGTATTTCTCCTTCTTGTTATTCTAACGATTATTATTGTAAGCAGCATTAAAGCTGTTGGCTATCTCCCCTATATCAGATACTGGCATATTTAGGTGGTTATATAGTGGACCGATGATACTCACTGCACATCGAACCATTCAGTCCATAATTACTTGGATCCCCTCCTCAATATCTCCCTCAGTATGCATGCGGCGACTGCCGACACTAGTTCTGTGTTAGCTGACTAGTCATTTCCTTCCTGGGTCCCTGCACAGCGTTCTTGTCTGGCTTCACCACTGTTGACTTGACATGCATGCATTCAGTAAATCAAGCCGATCCATTGCTTTTTTTTTTGCTTTCCACAGTTATAATATCTGTTATTCCCTCTGTACACAGTGTGCGGACACAGTTATTTTATTAATTTTAATTCTTACTATATATATATATATATATATATATATATATATATATATATATATATATATATATATATATATATATATATATATATATATATAATCATATAATCTAACCCGTAACTCTTACCCGTACCCCTAAACCTGTGTGTGTGTGTGTGTGTGTGTGTATGTATGGTGATGCTGTTCGTACCTGTTTCTTCTTACATCCGTGTGGCCTGGCACAAAAACATAAAGACATAAAGCTAGTTTTTGTGAGCCTTGACCTCCTCAGAGATTCTACCCACTTCATTAGTGCCCAAACCCATAATGACATGTGTACGTGGTTGAAGCGGTTGCTTTGTTTCAGCTAAATATGTCTCCGCGCCCGTCTGTCACCGGGACATAGAAGGGAAGCCAAGAATATAACACTGTAATCTACCATGCATGTTGTAAAGGGCGACGAAGGAGGGTTAACGTGAGACTGGCAACCTCCTTCTTTAGAACATTTTAGCTGGAAAATCCACCAATCATCAAGTCTACAAAGGGCTTAGAAGAATTGATTGATAGGCTTAAGCTCCAGTGTGAGATGAAAGGTAGAAGAGGAAGAAATACGCCTCTCTGATACTGGCGGATACAAGCAATGATGTGCAGACTAAATGGAACCCGAAGAAGACGTTAAACATGTAAACCATGGACAGAAGGAATAGCAGATTTCATAGGAATCTCGATGTATGAAGCCCATGCACAGGCACCGTCCCGCTGTTTATGCTTCACCACGACAACGTAAGGTACAAGAAAAAACATTATGAGATGAGATACTGGTGGAAGGAACAGTTTTCTAATGTGATCAAGTCCCAGGGGCTACCAGATATAGTAGTTATTTATCGTTTTATGAAATGCAAACAGAGCTGGAATTATAGAGAACGTCGTAAATAAATTATATCCATGTGACTATTGAGTGGTATGTGTTGTGGCATCGTGTAATGTCAGTTAGCTCAGTATGAAGGCTGGTATGACATTTCTCAACATGTCATTGTAATATTTATGACATGCACATGCACGTGATAATAAGAAGATGTTTGGCAGTTTACCCTTGACTTTCACATACACATACGTGTTTTGTGACATCTGTCTTTATCAATCTTTTCCAGTTTTCAGGACAAGAGAATGCATTATGCCTTGTACTAGAAACTGAATTATTGAGATCTGATCTCTTCTTGACAGACACGTAATACTGACATTAAGTTCCTGTCTAACCAAATATTTGCAGAACTCTCTAAAAGTGTTTCCTTAAGTTAATTAAGCCAGCGAGGCTTTCTTGTTTAAACTTTTTTTTTTCTGTTCTGTTATATTTTTGTTTTTATGTTTTGTAGTCGTTTGTTTATTTTTTGAAAAGGACTTCCTCGTATTGTTGCCACCCGCTTAAAAATGTTACATTGTTATTCATTATTGGGCTAAAAAATAAAAGAAGATCCAGGGAACATCATATTGGTCAGTAAATCACGTTTGTATTCGTAAATTAAATAACTGGTTTCTATCAGTGAACAGGCTGTAGCATTTCCCTCAACTTCAGCGCGTTAGTGTGCTTGATAGGAACTACACTGATAATGTGAGCGCGGTTGGGCGAGAGTTTGACGCCTCTGCTCGTCGCCCGCTAACGGGGGGGGGGGGGGGGAGAAGGAGGACTGGGCTCCCAGTGCATTCAGGCATATAACCCGTGATTTTCTAGACATATGGTTATATCTCCACAACAGTTAGTTACTTAGTTAGTTAGTTATTTAGTTAGTTAGTTAGTTAGTTAGTTAGTTAGTTACTTAGTTAGTTAGTTAGTTAGTAAGTTAGTTAGTTAGTTAGTTAGTTAGTTAGTTAGTCGCGGTTCCAACTTCACGGCAACGGGTCGTCCCCATATTGCTCCGTTCTTGTGTCAGTGAATATCACACAAAATGCTCCTCACTGCCGTATGTGAACAATGGAATAGACGGGAGTATCGGAAAGCCAACAGCCCGCACAGGTACATTGTGCATAATGCCACCGCCAGAATGCCAACACAAAGTCCTCCACGAAAAATACAGTTCATCGTCGATGGAAACGGCAGTCATCAGAAAAATTTCACTGACCCTGATTTTATCCCATATGGCTCGGTCTCTCTCCGCAGAGCGACCCGCCGAAAGCACCACACAAAGCACAAACTCCACAGCTCCAGCGACGACTCCGAGGAGTCTCCTGGAAAATGCACTCGTGATCCGAAAAGGCAAACCAGTCAATCCAGCAAGAGCCACCGCCATCGTTCCGAACATGCAGTTCACGCTACAAACAACCGCGCACAGATGTAAAAACATTCCACGCGAAATTTACAGCTCACAGTGTCGCGCCACGTACTCATTCAGTAGCAGAGCCACGGAACCATAGCCTCCTTAGTCGCCTCGACGTGCATGGTAGGCAACAGTGTTACTATTCTTTGCTCCCCCGTATGGGCACCGGCAACACAACAGAGTAAAGGTACTGGGAACTGTGCCCACCTTAGTCGTGTGCTCCGACTGGACGGGGCTTGTGTGTGTATACCTGTGTATGTTTGTGTCTGTCTTCTGGTATGTGCACGTGTGTCTATGTTGTTAGTGTCCGTGTGAGTTTGCCTTCGTTGTTGTAAATCAAGGTCTCTACACTGCCTGACGACCGCTTGGACAAGCGGTCTCTACTCCGCAGAGGTGTTTGCAATAAGCCCATTACGTTCAGTAGTTTGTCATTGCTTTCTGAACGAGATGTCAATATGCAAGTCCAACTGACCTGTGTAAGGGTTGATCCTAATACCCCGCCATTAGAGCACAGGAAGTTTAAAAGCTAGAGCGCGCTTATCCTTTCGACCACGCCAGTCGCTAATAAGCAAATACACCTTTCAATATTTGGTGACGAAGATTTAACACTTATATGTTTATAAGTCTGTCTGGAATGCCTTGATTTCCCGTCTTAAAATAACACCTAGGATCATCCCATCAAATAAAATTATCATTGAATCACTTTCAGAACCTCGTGAATGCATACAAATAATAATAATGATTTAGCCATCGGGGAAACACACACAGTTGTTAATCTTTGAAATGCTCCAATTCCAGTGTCTCAGGACATCTTCCTTTGAAATCGGTTTATTTAACTGATTCACTGCCGAAGGATAATATGTTTTACCATTTGGCCCGAAGTGCTTTTTGTCGCCGTCTAGGGTCATTGTGTTGTTTGTTTTGTTTCGCTGTACTTACTCAATTTTAATGCTCAGTAAATATAAATTTATATTATAATTCTTGTTTATTTTATTATGCACCATTTTGGGTCCAAACCTACTTTTTAGTTTGGCGCTGGATCAGTTAACAATAACAGAGATATCCGCAACAGAGTAATCTACCCATCCACGTGATCTTGTGTTCTGAGCCGGTAGTTAACAAACGATAACATGTGACATAATATTGGAATAGAATGAGAAGATAATGCCAACAGGCTGTCTAGGCAGTGGCTGATTGGTTGCCAGTGATATAGAAATATTGACAGTGAAATATTTGTAAGTATATTACACAAGACTGGGCAACATACACTACATCAACATGAAAGCTGGGATAAATAGATGAAGAATTATGTCGTGATAAAATATTACACAGGTTAAACATTGTATCATATTACATAGATAAATAGTTATGTTGTGATAAAATATTACGCAGATGAATGCCTGTGTCGTGATTTAATATTACATAGATGAATAATAAAGTCGCGATAAAATATTACATAGATGAATGATTATGTCGCGATAAAATGTTACAAAGATGAATAATTATAAAATGATAAAATACGACATATGTCAATAATTATGTCCTGATAAAATATTACATAGGTGAATAATTATGTCGTGTTAAAATATGACACATGTGAATAATTATGTCGTGATAAAATATTACATGGATTAATAATTATGTCGTGATAATATATTACATGGCCGAATAATTATGTCTCGGCAAAAGCTTACATGCATATCGGACGTTGGCGTAATGGATGGGGTGTTACGCTAACAATGGCATTAGCGAGGTCGGACGAGAGCTCGATGTCAGCTCTAAATGTTTGTAAAGGGAGAGCTAAGACTGACCATCTATTCATCCGTGCACTCCGGCCTACAACATGGCATGGTCCTAACACATCACATGCCCACAGCACGTTCCTGCTATAGTTCTTTTTATATTTTAAAATGAATCCATGAGCGAATACCGATACTGAAAATTGAAAGGTTATATTCCAGAGACACATATTTGTAACTACTCATTTTAAAGAAACAAACGGACAAGATAGGATATCCATCCATCATCCACCATGTGCCATGCCGGTAAGCGTAGGCGGTCATGTTCTGCCATCTCACTCGATCACCAGAGTCGTGGATCAGCTCCGTGTTTCTGTCTCGACCATGCCACAAGGCCAAGCCATCCAGGTACTTGCTTCTAGGTCTTCCCCTTGGTCTGTTCCCCTCGATCTTACCAGTCGTCACCAAGTTCTCCAATCCATTTCTTCTCATAACATGCTAATTTCTCTAATCAATTTACGATCTTTATTTGTTTCTTGAAGAACTTGTTCATTGGTCTTTCTGGCTGTCCATGGTATTCTTTGCATTTTCCTCAGAAACCACATCTCTACAGCCATCAGATGTTTTTCAGCCTGACTGCTCATTGTCCACGCTTCACATCCATATAAAAGTACAGGTTCTGTGTAGCCTCTCAACACTCTTTTTCTCGTTTCAATTGACATCTTTTTATTGGTCAGTATGTTTTTCATCTTGCTAAAGGCTACTTTTTGCCATGGCGATTCTTGTTCTAATATCTTCAAGGCATCTTCCATCAGATGTTATTACTGTTCCGAGATAATTGTACCTATTCACTTGTTGAAGAATATTCCCATTTACTTGTATATTACATTGTGGTATTTCGTTCTTCCTAGTGACGACCATAATCTGTGTCTTTTTACAATTTAATTCTAACCCTAGTTGTTCACTGTGTGTAACAATCGCATCTACTAAATTTTGCAGGTCCTGGTCATTGTCTGCAATCAAAATTGTATCATCTGCATATCTAATGTTATTGATGCATCGTCCCCCAATGTTGATTCCTTCCATATCTTCAATATTTCTGAAAATACTTTCACTGTACAGGGAAAACAGATCTGGAGACATTACACATACCTGTCTCACACCTCTCTTAATAGGTTGATATTGGCTTACTTCATTATCAACTCTAATGACAGCTTGTTGTTTCCAATATATGGTTTTTACAAGTCTAAGATCTTTTCCATCAAATTGTAGATCTTCAAGCATCCTTATCATGTTGACATGTCTCACTTTATCAAAAGCCTTTGTGTAGTCAATAAAGCAAAGGTGTAGATCTTTGTTTACTTCTATAGAACGTTCGATTATGGTTCTCAGTATATACACAGCATTTACTGTACCCTTGCCTTCTACAAACCCACATTGTTCTTCTCCTATTTCAGGTTGTATTTTCCTCCTAACTCTTTGCATGATAATTCTTAGCAAAATCTTCGTGATGTGACTCATTATACTAATTGTTCGATGTTGATCACATTCCAAGGCTCCTGATTTCTTTGGGATTGCAATAAATACAGAATTACATAACTCCTGAGGTATATTTCCAGTATCATATATTGTATTAAGCAGACTGGTAACTTTATCTATTCCATATTCTTCTAAAGCATTAATCATTTCTGTTGTGACGCTGTCTGAACCGGGGATCTTGCCAGATTTCATATGGTTAAAAGCATTCTGAACCTCCATCTTCAAAATTGCTGGTCCTTCATTATTATTTTGAACATTATACTGTTCGTCTCTGTTATCGTCATAAAGGTTTTTTACGTAATCTGACCATTCATGTAATATCTGATCTTTTTCTATTATGACTCTTCTATCTTTTGTCTTTAGGCAGCCTGCTGATGTACGTGTTCTTTGATTAGTAAGCTCCTGAATTCTTTTGTGCATTAGTTTCGCATTGTTACTGTTGTGTTGTTTTTCAATTTCTCTGCAAATTTTCTCAAGCCATGTTTCTTTTGCTTTCTTACATAAAGTTCTCACTTTTCTGTGAATTTCTTCATATTTGGCAGGATTATTTTTGTTCTGTCTTCTTGTTTCCATTAGTTGTAAAATTTCTTCAGTCATCCATGTCTTACGGCCCACTTTCTTTACTTTTGGAATAGTTTTTTCTGCTGCACAACTGATTGAATTCTTCATCATTTCCCACTGATCATCTACATCTTGAAATAGGATCTCTAGATCAGACAATATATCAAATTTGTTCTTTACTTCTATGTTAAAATTATCTTGTATTTCTTTGTCAGTTTTCAATTTGCACAAGTCATATTTAGGGTTTCCTGCTGTATACTTGACTTTCTTTAATTTTACCCCCAATGTGCCTGTAATTAATCTGTGATCACTGTAACAGTCTGCATTTGGAACTGTTTTTACGACTGTTAACGCATTTCGAAACCTTTTGCTAATCAGGATGTAATCTATCTGGTTTTTAATCCTGCTGTCTGGACTCCTCCATGTCCATAATCTTCTAGGATGCTGTTTAAACCAGGTGTTTCCTACAACCATTTCTTGTTCTTTTGCCCATTCTACAAGTCTGTATCCTCTTTCATTTCTCTCTCCCAAACCATGGTTGCCTACACTGCATCCATCGCCTTGCTGTCCTATTTTTGCGTTGAAATCACCCATTATGATATTTATTTCTGATTTTTTGTAGTTCTTCAAAGCAGACTCCATGTCATTATAAAATTCTTCTACGCTTTCTTCACTGCATTCACTTGTTGGGGCATATACTTGAATGACATCTATTTTAAAAGGTCTTCCGTTTAATTTTACTAATAGAACTCTGTCTGACACAGCCCGATATCCTTTGACAGAATTTGATGTTTGCTTATCTAATATAATGGCTACACCTCTTTGATGTTCTTCTCCTCCAGAGTAAATAATCTTACAATCCTCTCCTGTCCTTATCCCTGCTCCTTTCCATCTCGTTTCCGATATTCCTAATATGTTAATCTTCTCTCTCTCCATTTCTTTTTTGATGTTTTCTAATTTTCCATCTGCACTCATTGTTCTAACATTCCAAGTTCCTACTTTCAATGATATTAATCCGTTGCACCTAGTAGCCTGTTGAAGGTCTGGAGTCACCTGGTGCGCATGACTATCCCTACCGGGCGAGGCTGCTCATTTGGAGCACCCATTTACACCGTTTCTCTGATTATCGATGATTTCACACAACATGATTTTCTTGGCATCTGTAAAGAAGGTAGTTTGCCATTGCTTTCCCTCCTAGCAGTGACCATACTGGTCAGTGACCGTAGCCATTGTCTCCTCAAAATTGAGATCCTCTGCCTACCGTCGTGAAGGTGGAGACCATAACCTACATCTATCTGTCGGCTGCTTTACATCTTCATCCACCACCTGCACTCATGGCTTCACGTAACCCTGATCGGGGGGATAAACGGGTACTCCACCTTGCCCAAGGGTGTCCCGTAGGCTAGCGGAGGGAAGGAGGCGCCTTACTTCTCCTTTGATAGGATATATCGGCCTGAAAACTGGAAAACACTAGGTGCATGTTTAAATAATGACAAAATAATATGCAGATACCGAAGGAAATTAGAAATGCCATTACTAATATATATTGACTTAAAATCAAGATACAGAAAGCTCAAATTGCTTTAGCAGTTCGTCCAGTAAAATCTCAGTCATTCAACATTACAATCGTAGCAATTCCCGCGAGAAAGTGATTATTCCAGCTGTACATAGTTCCTGCAACAATTCATAGCATGCCGTAATCCTCAATTAGTCAATTGTCCAGGTCCATTTGTGGGGGGGGGGGGGGGGAAGAGACTTTCCACCATCGTTCAACTAGCCTCTGTGGCATTAGTTTAATTATATTGTAGTGGTTTATGGTGCGGAATTATTTTGTTTAGTTTTCTGTGCCATTGTTAGCTGGCTTATCGATTTGCAGAGTTTGTGCCTGTGACGTCAGCTGGGGATTGGTTGGCCGCGTTCCTTTATATTCGTCTCCTCTGGTGGTTTCTTTTGTCAGTGGTGGCTTCTGGCTCGTATGTTTTTGATGGGTGTATTCCTTAATCGGGCTCCTCTATTTTTAGTTGCTTGCTCTTTTTTCTTAATTGCTTGGTCTTCTCGCATGGCTTTTGCCTCTGCGTGGGCAAGAAGAAATGTCGCTAGATTTTTGAGTTTCTCCCCTTTGGGTTTGTCGCTTTGTTGGCCGCTCCACTTGTTCCTTAGTCAATGCACATGTTTGGCACTGACAGCACAACGTTGGTATATCAATTGCATTTATAATGTTCTTCTTAATTTCCATGGGGATAGCTGGAAGTTACTAACAGAGGCATTCCGGTGGCTAGAGGAGACCACTGCAACACACGTTGTAATCATTACGGATTCAAAGATTATGCTTAGCAAGGTGGAGAAAGGAATGTTTCGTGTGGAATGGCTCTCGTCGCTTCAGAGGTCACAGATTGTGAGAATTGTACGGATATTTTGCCCTGGCCATGCGAGGGTACGGGGGAATGAACAGGCGGATAGGCTAGCAGGGAATGCACCTCTTGGTGGTAGTTTGCCTATGGACAAGGGAGAGGTGGTCGTGCGCTTGTGGGACCAGGTGGAGAAGGCGGAGGAACAGACTGAGAACCCAAATATGGAAAGAATGAGATTGCGGGGGTCGGCAGGGGTTCTGGAAGAATCTCAAAACCGAGAGGGAAGACCAGGAGAACTTTTAATCAGATAGCGGTATGAACGATTAGTAGTATGACTCTTCGCTGGCTGTTGAACGAGGGGACGGAGCACGTATAGGAATGTCCTGAGTGCAGTGATGTCAGTTCTTAACTCAACTCAACAACTAGCTGGAAGTTTCAGGATGGGTGTAATTTTACATGTAACATTATTGACTTGTTTAGTTCTTGTCTCCATCTCTATATATAATTTGCCATCTGTGCATTTACAACTTTGGTTAAAATGAGATAAGATATAAGATCACATCATGGCAGATGACATGAATAAGAAACGCAGCTTGAAAAAAAGTCCCCCATAGAAATAGAGAGATACATGAAATAAGAACAAGCTTAGGAGCCTCGGTATCGTAGGGGCTTGACACTCACCTACCGACTCGGTAGTTACGGGTTCGATCAGCGGCTGAGATAATTCAGATAAACAAAAATAAGCTGTGCTCCCATGTCGACTCAGCCTAGTATAGGTACCAAAAATGTCTTGGGAAATAAAGGCTGGCGGTGTGATACTAACCATATCACTCACCGAATACCGACTGGTCAATAAAATATGAACCTAGCAAAGTTTTTTCCGATGCGCCTTTAAGCGTGTAAATGGGTCCTTTACTTCATCATCATCATGTATCATGCCGATAAGCATGGACGGTCATGTTTCGTTAGTTAGTTAGTTAGTTAGTCGCAGTTCCAACTTCACAGCTACGGGTCGTCCCCATTATGCTCCGTTCATGTGCCAGTGAATATCACACAAAACGCTCCCTACTGCCCAATGTGAAAAATGGAAAAGACGAGTCTCGACAAACAACAGCCCGCACAGATACACTGTGCATAATGCCGCCACCAGAATGTCAACACACCAGTCCCCCACGAAACACCCAATTCATCACTGATGGAATCGGCAGTCATTTTCCTATCTGGATGTTTCCTAGATGTTCACCTACAGTCCACGAAAATACAGTTCATCACCGACGGCAGTGGCAGTCAACCAGAAGCCCAGCAGCCACGCATTTCTGCATAGGGCAAAAACCGGTCAACTCTGGG
The DNA here is from genome assembly GCA_963921405.1 of Cepaea hortensis. Lineage (NCBI taxonomy): Eukaryota > Metazoa > Mollusca > Gastropoda > Stylommatophora > Helicidae > Cepaea > Cepaea hortensis. The sequence goes on along the minus strand of OY992885.1, from coordinate 50,135,781 downwards.
ACATAGCCACCTGCCATCGCTCCGAACATGCAGTCACGTTAAAAAAAAAAAAAAAAAAACTTGGGCAGATTCAAAAGCACTTCACACGAAACTCACAGCTCACAGTGTTGCGCCACGCACTCACTCAGTAGCAGGGCGACATGTGAGTTATCTCGCACGGAGACCAGAGTCGTGGATCAGCTCCGTGTTCTTGTCTTGACCATACCACGTGGTAAAGTTTTCCAGATATTTACTTCTCTGCCCTCCTTTTGTTTTTCCTACCTCAGTTTTGCCAGTTGTCATTAAGTTCTCAAATTTATTGCTTCTTATAACGTGTCAAAAACTGTGAGTGAGTACGACTAATTTTTCCAATCAGTTTAAGATTTTAATTTGTTTCTTGTAGGACTTTGTCATTGGTTTTTCTGTATGTCCGTGGTATTCTTTGCATTTTCTCCCAAAACACATTTCCACAACCATCAGATGTTTTTTCAGCCTGACCACTGTCCACGCTTCACGTCCATACAAAAGTACAGGTATGTACAAAAGTGTCACCTCAACACTCTTTTTCTCATTGCAAATGACATCGTTGTATTGGTCAGTATGTTTCACATCTTGCAAAAGGCTACCTTCGCGATGCCGACTCTTGTTCTAATCTCTTCAAGGCATCTCCCATCAGATGTTATGACTGTTCCGAGATAATTGTACCGATTCCCTTATTTAAGAATATTCCTCTTTACATGTATATTACATTGTGGTATTTCCTTCTTCTTATTGATGACCAAAATCTGTTACCATAATCCTTTACTGATTTTACTTTAAAAACAAGCGCAGGGGTACCACCGATTACTGACTTTACAGAACACCAAAGAATTAAAGAATACCTAAGAATTACATGATTTGAACATTTAGCTTGAATGGAACAATATCAACCAGTGGCTAGAACGTTTCAAATGAGAACATCGGAACAGAAGTTAAGAACACGACCCAGAAAGAGATGGCGAGAAGGAATAAAAGAGACATTGAAGAAATCAAACATCATTTTAGCACAAGCAGCAAGGCCAGTGAAACACAGGACATTGCACACATCTCCTTTCTGTGAAGCCTCATGACGTAGGATACGATAAGAAGCGAAACACAGGACATTACACCCATCTCCTCTCTGTAACGCCTCATGGTGGTGGTGGTGGTGGTGGTGGTGGTGGTGGGAGGAGGAGGGGGAGCCGTTGCGGCTAAATAGTTATACCGTTTGCCTCCTGCTCAGAAGATGGTGGGTTCGTTTTCCGACTGTTGTCCTTTGGTGTTATCCGGTGCATTTTTCATTTTTTTTTCGGACACCATAATGGGTACGCCGGAGCTACGGACTCCAAATTCAATGTGACGCTTTCGGCGAGCGTCTAGCTGATCTGCAGAAATTGATCCAGCTGTGTGGGATAAAACTTGGTGCAATGGAGTCGATAGTAGTAGGGAAGGAAGGATATCCCTCGGAATGAGGGCGGTTTTGTGAGGGATGACAAAGAAAATAGAAGGAGGTGCAAGAGGTGCCGGAATAAAATAGTAAGCTCAAAGAAGGGGAGTGGGGGAAAATAATTTATGCATAATCGATTGGTTTGCGCCGGCTGTTACGGGTTGATGTATTCGTATCTTTGTTAAGATCGGCGAACAACTGTCAGCAAAAAAGTCGATATTGTCCTTACCAGAAATAATGTGGTTTGTAAATTACACCTGTCGGCGATAGGTGGCGTTTTTAATCAGATCATCGGTATATGTAAACAATGATAAATTAATTGAGACACGGGGTTAGTTGGTACCACAGTCGCATTGCAGATGGTGCGATAACCAATTCGATAGAGTGTGTCGGGGTATCGCCAATGTGTAACTGGGGTGTATAATAGGTTAAGTTGGTACCATAGACCCCCCTCATTTGGCGGCGTTGAGTTCGAATCTCAATGCTTTTTCGTTGGTAAGGTTACCACTTTATCACGTATGGGTGTACCTAGTTGTCATAGGGGGTGTGTAGTTTGTCATAGTGGGATTTCACCAATGTGTAACTTGGGTGTCTCTTGGGTGCCCTACCGTGCAACAGGTTCGGATCTCACTGTGTGGTGGGGTAGTGTGGCAGTGTTCGAGTGTGTAACGGGGATAGGTGGTGCCGTAGGCATCGTTTGAGAGTCGATTCACGCCGCGGTTCGATAAGGATGTCCACCCTAGGCGGCTCTTTTTAAGTGTATACTAAGCCGTAAACATATAACAGTGGTGTCTAGTTGCTGCCATAGCGCTTGAAAGGTTCGAAACCTACTGTGTGGTGGCGTTGTGAGGCAGTGGTCGAGTATGTAACGGAGCTAGGTGGCGTCATTGACGATTCGAATAACGCGGCTGGTTGATAACTATACCCAACATAGGCGCCAGAGAAGCGAATCCCGCTATGTGGTGAATCTGTTAAAGTAACATTGGTGTCACGTGTTTCGTATCTTTGTTAAAGGTTGGTTTACAACATCTGTGACCAAAAAGTCAGTATTGTCCGCAGGTGTATAGTAAAAGAAATAATGTGTATTGGGAATTAGGTGTGCTGGCGACAGTTGGTACTATTAATTATATCACCATTATATGTTAACAAAGGAGAACTCAAGTGAATCGTGTGTCGATCAATGCGGGAGAGATTGCCTGACGCGCAATTTACGCTGTAATGCCAATAGCTCCAGTTTTCCTATTGCGGTTATTAGTGATCTGTAGAGACCTGTAGTGGTTTATGCACTACCATTACATAGTATAAAGGAAAACCTTAAAAAAGTAAAGAGGGCGGCTTAGTAATATTCGTTGTTAAGGGGTTGGTGAGCGGTGAAAGGGGGTAGATAAGTGCCCCCGAACACTAGCATCATACACTTTCAGATCGTTAAAGGAAATCCTTGAAGAAGAAAAAAACAAATAAAAAATAAAAAAAGTAAAGATGACCCTCCATGTCGGCGTAGGTGTCGGACTTGAATCAGATCGAACCTGAGGGTGGTGTAAGACAATAACAATTAAAAAACATGGCTGCTATCTGTTCTATATTGCGGCCAAAATATGTGCAGGCCGCCGGCCTTTGAGATGAGTCTGTTTGTGGCTTGCGGCGGCAGCTTGACTTGTAAAACACACAAACCGATGTGTGGCTTACAACCAATCACGGTGTTGGTCTTAGAATTGATCCACATCTTATGTTAGACAAACACTGATTGGTTGGCAACTATACTGTGGGCGGGGTTTACTTTATGTAATATATAACCAACTCACCATCTCTCACTCACTTTGTGTTTTACACAAGAACGACGAACGACCGAGTCTTCAGTTTTGTGGTTATTCAACTGCTATTTGCCTTCAAGTGTGGAAAGTTTGACAGGCACCTGTTTGTCTCAGTATCCACGGACTATCAACCATATACGGACATACCGATTTAGTGGATCTGTCTCCCAGTTTTTGGCTATTCAAGCTGACTTGTAAGATTTATCAACCAGTTTTTTACCCAGACCCACCCCAAGTGTAAGCAATAGCATTATTCTGCCTTAGTTTACAACGGCAGCTGCAAAGATTTCATCACCGATTGAATCAAAGACCGGCACAACTTGTTCGGATTTGATACCGCATACTAAACTAGTGAACATTACATCTTGTTGTTTGGCTATTTGGCATCCTAAACTAGTCAACGTCGAGTTATCTACCATTAGTGCAAGTTATAAACTAATTATATTCAACACCATATACAGAGGCTCAGTGTGAACAGGTTTCAAGTCGAGTGTCGATTATCTTAGTATCAATTCGCTAGCGAACGTGCCTAAAAAGATGGCTACTCGGCAATCATCTGAGAAACACGTATGTGCAACTTGTGGAAAAGGCTTCACTGAAAAGCGCAGTCTGCTTCGCCATATTCGTAACAGTCACAGTACAAAGACCCGTGTATATTCGTGTCAAACTTGTGATCATCAATTTAACAGGAAAGACAATCTACAACGTCTCATTACAAAAGAACACACAACACCAGGATCATCATCCAGTGTAATACCAACAGAAACGTCAACACCTTTTTCACCAACAGTGCGTAAGAGACCAGCGGCTACCAATAGTGATGTGACAAGCAGGAAGAAGAAGAACACTAAACAAAACGAAAACGCCTATCCAGCTACCAACACACAACCCGAGGATGAAGCGGGTTCTCTACACACGCTACCAGATGATGTTAGACAAGTATACAACGACAACTGGAGTAGTATCAAGACACATAACAAGATCAACACATATATGTCTGTCTATACATTTTTTATTAGTCCACAGACACAACACCCTAAAGACTGGACAGAGACCTTGTACAAGATCTTTAACACTCAAAAGAGCATATTCAAAATCAACTTTAGTTATCATGTAGTCCTTAGGCACATCGAAACACAAGCTCTTCGGTTCTACCATGCATCTTTCAATAACGCTTCTGTCTTAGAAATTCCACAACTAATTCTAAACAGACAAAACTTGGACGATTTTATCAAAACAGTACACGAACACGACATTCTTACATACGCTAGGCAACAACGTCCAAATACCAAATACACTACAGAGACGATTCCAGCTATAAGTTTTTATCTCTATCATATCCCAGAATTCTGTCTCGTTTAATAAATAACCACAGGTTTATGACCAACGTTCGACACCATTGTACACTGTGTGTATATGAGCATACTATGTATAACATACCATATTACACCATCCATTTTTATACTGATATTATGTTCATTTTTATGTTTGTAAAATTTACTGGAAATACTGTAAAATAAACAATTATATGTATTATAATTGCGTTCACTTGTTGGTTTTTATTGTTGACGGTGCATATGGGTGTCATGGGATGAGCGGGTGTTACATGTTGATGGACAAGTCAAGAAATATCTCAAACAAACTTATAAATATATCGACCAAATAGGAAAATGTGTTAACTAAAGATGAAAACTACGGGTCAAGTAAAGAAAAAATTTCAAAGAAGCTTATAAAAAATAGGAAACAATGATAGAAAATGGTGGTCAAAGATAGAAATATCTCATCCGAACTTATAACAAGAAATAAAATATACTAGTAAAATCAAGAAATATGTCGACCGAAGTAATACAATAGGCAGAACGATGGACAAACTTATAAATATTTCATTCAAACTTATAAAGACTATGATAAAATGTTATCCAAATCAAATAACAGGCTGACCAAACTTATAATTAGCTCATCCAACCTTGTAAATAGTAGGAAAAGTTGTTAGCCAAATAGGCAAAATATTGGTCAGATACACAAATATCTCAATCAAACTTATAAAAAGTAGGAAAATGTTTTAGCCGAATGGTGAAAATATTGCTCAAATTAAGAAACATCTCGACCGAAGTAGGAAAATACGTGATTCAATGTATACAAACGTTGGGTAAATACAGAAAGATGTCGACCAAACTGATAAAAATCTCTGCCAAACTTATGAAATGTAGGGACATTTGTTAACCAAAAGGGGAAAATGTCGGCCAAATACAGAAATAGCTCCACCAAACTTATGAAAAGTAGGAACATTTGTTAACCAAATAGGCAAAATATTGGTCAGATACACAAATATCTCAATCAAACTTATAAAAAGTAGGAAAAAAAGGCTAGTCAAACTAATAAAAATGGTGGCCAAATACATAAATATCTCTACCAAACTTACAAAAAGTAGGAAAATTGAAGTCAAATGTAAAAAAAAATTTAAAAAAATGGGGTAAATAGAAATCATATTAACCAAATAGGAAAAATGTCGCTCAAACTTATAAATAACATGTCCAAACTGATAAAAAGTAGAAAAATGTGTTAGCCGAATGGTGAAAATATTGCTCAAATTAAGAAACATCTCGACCGAAGTAGGAAAATACGTGGTTCAATGTATACAAACGTTGGGTAAATACAGAAAGATGTCGACCAAACTGATAAAAATCTCTGCCAAACTTATGAAATGTAGGGACATTTGTTAACCAAAAGGGGAAAATGTCGGCCAAATACAGAAATAGCTTCACCAAACTTATGAAAAGTAGGAACATTTGTTAACCAAATAGGCAAAATATTGGTCAGATACACAAATATCTCAATCAAACTTATAAAAAGTAGGAAAAAAAGGCTAGTCAAACTAATAAAAATGGTGGCCAAATACATAAATATCTCTACCAAACTTACAAAAAGTAGGAAAATTGAAGTCAAATGTAAAAAAAAATTTAAAAAAATGGGGTAAATAGAAATCATATTAACCAAATAGGAAAAATGTCGCTCAAACTTATAAATAACATGTCCAAACTGATAAAAAGTAGAAAAATGTGTTAGCCGAATGGTGAAAATATTGCTCAAATTAAGAAACATCTCGACCGAAGTAGGAAAATACGTGGTTCAATGTATACAAACGTTGGGTAAATACAGAAAGATGTCGACCAAACTGATAAAAATCTCTGCCAAACTTATGAAATGTAGGAACATTTGTTAACCAAAATGGAAAATGTCGGCCAAATACAGAAATATCTCCACCAAACTTATGAAAAGTAGGAACAGTTGTTAACCAAATAGGCAAAATATTGGTCAGATACACAAATATCTCAATCAAACTTATAAAAAGTAGGAAAAAATGCTAGTCAAACTAATAAAAATGGTGGCCAAATACATAAATATCTCAACCAAACTTATAAAAAGTAGGAAAACAATATTAGCCAGCTCAACTAAAAGGCTGACCAAACTTATAAATATATCATCCAAACTGACCAAAGTAATAAACATATTGGGTAAATATAGAAATATGTCGACGAAACTTTTACAAATCTCCGGTAAATTTATGAAAAATAGGAAATTTTGTTAACTAAATGTGAAAAAAATATCGACCAAACTTATAAAAAGCTCTGCCAAACTTATGAAAAGTAGTAAACTTTGTTAACCCACACGAAGAAAATTATTAACCAAAGATAGAAAAATATCAACCTAAATAGGACAATTTGTTAACCAAATGGGAAAAATATTGACCAAGTAAACACATATTTCAACGAAACTTATAAATATGTCATCCAAATTTACAAAAAAATAGGAAAATTTGTCGACCAAGTAAGAAAATATATTACCAAAACTGGAACAGATACTAATCAAAGTGAGAAAAATACCAAACAAACTAAGAAATATGTATGGTAAAGTAAGAAAAAAGTTGGCCAAAGTATTAAATACGCTAGCCAAGTGAAGAAATATTAACCAAGAGGAGAAAAAATTATAGCAAACTAAGAAATTTGCTTTCACAACTTGTCGAATTGCCCTACCAACTACCCCATTTGCTTTTACAACTTATCAAATTGACCAATTAACCTCACAAATTCCCAACTGACTCTCACAATTTTACCACTTGCCATTACAACGTGTCGACTCCCTCTCACAATTTACCCAAAGGGGTTTACTATAGGTATTATATATCCACAATCAAGCGCTCTCACACTCACAAGAATAACGAAATACTGGGATTTAAGCCTTTTTTTAATCAATTTCTTTGTTTGCAGTCAAAGCATAGAAATTCCGCCAACCACCTTGTTGTTGAAGTATCTAAGGACTTAGCTTATCAACCATATATTCGCCTACAGATTTAGCGAAGTCCTCTTCCAGGTCTTGGACATTCACATCGGCGTTGTAAGAATTATCAACCAGATGCTTACCCAGACGCATGCCAAAGGTAAACAGCATAATTATTCTCCCATAGTTGATGACGTTATCACCAAAGAATTCATCACTGAATAAAACAAAGACTTGGAAAACATGTTCGGGCTTGATACTGTCTTCTAGTCTCGTGAACAACACAGATTGTTGTTTGGCTATTTGACCGACTAAACCAGACAACGTCGAGTTATTTTCCTTTTTGGAATTGTAGGAACTAATAATAGTCAGCGCCATATTCACCATCTCGCTATGAACTTGTCTCAAGTCAATCGTTGCTTGTGTCATTATTATACTGATAGCTAACGTTCAGCAAAATATGTCTAGCAGGCAAACTGCTGATCCACTATTGTGAAACGGTGCAAAGTGGTCAAAATGGATAATAACATAATACTTGTATAAAGAGATGGACTCGTCTCTTCTGGTTGGTCAAATTACCCAACCAACTGGAGATAAAATGGTTGTCACCGAAACCACTAGACGCGTGTTTTAGACAAGAGATGTTCTTGTCGAACTTTACTTTTTAAATTTTAATTAACAGTGACCATACTGATCGATAATCACATCTCTTGTCTAAAACACGCGTCTAGTGGTTTCGGTGACAACCATTTTATCTCCAGTTGGTTGGGTAATTTGACCAACCAGAAGAGACGAGTCCATCTCTTTATACAAGTATTATGTTATTATCCATTTTGACCACTTTGCACCGTTTCACAATAGTGGATCAGCAGTTTGCCTGCTAGACATCTTTTGTTGAACGTTAGCTATCAGTATAATAATGACACAAGCAACGATTGACTTGAGACAAGTTCATAGCGAGATGGTGAATATGGCGCTGACTATTATTAGTTCCTACAATTCCAAAAAGGCAAATAACTCGACGTTGTCTGGTTTAGTCGGTCAAATAGCCAAACAACAATCTGTGTTGTTCACGAGACTAGAAGACAGTATCAAGCCCGAACATGTTTTCCAAGTCTTTGTTTTAGTCAGTGATGAATTCTTTGGTGATAACGTCATCAACTATGGGAGAATAATTATGCTGTTTACCTTTGGCATGCGTCTGGGTAAGCATCTGGTTGATAATTCTTACAACGCCGATGTGAATGTCCAAGACCTGGAAGAGGACTTCGCTAAATCTGTAGGCGAATATATGGTTGATATTCTAAGTCCTTGGATACTTCAACAACAAGGTGGTTGGCGGAATTTCTATGCTTTGACTGCAAACAAAGAAATTGATTAAAAACAGGCTTAAATCCCAGTATTTCGTTATTCTTGTGAGTGTGAGAGCGCTTGATTGTGGATATATAATACCTATAGTAAACCCCTTTGGGTAAATTGTGAGAGGGAGTCGACACGTTGTAATGGCAAGTGGTAAAATTGTGAGAGTCAGTGGGGAATTTGTGAGGTTAATTGGTCAATTTGATAAGTTGTAAAAGCAAATGGGGTAGTTGGTAGGGCAATTCGACAAGTTGTGAAAGCAAATTTCTTCGTTTGCTATAATTTTTTCTCCTCTTGGTTAATATTTCTTCACTTGGCTAGCGTATTTATTACTTTGGCCAACTTTTTTCTGACTTTACCATACATATTTCTTAATTTGTTTGGTATTTTTCTCACTTTGATTAGTATCTGTTCCAGTTTTGGTAATATATTTTCTTACTTGGTCGACAAATTTTCCTATTTTTTTGTAAATTTGGATGACATATTTATAAGTTCGGTTGAAATATGTGTTTACTTGGTCAATATTTTTCCCATTTGGTTAACAAATTTTCCTATTTAGGTTGATATTTTTCTATCTTTGGTTAATAATTTTCTTCGTGTGGGTTAACAAAGTTTCATACTTTTCATAACTTTGGCAGAGCTTTTTATAAGTTTGGTCGATATTTTTTTCACATTTAGTTAACAAAATTTCCTATTTTTTATAAATTTACCGGAGATTTGTAAAAGTTTCGTCGACATATTTCTATATTTACCCAATATGTTTATTACTTTGGTCAGTTTGGATGATATATTTATAAGTTTGGTCAGCCTTTTAGTTGAGCTGGCTAATATTGTTTTCCTACTTTTTTATAAGATTGGTTGAGATATTTATGTATTTGGCCACCATTTTTATTAGTTTGACTAGCTTTTTTTCCTACTTTTTATAAGTTTGATTGAGATATTTGTGTATCTGACCAATATTTTGCCTATTTGGTTAACAACTGTTCCTACTTTTCATAAGTTTGGTGGAGATATTTCTGTATTTGGCCGACATTTTCCATTTTGGTTAACAAATGTTCCTACATTTCATAAGTTTGGCAGAGATTTTTATCAGTTTGGTCGACATCTTTCTGTATTTACCCAACGTTTGTATACATTGAACCACGTATTTTCCTACTTCGGTCGAGATGTTTCTTAATTTGAGCAATATTTTCACCATTCGGCTAACACATTTTTTTACTTTTTATCAGTTTGGACGTGTTATTTATAAGTTTGAGCGACATTTTTCCTATTTGGTTAATATGATTTCTATTTACCCCATATTTTTTTTTTTTTTTTTTTACATTTGACTTACAATTTTCCTACTTTTTGTAAGTTTGGTAGAGATATTTATGTATTTGGCCACCATTTTTATTAGTTTGGCTAGCCTTTTTTCCCTACTTTTTATAAGTTTGATTGAGATATTTGTGTATCTGACCAATATTTTGCCTATTTGGTTAACAAATGTTCCTACTTTTCATAAGTTTGGTGGAGCTATTTCTGTATTTGGCCGACATTTTCCCCTTTTGGTTAACAAATGTCCCTACATTTCATAAGTTTGGCAGAGATTTTTATCAGTTTGGTCGACATCTTTCTGTATTTACCCAACGTTTGTATACATTGAATCATGTATTTTCCTACTTCGGTCGAGATGTTTCTTAATTTGAGCAATATTTTCACCATTCGGCTAAAACATTTTCCTACTTTTTATAAGTTTGGACGTGTTATTTATAAGTTTGAGCGATATTTTTCCTATTTGGTTAATATGATTTACCCCATATTTTTTTTTTTTTTTTTTTTTACATTTGACTTACAATTTTCCTACTTTTTATAAGTTTGGTTGAGATATTTATGTATTTGGCCACCCTTTTTATTAGTTTGACTAGCCTTTTTTCCTACTTTTTATAAGTTTGATTGAGATATTTGTGTATCTGACCAATATTTTGCCTATTTGGCTAACAACTTTTCCTACTATTTACAAGGTTGGATGAGCTAATTATAAGTTTGGTCAGCCTGTTATTTGATTTGGATAACATTTTATCATAGTCTTTATAAGTTTGAATGAAATATTTATAAGTTTGTCCATCGTTCTGCCTATTGTATTACTTCGGTCTACATATTTCTTGATTTTACTAGTATATTTTATTTCTTGTTATAAGTTCGGATGAGATATTTCTATCTTTGACCACCATTTTCTATCATTGTTTCCTATTTTTTATAAGCTTCTTTGAAATTTTTTCTTTACTTGACCCGTTGTTTTCATCTTTAGTTAACACATTTTCCTATTTGGTCGATATATTTATAAGTTTGTTTGAGATATTTCTTGACTTGTCCATCAACATGTAACACCCGCTCATCCCATGACACCCATATGCACCGTCAACAATAAAAACCAACAAGTGAACGCAATTATAATACATATAATTGTTTATTTTACAGTATTTCCAGTAAATTTTACAAACATAAAAATGAACATAATATCAGTATAAAAATGGATGGTGTAATATGGTATGTTATACATAGTATGCTCATATACACACAGTGTACAATGGTGTCGAACGTTGGTCATAAACCTGTGGTTATTTATTAAACGAGACAGAATTCTGGGATATAATAGAGATAAAAACTTATAGCTGGAATCGTCTCTGTAGTGTATTTGGTATTTGGACGTTGTTGCCTAGCGTATGTAAGAATGTCGTGTTCGTGTACTGTTTTGATAAAATCGTCAAAGTTTTGTCTGTTTAGAATTAGTTGTGGAATTTCTAAGACAGAAGCGTTATTTACAGATGCATGGTAGAACCGAAGAGCTTGTGTTTCGATGTGCCTAAGGACTACATGATAACTAAAGTTGATTTTGAATATGCTCTTTTGAGTGTTAAAGATCTTGTACAAGGTCTCTGCCCAGTCTTTAGGGTGTTGTGTCTGTGGACTAATAAAAAATGTATAGACAGACATATATGTGTTGATCTTGTTATGTGTCTTGATACTACTCCAATTGTCGTTGTATACTTGTCTAACATCATCTGGTAGCGTGTGTAGAGAACCCGCTTCATCCTCGGGTTGTGTGTTGGTAGCTGGATAGGCGTTTTCGTTTTGTTTAGTGTTCTTCTTCTTCCTGCTTGTCACATCACTATTGGTAGCCGCTGGTCTCTTACGCACTGTTGGTGAAAAAGGTGTTGACGTTTCTGTTGGTATTACACTGGATGATGATCCTGGTGTTGTGTGTTCTTTTGTAATGTGACGTTGTAGATTGTCTTTCCTGTTAAATTGATGATCACAAGTTTGACACGAATATACACGGGTCTTTGTACTGTGACTGTTACGAATATGGCGAAGCAGACTGCGCTTTTCAGTGAAGCCTTTTCCACAAGTTGCACATACGTGTTTCTCAGATGATTGCCGAGTAGCCATCTTTTTAGGCACGTTCGCTAGCGAATTGATAATAAGATAATCGACACTCGACTTGAAACCTGTTCACACTGAGCCTCTGTATATGGTGTTGAATATAATTAGTTTATAACTTGCACTAATGGTAGATAACTCGACGTTGACTAGTTTAGGATGCCAAATAGCCAAACAACAAGATGTAATGTTCACTAGTTTAGTATGCGGTATCAAATCCGAACAAGTTGTGCCGGTCTTTGATTCAATCGGTGATGAAATCTTTGCAGCTGCCGTTGTAAACTAAGGCAGAATAATGCTATTGCTTACACTTGGGGTGAGTCTGGGTAAAAAACTGGTTGATAAATCTTACAAGTCAGCTTGAATAGCCAAAAACTGGGAGACAGATCCACTAAATCGGTATGTCGTATATGGTTGATAGTCCGTGAATACTGAGACAAACAGGTGCCTGTCAAACTTTCCACACTTGAAGGCAAATAGCAGTTGAATAACCACAAAACTGAAGACTCGGTCGTTCGTCGTTCTTGTGTAAAACACAAAGTGAGTGAGAGATGGTGAGTTGGTTATACATTACATAAAGTAAACCCCGCCCACAGTATAGTTGCCAACCAATCAGTGTTTGTCTAACATAAGATGTGGATCAATTCTAAGACCAACACCGTGATTGGTTGTAAGCCACACATCGGTTTGTGTGTTTTACAAGTCAAGCTGCCGCCGCAAGCCACAAGCAGACTCATCTCAAAGGCCGGCGGCCTGCACATATTTTGGCCGCAATATAGAACAGATAGCAGCCATGTTTTTTAATTGTTATTGTCTTACACCACGCTCAGGTTCGATCTGATTCAAGTCCGACACCTACGCCGACATGGAGGGTCATCTTTACTTTTTTTTCTTTTTTTTTTTTCTTCTTCAAGGATTTCCTTTAACGATCTGAAAGTGTATGATGCTAGTGTTCGGGGGCACTTATCTACCCCCTTTCACCGCTCACCAACCCCTTAACAACGAATATCACTAAGCCGCCCTCTTTACCTTTTTAAGGTTTTCCTTTATACTATGTAATGGTAGTGCATAAACCACTACAGGTCTCTACAGATCACTAATAACCGCAATAGGAAAACTGGAGCTATTGGCATTACAGCGTAAATTGCGCGTCAGGCAATCTCTCCCGCATTTATAGACACACGATTCACTTGAGTTCTCCTTTGTTAACATATAATGGTGATATAATTAATAGTACCAACTGTCGCCAGCACACCTAATTCCCAATACACATTATTTCTTTTACTATACACCTGCGGACAATACTGACTTTTTGGTCACAGATGTTGTAAACCAACCTTTAACAAAGATACGAAACACGTGACACCAATGTTACTTTAACAGATTCACCACATAGCGGGATTCGCTTCTCTGGCGCCTATGTTGGGTATAGTTATCAACCAGCCGCGTTATTCGAATCGTCAATGACGCCACCTAGCTCCGTTACATACTCGACCACTGCCTCACAACGCCACCACACAGTAGGTTTCGAACCTTTCAAGCGCTATGGCAGCAACTAGACACCACTGTTATACGTTTACGGCTTAGTATACACTTAAAACGAGCCGCCTAGGGTGGACATCCTTATCGAACCGCGGCGTGAATCGACTCTCAAACGATGCCTACGGCACCACCTATCCCCGTTACACACTCGACCACTGCCACACTACCCCACCACACAGTGAGATCCGAACCTGTTGCATGGTAGGGCACCCAAGAGACACCAAAGTTACACATTGGTGATATCCCACTATGACAAACTACACACCCCCTATGACAACTAGGTACACCCATACGTGATAAAGTGGTAACCTTACCAACGAAAAAGCATTGAGATTCGAACTCAACGCCGCCAAATGAGGGGGTCTATGGTACCAACTTAACCTATTATACACCCCAGTTACACATTGGCGATACCCCGACACACTCTATCGAATTGGTTATCGCACCATCTGCAATGCGACTGTGGTACCAACTAACCCCGTGTCTCAATTAATTTATCATTGTTTACATATACCGATGATCTGATTAAAAACGCCACCTATCGCCGACAGGTGTAATTTACAAACCACATTATTTCTGGTACGGACAATATCGACTTTTTTGCTGACAGTTGTTCGCCGATCTTAACAAAGATACGAATACATCAACCCGTAACAGCCGGCGCAAACCAATCGATTATGCATAAATTATTTTCCCCCACTCCCCTTATTTGAGCTTACTATTTTATTCCGGCACCTCCCCGCACCTCCCGCACCTCCTTCTATTTTCTTTGTCATCCCTCACAAAACCGCCCTCATTCCGAGGGATATCCTTCCTTCCCTACTACTATCGACTCCATTGCACCAAGTTTTATCCCACACAGCTGGATCAATTTCTGCAGATCAGCTAGACGCTCGCCGAAAGCGTCACATTGAATTTGGAGTCCGTAGCTCCGGCGTACCCATTATGGTGTCCGAAAAAAAAATGAAAAATGCACCGGATAACACCAAAGGACAACAGTCGGAAAACGAACCCACCATCTTCTGAGCAGGAGGCAAACGGTATAACTATTTAGCCGCAACGGCTCCCCCTCCTCCTCCCACCACCACCACCACCACCACCACCACCACCACCACCATCACCACTACCACCACCACCACTACCACCACTACAACCGACGACGACGAAAACGACGACGCCGCAGGTTTCTCCCCCGTCCTTGGTTAGTAACTTTCGTTTGGCTTGAGAATGTTGAAACTAGCCATTCCCTTATAACATAGTTCTCGTATTGGAGTCAGTTTTCTTGAACTGTGTTCAAGAGCGCTACACATTTAGAGACAAAGTTATGTGTAGATTTTCAAAGCGTGGTCACTGCTAAAGCAGCCCGTGTTCCTTACACCCCGGCATGATGAAATATGTTTGTCTCATATTTTCATGGCCAACCTATACTCGATAGATTATGTGGTCAGCATCACCTTTAACTTCGCATGAAGTGAGGGTAGTATACTGCCTGCCATGTCATGTTAACTTATTCTGTCCGAGGTCTAAAACGAAGTAACGCCACCGCAATGATAGCTTTGTGACTTTTCGCTCATAAACGTATTCTTGAGAAAATGGTAGCAGTGATTACTTCGAATTGGATTGTCATTACAGAAATCTGAAGGTACATTATGGACTGTTCTATTACCAGGTTTCACAACAGAGCAACATACTGAGTGTAAGTACATTTTACTTTAATTAATTTAATAGTTAAACTAATTATGTGCATACAAAACAGCATAAGTTGAGCACTGACCATAACCAAACAGCTCACGTTCATAACTAATCCTGCGCCAGCAACAAGAATACGTTCCTTTGTTAACGGATTCAATGCCAAACAAACAGCAGGTTGGACCAACCATGGTACACAATCAAATAAACATGTATTATAATGTAAATTTCTGTTTACTGAGCATTGAAATTAAGACAAGCAACCACGAAACAACACAAATAACTCGATGACCCTCCAGTATGGCAATATATTTTCCTTCTGTCAAAATGGGAGGTCATATTTGCTTATATATTATCCTTTGGCACTGAATCAGTTGTTAAATCATACCATAATATGAAGGTCCTTGTGGCGCAGTGATTAAACCGGCCGCTACGTGCTCAGAAAGTCCAGGAATCGAATGTTGCACTGCATCATTCGATTCAGACGTGAAATGTTTTTTCGGAGACCGTTGTGGGCCGTCATCGGAGTTACGGAGTTTATGATCCGTATCACGCTTTCCGCACGCGGCTAGCTGCCCTGTTTGGAGAGACCGAGCACCTCGTGAAGAGACCGAGCTATAAGGGGTATAATCCCGTACAATGAGTCGACCCTGTTGCCTTTAAACCTCTTTTAGTAGGTCAGCATGGCCGAATAGTTAAGAACGCGTGTTTTTAAACATCCGATGTGTTGATATCGAGGTAAGGGGTTCAACCCCTACACCGGGGAGTTGGAATAAAATGTGGACCTCTCGTCCTTGAATTGGGGACGTAAATTACAAGTGCCTCTGAAGTCGGAGTGGGTTCGCCTCATGACGAGGGACACTCTTAATAGGGAAAACTAATCCACACGTAAAATTATGTCCGGCACTACTAGAAATAGTGTCTATGGACTACCCTTGAATTCAACGCGAGCGAGCGCATAAAAAAAAATACCTATAGAAAAAATGTAAAATGACTCACTTCACTTCAGAGGTCACAGATTGTGAGAATGGCCTGGATTTTTCGCCCTGGCCATGCGGGAGCGCAGGAGGGAGGGCGGAAATGAACAAGCTGATAGGCTGGCAGGGAATGCACCTCTTGGTGGTCGTGCGCCTGTGGGACCAGGTGGAGAAGGTGGAAGAACCGATTTAGAACCCGTATGTGGAAAGGATGAGATTGTGTGGGATTCGCAACGGTTCTGACAGAATCTCAAAACTGAGAGGGAAGACCAAGAGAACTTTCAATCAGATATCGGTGGGAACGATTAGTAGTGAAACTCTTCGCTGGCTGTTGAACGAGGGGACGAAGCGCGTATGGGAATGTCCTGAGTGTAATTATGTAAATGTTAAGCTCAACTCAACCCAACAACTTTAGAAGAAAAAAAAATAACAGGATAGATGTTTATTAATGAAATAGTGAGCGTCCACATCTCCTGTATGCAATGAATGTATAACGGACAACAAACAAGTGGTTCTGGCATCTTCGGAGAATGAAACCCAATCAACTGTTGTTTGCTGACTAGAATAAACAAAACGGTCTGGCTGACCCAGAGTTAGCTGGCTGCATATTCTTTACAGGACGTTGTGGTCAACCCCAGCATATTTTGGCAGACTGTGATTTATTGGCAATTTTTCCATTGCTTCCTGAATGACAGGTACTCATACCTTTGTATGAAAACATCGCAGGGCGGTCTGCTGCCAAATCGCTCGCAGTTGTGTTTCAAACGTGGTATGCGGGATTACGAATTGCGTCCGTAACTCCTTCACCACAGAGCCGGCATAGAGGTACAACACAAATAATCTGGATTTTATCAAGAGCAACTACAACAATCAAGCTCACACAACCAGGGCAACACATTTATCTCACCATCCGTACGCCACTCGCCGTTGTACTTAATGGAAAACGAGGACCGGGTCTCAACGTCCACATGTTAGTAGTTACATACCGTAGCAAACAAAGCGAGGTCGTCATGTAGGAAGTAATAAGCTAACCTAAAGAGTTTGCGTACTATAGAAAAATGCATTCACATTTCCAACACTGTATGATACAATAACACTTATATGTGTGTTATAATGTGATTCCCATGTATGCATGTTGAAACGTCAACATCCCCAAAGAAAGGAGAGGGGAACCTTTTTTCTGCCAACGGCCATTGGATATTTATAACATCATTTCGCAAACCATACACAATTATCAGCTTAACAATTAGCCTGCCATATTTGGTCAAATGTTTAATTAACTCAACCGTAATGTAATGGATGGAACTGCTTGTCTTTGGCGTGGGATGTTAGCTGGTATTTATGGTGATATTACGCTCAACCTCTCTGCCAGGTTTCAGTCTGGAACTCAGTCGATTCTATGCAATAGTAAGATTTGAAAAGAACTGCTCACAGCTGTTAGCTGTTCTGGACACAGTTGAATATTTCAGTGTACGTTTCTTCAAAGTGGGGAAGTTAGTATTGCTTATGTAACGTGTATAGAAAAAACTCAAACAGTGGGAGCTTTTTGTGTTCAGTGCTCAGCTTTCAGCTCACCATCGCTTTGTGGCTGAATGATTTCGCGTTGTAGGCTATCAGCCCCATCAGCTGGTTAGACGTTGAACGGTTGGGAAATGTGTCTTATTCTTCATTTCGAGTTGCCCTTTCATCAGCCTTATTATAGTTTCAAATGATTTTACGTTTGAAAGTAGGGAGTTGAGAAACAGTTCTGCAGCTTCTTGGTAATGTTCGCCCTGAACGGTAGATCACACAGCCGCTTGCTATCATTGAGTTCCCTGACAGGTTTTATCTTCATCTTCATGAACGGCTGGACGTCACCCTGCATTTACTAACACCAAAGGAACATGTTCCCGCGACTCAGCCATAGCACTTTATAGTGACAAATAAGATCACCATACTCAAAGAGTAATTCTGAGTAAGCTCCTCGATTGAATTAATTTCGAGTAATGGCCGCGGTTGCGTTGACAGGGCCAGATCAAATGATTTCTCGGGCCTTGTACAGCATGCGGGCCGGAAGTTTCAAGCGTCTGCTCTATGATAACGGAAAATGTGGGACACATCTCAATGACCGAATTATTTTAGATAATAGATTATGCATAGACATAATAACTAACACAATGCCCCCTCCCCCTCCCCGTTTTGCAGGAATTCAGCGACCAACACAAAATAATTTGCCGTGTATAGGATGAACACAAATGTGCAGGATGAAGTAGAAAAACAAAACATACTTGCTGTGCATGAGATCCCCGTGTATCCATCTCTACATCCGCTGTTGCATGAGCCAGTGATACCGTTGCAGACTTCCCCGGGATCTGCGCAAGAGCACTCACGTGAACAGTTCATACCGAATGTATAATTTGAGCACACTGAAATAGTCAGTAAAAGGAATAGTGAATGGAAGGTTATTTAACTTATGAGTAAACCAATCAAAGGCTAGCGAGGTTACAAGCAAGAGGATCAATTTTTATAACGCCGGTGTAAGGGGATTTTGCTGTACTGAAATTTAAATTATGTATCGTACGAGGGTAAGTTAATAAGTAAGTCACAAATGGCTATAGAAAAATAACTAAATATGATAACAACTTGAAACCAATTATTTGTAATCATACATTGTCCTTTTATTTCTCAACATAATTTCCACCAACATTGATGCACTTATCCCATAGTTTTATCAGTTCTCCCAAACCGGCTGCAGAGAACTGCGTGCTCTGTTTTCTAAACCACGTTTTCACTTCACATTCAACTTCGGCGTCATTCGGGTAGAAAAAGTTACGCGGGCGAGTCAATAAGTAAGTCACACAGTTATGTGGGATGGCAGGTAAATGAAAACAGGGCACGCAGATTTATGCAGTCGGTTTGGGAGAACTGATAAAACTATGGGATAAGTGCATCAATGTTGGTGGAAATTATGTTGAGAAATAAAGGGACAATGTATGTATACAAATAAACTGGTTTTAAGTTGTTATCATATTTAGTTATTTTTCTACAACCATCTATGACTTACTTTTTAACTTACCCTCGTACTATTTCTATGTGGTATACTAAGGATTAAAATCTGTCTTGTGTAAATTGTTTTTGCTATGTCGAAATTTAAATTATGTATCGTACAGATTCGATGTGAGGAGCGGCTGGCCGAGTGGCTAAGAACGCAAGGGTCTCCTTCGGGAGACCCGGGTTCGAATACTCGGTAAGGTGTGGATGTTTTTCTGTCGGGGCAAAAAGAAAATCCTAACCTGAACAGTTCGCGACGACTGCACTAGCCAGGCGGCACTAATTCCTCAGGCTCAAGACCCCCCTCCCCCCACCCCCTCACCCTATACTGCAAGGTACTATAGACAGAATGTCTGTTTCTTATTTTTTATTTTTTTGGGGGGTTGGGGGGGGGGGCAGATTCGATGTGGTATACTAAGGGTTAAAGTATGCCTTGTATAAGTAGTGTAATTTTTGCTATACTGAAATTTAAATTATGTATCGTACCATGCGGGGTACTCAGGGTTAAAGTATGTCTTGTATAAGTAGTTTTTACTATCCTGAAATTTAAATTATGTATCGTACAGCTTGTATGTGGTATACTAAGAGTGAAAACATATAATAAACTGGTTTGTGCCAATTTACATTCTCTATCGTTTAACTTCTGTGTGATATACCAAGGGTTAATGTCTGTACAATGTAACCGGAGTTTGTGACATAGTAATAGTTAAAGTCTGCATTTTATATCTGATGTGTTGTATATTAATGATTAAGATATGTACTCTATAACTAGCTTGTGGTATGCCAACGATTGGGTGGTGAAACTCACGAAAGTGTACACTTTAACTCGCCTGTTGCATTGCCGTTCAGGTTGTCGAAGTCACGAAAGCAGCTTGCATTCATCGGGGTAAGATTCTTATTTAAGAAATAATACATGCATAATGATGTTTGTCCATCGAGTATGATGATAACCACTCATTTCATCCAGCGGGCTTAAACGTTTTGATCCGTGAGTTCTAGGATGAATGGCACGGCCTATTTTTGGCTTGAAATGTTCTTTGACAATATGGACAAAGAATGATTGACATTCTAGGAGAAGGATCTCCTGCGGTGGTTTTTCTGACCAGTCTTTTTTGTTGTTTACAGTACTTGCAGTCATATTTGCTTCGAAAGTGACTGCACTCTTGCCTAAAGATGTACGCCATAAATGTCAGTCTTTGGCAGCAGTCTCCCATGTGTCGTGATGAATTCCAAAAGCTTTGAGAGATATCTCCAGTGTCTTTAAAGCGTTTCATCTGGCTGCCTTGGGAGCGTTTACCACAACGCAACTCGCCGTTAAAAAAAAAAGGTTTAGGGGGCCTGTGATCTGGCACACGAGTCAGATGACCAGCCTAGCGTGGTATACGAATGTTTAAAGTTCTATAAAAGAACTGGCATGTTGTAGGCTACGGCCTTAAGTATGTAACCTATACATACGCCGCGATATTTCTTCTTTGTTTGAAGCTTGCCCTGTGTCCAAGAATATCATCTTCTTGACAAATATGAGATGCCTGAATTGTTTTTTGGGGTTGCTTTGTATGTTAATTTCCTCCAGCTCGTTTCACAACAAAGACTCGCTTAATCACTCGATGTGCTTCTCTATGTTTCCAGTTGTCATTTGTTCTGACATGAATTAACACGTGATCAATGATTTTAACATACATCACCACAGATGTGGATGAAAGCAGACATGCTAATACAGCCATTATGTCATTGATTTGCTCCAAGAACGGTTCTTAACTTGTACAGCATAATGCTTTGGTGGTACTTGAAACAGTGCTAGATATGTCTGCATGAATCTAAAGACATTCAGGGATTTAGGGATATTTTAAAGACATACATCTTTTAATGTTATCATTAAGGAAAATGTAGCACTGTAGTCAGGCGGGGCTTTCTAGCAGAGGAGCAGAAAAAAAAGCTGCTTGCCTAAGCAACTGCCACGCAGTGTACAGGCTGGAATGGACATTTCGACAAACAAAAACCCATTACCATATTGAGGGACAGAATTTACGATCTACGATATGTGAAGCTGGCATCCTAATAACTCCACAGGACATGTGCTCAGCTTCTAAAGACATTATATACTTATACCAAGGAAGAGCTTTCATCGCTTATGGAAATTTGTAAAAATAAAAAGAAATTACATGAAAACTACGAGTTGAACCAAAATTAGACTATGTAACTCTCAAGTTCAGTTAGCACTGCAGTATGGGTCATAAGCGTGGAGAACAAATTAAATAGTTTCTAATAAACTACACATCTACCACTACAAAACCTGCACAACGACAGAAAAAGAGAACAGAAAAATTACAAAGGATAAATGTGATTCCTGAGAAGAATACTTAAAGTATCTAGAAGAGACTGCAGTGGTATAAGATAATTACTAAAGCGAAGCTTATGGAATAAGGTAGAAAAATCCCAAAAAGTAGAGAGAAACTGGCGCGGGACAGCACACACATACAGAAAACCTGATAATAGTGTAGCTGAAACCCACATATCAAACGAAATAGAGGGTGACCTTAAGACACATGGCAGTAGAATTAGAGACGGATGATGGGCTGGGGGAAGGGGTGGAGCTGTAGGAGATAACAACAGATAAGACGGACGGATGAAGTTAGTTGAAGGCATATGATCCAACGAATGCAAATGGCAGAAGAATATAAAAACCCAAAGTAAATTAAAACTGCCATTGTCCTGTAATTAAATTTTAATTTGATATAGTTGTTCCTTCTTCTGTTTGACAGTGAGTAATCAGATGGTAAATTAATTATCCGTTTTTTTGTGTGGAGACGACTTTTGACAACGTGTAATCACACGGACATATTCTAGGTAATGGCGTTGCGGACGCGATTCGTAATGCCGCTTACCCACATTCGAAACACAGCCGTGATCGATTTGGCAGCAAACCGTGTCGCGTTGGTTATAATGTGGTTGTATGGGAGCCGGTTGTTCAGAAAGTAATGGCAAACTACTGAACGTAAAACTTGCAAAGACATCAACAACGGCAGTGAAATGCTGGTGGTGACTGCAGCGTCCTGTAAAGGATAAGCAACTTTGAAGAAAACACAAGGACAAGTATTTGTTTGTTCTCATCATAAGAAAAGTGTGAGAACCCCTGTGCTAGAAGATCTAGAATTAACAGCACCAATCGTTCTGCTATTGAGTGTATAGTGCTTAAAAATGTTGCCCTAATCTCTACCTCGGTAGGTTGTGGAAGCAAATCCAGTAGTGGAATATGTTGTCAAACAGAACCTGATCATGAGGGAGGCGGAGGAGGGAGGGTGTAATAAGAAAAATAAAATAAAGGTAGTCTCATGACAGATACATTCTCTGGCAGGTGACGTGTTTGAACTTCACACATTCTAGGTTATGCAATAACGAGGTTGGATAACCAGTTACTTTTTTTTCGCGACGCTTCCTTCCCAGGCAAGTTACCAAACATATCTAGATAATATTCTTTCTTTCTTTCTTTCTTTCTTTCTTTCTTTCTTTCTTTCTTTCTTTCTTTCTTTCTTTCTTTCTTTCTTTCTTTCTTTCTTTCTTTCTTTCTTTCTTTCTTTCTTTCTTTCTTTCTTTCTTTCTTTCTTTCTTTCTTTCTTTCTTTCTTTCTTTCTTTCTTTCTTTCTTTCTTTCTTTCTTTCTTTCTTTCTTTCTTTCTTTCTTTCTTTCTTTCTTTCTTTCTTTCTTTCTTTCTTTCTTTCTTTCTTTCTTTCTTTCTTTCTTTCTTTCTTTCTTTCTTTCTTTCTTTCTTTCTTTCTTTCTTTCTTTCTTTCTTTCTTTCTTTCTTTCTTTCTTTCTTTCTTTCTTTCTTTCTTTCTTTCTTTCTTTCTTTCTTTCTTTCTTTCTTTCTTTCTTTCTTTCTTTCTTTCTTTCTTTCTTTCTTTCTTTCTTTCTTTCTTTCTTTCTTTCTTTCTTTCTTTCTTTCTTTCTTTCTTTCTTTCTTTCTTTCTTTCTTTCTTTCTTTCTTTCTTTCTTTCTTTCTTTCTTTCTTTCTTTCTTTCTTTCTTTCTTTCTTTCTTTCTTTCTTTCTTTCTTTCTTTCTTTCTTTCTTTCTTTCTTTCTTTCTTTCTTTCTTTCTTTCTTTCTTTCTTTCTTTCTTTCTTTCTTTCTTTCTTTCTTTCTTTCTTTCTTTCTTTCTTTCTTTCTTTCTTTCTTTCTTTCTTTCTTTCTTTCTTTCTTTCTTTCTTTCTTTCTTTCTTTCTTTCTTTCTTTCTTTCTTTCTTTCTTCTTGCTTCTTTCTTCTTCCTTCTTCTTCCCTCTCATCCACCACCATTTCTTTATCCTTCACCTCCTCACAATGAAGCATAGGCAGCAGCATTCTATAGTCATGTGAAGATCTTTGCCCCATTGCAGTCGTTAGAAATGCCGCGACATATCAGTTAATAGTTAATAAGACACCGGTACAAAGGGTGTCAAGTAGGTCATGCGCCAATGTTCACTTGCTCCTGCAACGAGGCCCTGCCTTCACTTCGATGTGATAGGTTCGAATCCCGATAGGGTAACTGTAGTTTTCAGTTTGCATGGTGTTTAGTGCGTCCTCTATTCTCTATTCTTTTCTTTCTTCTTCTTCTTCTTCTTCGTTCATCCGGAGTTTTTTTTTCGGATGTGATTACGTTGTGCCTGTTTACAGCAGAGCTGCGTTCTTGCGCCGTTAGGCCGACACATCCGACTTCTGCGGGCATTTGTTAACCGGGTTAACCTTCCCGGATTCTTTTCTTTCAATTTCTTGAGCGCCAAAAAAAAAAAAAAAAAAACGTGCAAATTTATTTATCAGCTGTCGAAATGGCCTCGAAGGGTTGTCCATACGGTCAGTTGGACTAACATGTTGACTTCTCATCCTTGGCTTGGAGATGTACATATTACAAGTACCTCAGCAGTCGGAGTGGGTTTGCCTGACGGTGAGGGTCGCTGGCAATATGGAAAGTTCGCTCAAACACAAAAATGTGTCTAGGGTATGGACTACGCTTGAATTCAAAACGAAAGAACACCAAAAATAAAATAAAAATATGTAGCAGAATAAAGGTCACTTACCGTACACATACACCTCACACAGAGTGATCTGTCCTTGTGTGTTGATGACTCCCAAATAGCGGCCGGTAGAGGGCAGGTCGCAGGTGAACTGGGTGGCCTTGTGGGATGCAGGGATGAGTGCGCAGGGTTTCCCCAGGAACGTGTCGATGTAGTCGCTGACATGCACCCTGATTCTGCCAGGTCGAGCCGTCTGGTTCGCTGGGTAAACAAGTTCATACAAATAATAGTCACTAAAGGTACAGGTAATGATACGATAGAATCAGGTAGCACAGAGGTTATAGCTTATGCTTACCAAGACAGTGGTCCGAGATCGATAATTAGCAGTGGCAGGATGAATTTTCTTCGACCAGCTCAACTCTATGGGAGTTCCCGCCTCAATACATTGATACTGTTTAGTTTAGAAGCCGGCTCTGTGGGAGTTCCCGCCTCAATACATTGCTACTGTTTAGTTTACAGGCCAGCTCTGTGTTAGTTCCCGCCTCAATAGTTGATACTGTTTAGTTTACAGGCCAGCTCTGTGGGAGTTCCTGCCTCAATACATTGATACTGTTTTGTTTACAGGCCAGCTCTGTGGGAGTTCCTGCCTCAATACATTGATACTGTTTAGTTTACAGGCCAGCTCTGTGGGAGTTCCTGCCTCAATACATTGATACTATTTAGTTAACAGGCCAGCTTTGTGGGAGTTCCTGCCTCAATACATTGATACTATTTAGTTAACAGGCCAGCTTTGTGGGAAATCCTGCCTCAATACATTGATACTGTTTAGTTTACAGGCCAGCCCTGTGGGAGTTCCTGCCTCAATACATTGATACTATTTAGTTAACAGGCCAGCTTTGTGGGAGTTCCTGCCTCAATACATTGATACTGTTTAGTTTACAGGCCAGCTCTGTGGGAGTTCCTGCCTCAATACATTGATACTATTTAGTTAACAGGCCAGCTCTGTGGGAGTTCCTGCCTCAATACATTGATACTGTTTAGTTTACAAGCCGGCTCTGCGGGAGTTCCCGCCTCAATACATTGATACTGTTTAGTTTACTAGCCGGTTATGTGGGAGTTCCCGCCTCAATACATTGCTACTGTTTAGTTTACAGGCCAGCTCTGTGTTAGTTCCCGCCTCAATAGTTGATACTGTTTAGTTTACAGGCCAACTCTGTGGGAGTTCCCGCCTCAATACATTGCTACTGTTTAGTTTACAGGCCAGATCTGTGTTAGTTCTCGCCTCAATAGTTGATACTGTTTAGTTTACAGGCCAGCTCTGTGGAAGTTCCTGCCTCAATACATTGATACTGTTTAGTTTACAAGCCGGCTCTGCGGGAGTTCCCGCCTCAATACATTGATACTGTTTAGTTTACTAGCCGGTTATGTGGGAGTTCCCGCCTCAATACATTGCTACTGTTTAGTTTACAGGCCAGCTCTGTGTTAGTTCCCACCTCAATAGTTGATACTGTTTTGTTTACAGGCCGACTCTGTGGGAGTTCCTGCCTCAATACATTGATACTGTTTAGTTTACAGGTCGGCTCTGTGGGAGTTCCTGCCTCAATACATTGATACTGTTTAGTTTACAATCCGGTTCTGTGGAAGTTCCCGCCTCAATACATTGATACTGTTTTGTTTACAGGCCGGCTTTGTGGGAGTTCCCATCTCAATACATTGATACTGTTTAGTTTACAGGCCGACTTTGTGGGAGTTCCGGCTCAATACATTGATACTGTTTAGTTTACAGGCCGGCTTTGTGGGAGTTCCCGCCTCAATACATTGATACTGTTTTGTTTACAGGCCGGCTTTGTGGGAGTTCCTGCCTCAATACATTGATACTGTTTTGTTTACAATCCGGTTCTGTGGAAGTTCCCGCCTGAATACATTGATACTGTTTTGTTTACAGGCCGGCTTTGTGGGAGTTCCCATCTCAATACATTGATACTGTTTAGTTTACAGGCCGACTTTGTGGGAGTTCCGCCTCAATACATTGATACTGTTTAGTTTACAGGCCGGCTTTGTGGGAGTTCCCGCCTCAATACATTGATACTGTTTTGTTTACAGGCCGGCTTTGTGGGAGTTCCCGCCTCAATACATTGATACTGTTTTGTTTACTGGCCGGCTTTGTGGAAGTTCCCGCCTCAATACATTGATACTGTTTTGTTAACAGGCCGGCTTTGTGGAAGTTCCCGCCTCAATACATTGATACTGTTTTGTTTACAGGCCGGCTTTGGGTGTGTTCCCGCCTCAATACATTGATACTGTTTAGTTTACAGGTCGGCTTTGTGGGAATTCCCGCCTCAATACATTGATCCTGGTTTGTTTACAGGCCGGCTTTGTGGGAGTTCCCACTTCAATACATGGATACTGTTTAGTTTACAGGCCGGCTCTGTGGGAGTTCCTGCCTCAATACATTGATACTGTTTAGTTTACAATCGGGCTCTATGGGAGTTCCCACTTCAATACAATGATACTGTTTAGTTTACAAGCAGGCGCTATGGGAGTCCCCGTCTCAATATATTGATACTATTTAGTTTACAGGCTGGCGCTGTGGCTAAGGCTTTACGAACGTAATTCGTAATCTCGCATAACGCGTTCAAAACACGGCGATTTGGAAGCAGACCCTCTTGAGTTGGTTTTCATACAATGGTATGAACGCCGGTCGTTCACTATGCAATGGCAACCACTGAACGTAAACTTGCCGAGAAATCACAAACAGCTAAAAGATTCTGGGGTTGATGCAACGGCCTGTAAAGGATATACAACTAACTTATTTTTCTACTAAGAAAAGACTTCGAGGAAGAGAACTGGAAATCGCTATTCGTTATGCCGTGGCCTCAAATATGTAAAGACTTAATCTCTATCTAGTTTAGTTTAGTCGAAGAATCATCATTGTCACATGCCTGTGTTTCAGTGGCATTAAGGTGAGTGGCCGTACAATATAAACAGTTCACGAGGTGAAAGGGCATTCACCGGAAAGAAAATATAAGGAGATAAACGGGGAAGGGTGTAAGGTAGAGGGGCTGCAAGAAGAGGCAGACAGTTGGAGCAGTGAGGTTGTGTGTTGTGTGTGAAGCATTGTGGGGGATAGAATTGTTGAAAAGAGAGGGACAAAGACTGACGGGGGCAGTTGATGTGTAGACTCCGAGCTGAGGGGAGTTGAGTCTAGACCGGACCAGGAGAAGGTCGTGGTCTGAGAAAGTGAAGAATTGTGACGGAGTTCGGAAGATAACTCCGCACTGTGGGTTCTAGGGATAGTGAGTGGAATTCGAGACTCAGAGTGGGTTACTTTGAGTCGGGCCTAGAGAAAGGCTAGTATACCTGTCGTGTGGGACGAGATTTTAGTAGCCTTGAGAGGTAGTGTTATTCGAAGTGTTCCATTGGGATGGAGATATATTCTTAGAGAATTATTGTTCCTGGATTTATATGCTACATGTGTCTGTGTTAATTCAGAATTAAAGGAATATTATGTGCGCAAATTAACGCTTGTTCACTGACTGGTGTTTGGTTGGGATGCATCTTGGTTAATCGGTTGTTCAACATTACATTTTACAAGGACATACCCTAGACACAACCATAGCCACTCTTATCTGTCACTTAGTCAACATTCACTTTGTGTCAGAGTAGATTTCTGAGAGCTCGTCCGATCAAGAACATCTGTGCGCTCGTCGCTTAGTAAGGAGTTTCTGGAGGCTTCGTCCATCAAGAACAATATAGACATTGTTGTCATTCCGTTTATCTGTGAACTCGTCGAGTAGAGAGAATACTAACATCAGAGACATTAGTCGGATGCCCAATTACAACAACAATGATGAGGGCTCTCCTGTCAAGAATAAACACCATTTTCAGTAGACAGCGCATTTCAAAAGTGTCGGAGAATTAATACAGAGTCCACGAGAAACCAGGTAAAAATATCATTTCTCACTCGGAGTGGGGAGAGTAGACGGGGAAAGACTGTCCACGATATAAACACTGGTGTTTCTCCTGTGCGGGAATTGGCTAGCGGAGAGTTCACGAAAGGCCACCACAGGTAAAACCATTGCCCACCCTGAGAGGGAGAGGGGACAGCGGGGTTTACTCACAGTACACAGACAAGGTTTTGCGCTGCTGAGAGAGCTGACTGGAGGACAGCGGACAATAAGTCGGCGCTGTTTAGGACAGTTGTTCACGAAAAATAGACAGGCGCCAAAGGTGAAGGTCAGGTGAACTTGTGGACAGCGTGTGTGTGTGTGTACGGCGTCTTCAGAGTTCGGTGCAGATAATAAGACGGAAAGGGGCGCCAGGGGAATTACGAGGGTAATTCATGGTTAAAAACTCGCCAGGAGGAGGGGAGTTATAGGAGGAAAGTGTGGGGAACACACAAAGGTGACAATCGTTGCTCCACAGAAAAGTAAAAGTTTCTACACGGATTATTGTGATAAAGAGAAACAGAGATGACCTTGTGAGTCAAGGCAGAGAACCAGGGAATTTGACGGAAAAATTTCCACTGAGAATAACACGTTGGGTTTCTACTGAAACTAGGATTTACGTTTAACGTCTTTGTGTGTGTGTGTCATCATCGAGAAACAAACCACAACAGTCATTCAGGTGCCGTCTTCGCAAATATGAGCGCATTTCTCTACCAAAAAAGACGTGTAAAACGGATTTAAGGCGCTGGATAATTTTACTGCCATTCGTTGGTTTAACCTTTTCGGCAACAGTGAAGCCATACCATCACTTCAAAGCAACAGCAACGACACAGTTAAACATTCATTGACTGGAAAGATATTTTCGGCTCCCCAAAACGCAACGAAAACCCAATATTTCTGGCAAAACAAGAGCGTTCACATACATTATACAATCACAGGCCAACTCTACAGGGAGGGTTACCAAAACGTTACGAACTGGGAAGACACAAGGCGTTGGGATAATTACCATCATCTTAAACTTTTACGACAGTCGAAAATCGTGTCACCACGTCAACAAAAAGTGAAAACGCATCAGAACATTAATTCATTGTGGGAATCTAACGTCGTAATCTTTTCAAAACAGTAACGGACAAACATTTCCAGGCGATTTTCGGACACTATTAAAAACAAACTAAGGACTTTTGTAAGATTCTACCATCACATTGGTGGCGGCAACCCTTGTTTGCTTCTGTTGTTCTCATCGTCCTAAGTATTGTTGTTGTTGTGCGTTACGTAAATATTTGTATGTGGTCCAGTGTTCGTTATAAGTAGGATATTTTTGCATTGTTTCTCGAAATGCGGGAGACGGCGCAAAGGTGAAATTGTCTAGGTACATATTGTATGTTGTTGAGAGACAGCTGACGAGTCAGTTTGTTTTGTGCGGTGGCATTGGGTCGTCTCGACATTATACACGGTGTCCAAGTGTCTACGTCAGATCTATGTACATTATTCATTTTATATTTGTTCTTTTTACTGTTCTCTCTTTACGGTTACATATGATATTTGATTTCTTTGGATATATGGTATTGTTGTAATTCTTATGTTAAAACAGCTTCTATCTAGATGGTATCTGTCAGTTTATATTATGCGCACGGTATGGTCTTTCATGGGCATGTTTATGTCAGTGGTTTTTATTTCTATGTAATCATCCGTCTGCGTTTCACCGGCCTATGCGTCTAGCGTTTTAATAGGTGGCACTTAGTGTGTATCATGCATTTGTGTATGTATCTGTATGTTTAAAACTATTTCCAGGAATTGCTCTACAGTTATTTGATATATATAGATATATATATATAAGGGAGTATAGGTAAATACACCCTCACTACCTAGTGCTTATAGAGTGACTGGGTGAGTACAGAGTGATATTGTGGCACTACGGATTTACGTACACAGGGAGTGCGGGTGTACTTAGGGAAGTGACACAAAGACTAACAGCAGAGTCTGTACATTTATAGTTGGCTGATTCACAGCAACGTGTCCACAAGTACAAGATGCCTACTTTAATGGAATATATTGAAGCAGGTGAACGAATAGGCTTGAAGAGTAAAGAGTTACAGGAGTATGCCGAAGCAAAAGAACAACAACAGATTGAAAGAGACCAGAGACAAGCCGAAAGAGAACAGAGACAGGCAGAACTCGAGGCAAAACGCCTGCAGGAAGAAAAGTTAGCTGAAGCCCAACGCCTACAGGAAGAAAAGTTAGCTGAAGCCCAACGCCTACAGGAAGTAAAGTTAGCTGAAATGGAAAACAAGCGTCTACAGGTAGAGAAAGAGACACAATTGAAACTAGAAATGACACAACTAGAACTTGAAAAGTTAAAACAAACAAATGCGGTGGAAATTGAGAAAGAGAAGATCAAGTGCCAGATGCAAACTGAAATCGAGTTAAGAAAACTAGAACTATCTTCGAAAGGTCAAAGTGAGGAAAGTAGAAAACCGTCGCAGTCGTCACAGAGACTAAAACTGCCATACTTTACGGACCGAGACAACCTTGAAGCTTATCTTGACAGATATCAGGCATCAGCGAAAGTGTTAGGCATCCCCGAAGAACAGTATGCTATTAGACTAGGGGAGCTTCTTACGGGTAAGGCACTAGACACCATGTTCAATTTACCTGTAGAAGAAAGGAACAACTACACTATCTTACGTCAACGTTTGCTGACAAAGTTCCAACTCACTGAGCATGGATATAGGACAAAGTTTAGACAGTTAGTGCCAGAGACAAATCAAGATTTCACAGACTTTGTTAACACTGTAAAGAATACATTTAACAAATGGATGGAGCTTGCAGAAGTAGGGAAAGATTTTAATAAATTAGTAGATCTAATGTTAAGAGACAAGGTAGTATCTGCATGCAATTCTAATTTAGTGGCGTTCTTTGAGGAACGGAAGCCAAAGGACATAGACACAATGTCTCAGTTAGGGCAAAACTATATGACTGCACATCCTAACAGTTCTATTGGGAAACTAATGAGTGAGCAAATAGTCTGTGCAGCGTACACTAAACAGGACCAGAATCCAGTCATTAGACCAAGGGCGAAAAGTGTGGATTCAGCACAGAAAGGTGAGCAACAAGAACTTCAAGATAATGGTTCCCGTGGCAACTATTTTGGCAGAGCAGGACGGTACCCATACAAAAGGGGGAATTTCCATAGGCGTCCAAATAGTTATGCCGGATGTTGGAATTGTGGGAGCTGGAGACACAAATTGGCAGATTGTGATGCACAACCACCAGATGGACCAACGAACAACAGTAAAAGGGAGATCACTTGTTTCAAATGTGGAAGGAAGGGGCATGTCAGTCATCATTGTAGGATGAGGGAAACGGAGCATTCTAATGCAGCACAAGTGATTGAGACTATCAACAATGAAGATTGTAGTGGGTGCAAACCTCTTTTTGAAAAAGACGGGCAACCAGTCTTAGTGTGTGGTCATACAGTGAAAGCAGGATCAGCAGTCCATGAAGGAGGTAGTCTGAAGACGCACCATGGATTTGTTAATGATAGGCCAGCGTTAACAATTAGGGATTCCGGATGTACGTCCATCGGGGTGAGAAAGAGTTTAGTGCATCCCTCGGATTATACAGGAAAAAAGATTAGATCCATAACATTTAATGGGACAGTAGAATTCTACCCAATAGCCGTGATAACAGTAAAAACACCATACATAACAGGAAGAGTGACAGCTTGTGTTTTAGACTCACCAGTGGCAGATCTCATCATAGGAAATGTTATAGGAGTTAAAGATTGTACAGAAGAGGAAGTAGTGTATTGGGACCAAAAATATAGTGTAAGCAGTAATGAGGTAGTTACCACAAGGGGACCTAAATTAGAGAGTATAGCTGAGGTAGAAGATGCACTTGAAGTAGACACAGGAACTCAGGACAAGGATAGTACAGCTGAGCAGGTGAGAAGTGATCTCAAACATAGTGCTAGGGACTCCCAGAGACAAGATACTACTCTGAACAAATGTTCCCAAGGATGTAGTAGAGTAGAAAATAGTCAGTCAGGGAAGGGTAGATGGTGTTTCGAGAGGAAGAACAATGTTCTCACTCGCAGCTTTTCAGATAGCAGAACTGCATGTGGGCAAGTAGGATTACCGTTAACACATAGAGACCGATATACTAGAACAGCTCAGGATAGGGCAGGTGCAGGGCACATAGGAGTAAGGCGGAAGCAGCAGAGAGCAGGATGCCATGGATATTGGCCAGGATTTAATAAAGAGGTCAGACTAAACAGAGACTCCAGTGTAACAGTACGATATGCAGATAGCAATGTTAACGCAGGTCAAAAGAGTGTTCACGACATTACTGACCCAGGGCTAGGGATAGCAAACAGATGTTGTAATTGTAGAGGTACCATGAGTCATGGGTACATGAAAGGTAGACACAGCATCGACAGGAATCAGAGGTGGGTTAATGCAAGAACAGAACCACCTGATATAGGGTCGGTACACAAATAGTATTGTGAGTTCGTGAAGTAGTAAGAGACCTGTGGGTACATAAGTATAATGCTTTCCTATGACGTATTATTATTATTATGTGATGTAGTAGTTCATGCATTGGTACACAAGATAGAAAGTTGTTTTGTATTTATGTGTGGGGAATTGGGGAGTTTACTATGAGCATTTGATGTATTATTTAGTGTGGTAGCTAGAGTAATTTGGATTTATACTTACGACTACCCAGGCAATGTGTCTGGGTCACATATTTGATAAGTATTAGTCTCCCAACATTTGAAAACGATGTTTTCTTTTGAGGGTGGGGTAGTGTCACATGCCTGTGTTTCAGTGGCATTAAGGTGAGTGGCCGTACAATATAAACAGTTCACGAGGTGAAAGGGCATTCACCGGAAAGAAAATATAAGGAGATAAACGGGGAAGGGTGTAAGGTAGAGGGGCTGCAAGAAGAGGCAGACAGTTGGAGCAGTGAGGTTGTGTGTTGTGTGTGAAGCATTGTGGGGGATAGAATTGTTGAAAAGAGAGGGACAAAGACTGACGGGGGCAGTTGATGTGTAGACTCCGAGCTGAGGGGAGTTGAGTCTAGACCGGACCAGGAGAAGGTCGTGGTCTGAGAAAGTGAAGAATTGTGACGGAGTTCGGAAGATAACTCCGCACTGTGGGTTCTAGGGATAGTGAGTGGAATTCGAGACTCAGAGTGGGTTACTTTGAGTCGGGCCTAGAGAAAGGCTAGTATACCTGTCGTGTGGGACGAGATTTTAGTAGCCTTGAGAGGTAGTGTTATTCGAAGTGTTCCATTGGGATGGAGATATATTCTTAGAGAATTATTGTTCCTGGATTTATATGCTACATGTGTCTGTGTTAATTCAGAATTAAAGGAATATTATGTGCGCAAATTAACGCTTGTTCACTGACTGGTGTTTGGTTGGGATGCATCTTGGTTAATCGGTTGTTCAACATTACATTTTACAAGGACATACCCTAGACACAACCATAGCCACTCTTATCTGTCACTTAGTCAACATTCACTTTGTGTCAATCATTAAGGCACACGGGTGTAACTCATTAGTGCTCTGTTCTACTCCTAACTCAAACCTGTGTCCGGAGAATCTCTGCTTAGTGCACGAACTACGTAGTACTGGCGATAATCCTGAAATACTTTGGGTAGATTTTTAATTCGAAATTTGTGCCCGGGCAGCGCCCTTAAGCTACTCTTTTTTTTCAATTTCCAATTGCCAAGGGATTCTTTACGTGCGCAACAATACACACGGGTGTCCGATCTCACTACCCAGAGACCAGGGGAAATCTTGTTACTAGAAGTCCACATGAAAAAATCCCGGTCCTCACTGGGGCTTGAATCCGGACCTCCAGCATTCGAGACGGACATCACTCAGCCCCTCTATCTGCCATAATGTTAGTATTTACCTAACAGTATAAAAGATATGGGGATAATGGTGTAAAGTTATATAACTTCCCATATACTAGCTCGCGTTATTAATAGGTGGGTGTGAAATGTCCATATATCAGAAGATAAACCACAACAAAACTTACACGAGGGGAGAAACTATCCTACACAAATCATCTATGACACTCGTTGTTTGACATCCTGTTTGCTGATACCGCACTTTAAGCGACCCCTACACAGGCTAGTTGGACTAACATGTTGACTTCTCGTCGTTGACTTGTCGACGTAAATTACAAGTGCAAGTACTTCTGATGTCGGAGTGGATTCGTCAAATGACAAAGGACACTGGCAATATAGAAAACTAATCCACACGTAAAAATCAGTCCAGTGCACTGGACTACGCTTGAGTTCAAATCAAAAGAGCGAAAAAAAAATATCTTTGAAACTAACATCATAATTAAAATCCTCATTGAACGGTCAGTCCTGCGCAGAACGTCTACCCCCGAACAGTTTTTCAAAACCTCTCTCTGTCTTAAGCCAAATGTTCTGCCTCTGTTGCTTTCACGTGTACATTATTTACCACATCTTCTGTGCCTCCACGGCACAATACCCTTTCTTATTACCTCTCCTAGACTTTAATGTCTTTTTATATGTACCATATATTTCATTTTCCGAATTTCCTTTGTCTCAATAACCAGTCGTCTCCAAAATCGAGTTTTTTTTGGGGGTAGACTTGCTTGTTTATCCTTTCAGTTCAGTACATTCTTAATATTGCATTTTGAAATACTGATTAAAAAAATTATTTGTTGGGGGACTTCTGGTGCTAGGAATCATTGGAACATTAATATGAATTTGTCTGTTGAGTGGGCACAGACATGTCCAGACTGGCATCTTCTCATACCACCAGACCAAGGAAAGCATTTTGAATCGTCTGACCATAAGTAACCACCATAAAGTATTGCTTATTAGAAAAAAGTTACACATATACTTCTCAGCGTCTTTCATACCCAAACCTCTAATAGCTTCAGACGGATACGAAAATTGGTACAAAATACTCAATATTGAAAGTGATTTCTTCGACAGTGTAATAAAGCCGATTCCACTTTCTCGTAAATCGGGTTTAAATGAGTGATTAGACTCAAGAACTATATTTATTGCTATGTGAAACTCAAATATGTTTTTTGTATGCCTCCTGAGATGTTTGCAGGCTGTCTCAGTGCAACAGCACAACTAGTAGGCTGTGTTAGCTCAGTGAAACAATTCAAATTGTGCTCCTATATGTTACGTCGTATCACTGCACGCTGTGTTAGCTCAGTGCTTGCTTGCTTGCTTGTGTTCGCTGGCTGTGAACTCCAGCGTGAAGTCCTGTATGTCGGATGAATACACCCTGTTGTCCAACATCAGTGCGATGTCATACAGGACCTGAGGTTTGCGTGAGTATCCGTTGTCCCATGTCTGGCTTATTGGTATGCAGACTGGTGGTTCCTCGCCATGCAGGCAGATACTCTCCGGCTTCGGAGGAAAGCTCAGTGAAACAATTCAAATTGTGCTCCTTTATGTTACGTCGTATTACTGCACGCTGTATTAGCTCAGTGAAACAATTCAAATTGTGCTCCTATATAGCTTAAACACATCACTGCACGCTGTGTTAGCTCAGTGAAACATTTCAAATTGTGCTCCTGTATGTTACGTCGTATCACTGCACGCTGTGTTAGCTCAGTTAAACAATTCAAATTGTGCTCCTACATGTTACGTCGTATCACTGCACGCTGTGTTAGCTCAGTGAAACAATTCAAATTGTGCTCCTATATGTTACGTCGTATCACTGCACGCTGTGTTAGCTCAGTGAAACAATTCAAATTGTGCTCCTATATGTTACGTCGTATCACTGCACGCTGTGTTAGCTCAGTGAAACAATTCAAATTGTGCTCCTATATGTTACGTCGTATCACTGCACGCTGTGTTAGCTCAGTGAAACAATTCAAATTGTGCTCCTGTATGTTACGTCGTATCACTGCACGCTGTGTTAGCTCAGAGAAACAATTCAAATTGTGCTCCTGTATGTTACGTCGTATCACTGCACGCTGTGTTAGCTCAGTGAAACAATTCAAATTGTTCTCCTTTATGTTACGTCGTATCACTGCACGCTGTGTTAGCTCAGTGAAACAATTCAAATCGTGCTCCTATATGTTACGTCGTATCACTGCACGCTGTGTTAGCTCAGTGAAACAATTCAACTTGTGCTCCTATATAACTTCAACACATCACTGCACGCCGTGTTTGCTCAGTGCAACAGCTCAACTAGTGCTCCAAATAACTTCACCATATCACTGCAGAAGGTTTTAGCTGAGTGCAACATCTCAAAACGTGTTGCTATATGCTCTCTGCTATCATAGAACTCAGCCAGTGCTCCTAAATATATTCACCACATCACTGCTAGGGGTGTTAGATCATTGCAACAACTCATCTGGTGCTCCAATATATTCCTCCAGGTTACTAGAGAGGTTAACTCAATGTAGCAACTGAAATAATGTTGCTATTTACTGCTTACTATCACAGTAGTAAGTGTTAGCTCAGTGTAACAACTCAGATAGTGTTGCTATATGCTCATTACTATAACAGCAGAAGGTGTTTGCTAACTCAACTAGTTCTCCTATAGTTTCATCATATCACTGAAGGAGGTGTTGCTACAGCAACTCAGCTAATTCTCCTATAGTTTAATCATATCACTGAAGGAGGTATTGTTGCAACAATTCAACTAGTTCTCCTATAGTTTCTTTCATATCACTGAAGGAGGTATTGTTGCAACAATTCAACTAGTTCTCCTATAGTTTAATAATATCACCGAAGGGGGTATTGTTGCAACAACTCAACTAGTTCTCCTATAGTTTCATCATATCACCGCAGGCGGTGTTGATGCAGCCAATCAGCTAGTTCTCCTATAGTTTCTTTCATATCACTGAAGGAGGTGTTGGTACAGCAACTCAGCTAATTCTCCTATAGTTTCTTTCATATCACTGAAGGAGGTATTGTTGCAACAATTCAAGTAGTTCTCCTATAGTTTAATCATATCACCGAAGGGGGTATTGTTGCAACAATTCAACTAGTTCTCGTATAGTTTAATCATATCACTGAAGGAGGTATTGTTGCAACAATTCAACTAGTTCTCCTATAGTTTAATCATATCACCGAAGGGGGTATTGTTGCAACAACTCAACTAGTTCTCCTATAGTTTCATCATATCACCGCAGGCGGTGTTGATGCAGCCAATCAGCTAGTTCTCCTATAGTTTCTTTCATATCACAGAAGGAGGTGTTGGTACAGCAACTCAACTAATTCTCCTATAGTTTCTTTCATATCACTGAAGGAGATATTGTTGCAACAATTCAACTAGTTCTCCTATAGTTTAATCATATCACCGAAGGGGGTATTGTTGCAACAACTCAACTAGTTCTCCTATAGTTTCATCATATCACCGCAGGCGGTGTTGATGCAGAAAATCAGCTAGTTCTCCTATAGTTTCATCATATCACTGAAGGAGGTGTTGGTACAGCAACTCAGCTAGTTCTCCTATAGTTTCTTTCATATCACTGAAGGAGGTATTGTTGCAACAATTCAACTAGTTCTCCTATAGTTTAATCATATCACCGAAGGGGGTATTGTTGCAACAACTCAACTAGTTCTCCTATAGTTTCATCATATCACCGCAGGCGGTGTTGATACAGCAAATCAGCTAGTTCTCCTATAGTTTCTTTCATATCACTGAAGGAGGTATTGTTGCAACAATTCAACTAGTTCTCCTATAGTTTAATCATATCACTGAAGGAGGTATTGTTGCAACAATTCAACTAGTTCTCCTATAGTTTAATCATATCACCGAAGGGGGTATTGTTGCAACAACTCAACTAGTTCTCCTATAGTTTCATCATATCACCGCAGGCGGTGTTGATGCAGCCAATCAGCTAGTTCTCCTATAGTTTCTTTCATATCACTGAAGGAGGTATTGTTGCAACAATTCAACTAGTTCTCCTATAGTTTAATCATATCACCGAAGGGGGTATTGTTGCAACAACTCAACTAATTCTCCTATAGTTTAATCATATAACTGAAGGAGGTATTGTTGCAACAATTCAACTAGTTCTCCTATAGTTTAATCATATCACCGAAGGGGGTATTGTTGCAACAACTCAACTAGTTATCCTATAGTTTCATCATATCACCGCAGGCGGTGTTGATGCAGCAAATCAGCTAGTTCTCCTATAGTTTCTTTCATATCACTGAAGGAGGTATTGTTGCAACAATTCAACTAGTTCTCCTATAGTTTAATCATATCACCGAAGGGGGTATTGTTGCAACAACTCAACTAGTTCTCCTATAGTTTCATCATATCACCGCAGGCGGTGTTGATGCAGCAAATCAGCTAGTTCTCCTATAGTTTCATCATATCACTGAAGGAGGTGTGGTACAGCAACTCAGCTAGTTCTCCTATAGTTTCTTTCATATCACTGAAGGAGGTATTGTTGCAACAATTCAACTAGTTCTCCTATAGTTTAATCATATCACCGAAGGGGGTATTGTTGCAACAACTCAACTAGTTCTCCTATAGTTTCTTTCATATCACCGCAGGAGGTGTTGGTACAGGAACTCAGCTAGTTCTCCTATAGTTTCTTTCATATCACTGAAGGAGGTGTTGGTACAGCAACTCAGCTAGTTCTCCTATAGTTTCTTTCATATCACTGAAGGAGGTGTTGGTACAGCAACTCAGCTAGTTCTCCTATGCATTCATTCAGTACCATGCCTTTGCAGAACCTCACTCCCATAACCTTCCGTAAAGCTCTCTATCATAAGCAAGATGCCCCACGTCCGATAAACCCATATGGAGATCATCCGCCACATCCTGCGCCCATCTTCTCTTTGGCCTTCCTCCGATTCCGATGCTTATGTGTTAAATAAAAAAAAAAAATTCCACCTCGTTCAACTAGCCTCAGTGGCGTTGTTATAGTTGTGGTGGTTCATGGTGCGGGATAAGTTTGTCTCGTTGTCTTTGCCAGTGTTAGCTGGTTTTCGATCTTGAAGTGGTTGTGCCTGTGACGTTAGCTGGGGATTGGCCGGCGGGTTCTCCTTAGTGTCCATATCCTCTGGTAGTTTCTTTTGTCATTGTTGGCTCCTGGTACGTCTTGCTTGACTTGGTGCAGTTCTTATAAGGACTCTTTATTTGATCTATTTGCCTCATCCTTCCTCTTCTTCGCTTCACAGGCACATGCCTCTCCATTATTGTTCTCTCCAAACTTTCGTTACGTTTCAAGTGACCAAAACATTTCAGTTTTCTTTGTTTTATCGTCTTTAATAGCCAAACTTCTTTAATATTCAGCTCTTGAAGTATGGATGCATGTATTCTTTTCTTTATCCAAGATATTCTTAGAATTCGTCTATAACATTTATTTTCAAAGGCAGTTACGAGCTGTTCATCTTTTTTAGTAAGTGTCCAGGTCTTACAGGCGTATGTTGCAATGGGAAAAATGAATGCTCTTAAAATATG
Source organism: Cepaea hortensis (assembly GCA_963921405.1). NCBI lineage: Eukaryota > Metazoa > Mollusca > Gastropoda > Stylommatophora > Helicidae > Cepaea > Cepaea hortensis. The sequence goes on along the minus strand of OY992885.1, from coordinate 50,095,858 downwards.
ATTTTTGTAGTTCTCCTGTAGTTTCATCATATCACCGAAGGAAGTTTTGGTACAGAAACTCAGCTAGTTCTCCTTTATGTTCTCTCATATTACCCCAGCACGGGGTATACCACTGGAACAAAGTATCCTCATTTGAAATGAACAAGACACTTTTCGAATTTTGGCATATGTCAAACCTTTAAGCTCAAATAGTTCATATTATTCCCTATAATTTGTGACAAGCTGAAAGATTATTGGAAAGAGAGATAGAGAAAGACAGTGTGAGAAAATTCTTGTCAGCCTTGTGTCAAGGCACGGAAGGGAGTTAGCATACGCATTGATCCTGCCGTCAGAGATCGCAATTTGTGGAGAAGCATGATAGCCCACGCCAGCCGGCAAGGCACTGGATGACGATAGTTTTCAAAACAACAAAATAACATTTAAAGACCAATACCTGGTAGGGTAAAGTATGTAACTCTGTCATCGGCTGTCCATCTCTCTTCTTTGTCGATTTTCTCTTTCTCTGTCGCCTTTGTAATATTTAAAGACGCGATTCGTAATGCCAATTACCCGCGTTCGAAACACAGTGGTGACCGATTTGGCAGCAGACAGTGTCGCGCTGGTTTTAATGTGTTGGTATAGGAGTCGGTCGTTCAGAAAGCAATGGTAAACTACTGAACGTAAACCTTGCCAAGATATCAACAACGGCAGTACAATGCTAGTGTTGATTGTAAAGGATATGCAACTTTAAAAAAAAAAAAAACTATTATACGAGGGGTCTTCAAATGAAAACCTTATTTGTTTTTTTTTTTTGGGAGTGGGGGGCGGGGGGGGGGGCGGGGGGGGGGGGGGGTGGTGTGTGAATATATTCTGAAAAAGTAAAGAACAAATGCATCATTTTTCGACGTAGTCACCACTGTTTAGTTTAGTTTAGTTTAGTTTAGTTGATTGATCAACATCACGGCACACGGGTGTAATCCATAAGTGCTCCGTTCTTCTCCTAACTCAAACCTGAGTTTGGAGAAACTCAGCTCAGTGCACGAACTCCGTAGCACGGCGAGGATCCTGAAATACTTTGGGTAGATTTTTAACTCGAGATTTTGCCCGGGCAGCGCCGTTAGGCTACTCTTTTTCGATTTCCAACTGCCAAGGGATTTTTTTACGTGCGCAACAATACACACGGGCATCCGATCTCACTACCAAGAAACCAGGGGAATTTTTATTACTAGAAGTCCACGTGAAAAAATCCCGCTCCACACCATGGCTTGAACCCGGGACCTCCAGCACTCGAGGCGGACACCATACCTCGAGACCACGCATCCCCGAGTGTTCAATGCAAGTCCTTCAGCGCTGATAAATTTCTTGGATTGATTCCTGTAAAAATAAATTCTCTTTTCACTACTCGGTGTACCTGACCTGGTCTTGAACAGTGTGTCGCAGAAGTCACTCAGTTTTGAAACTTACTACTCCACTCATACACTTGCTGGACTGACAGGTATGCATCACCATACTGGACCTTTATTCGCCGATTAATTTCTATAGGTTTTACCCTTCACTGATTAAAATATGGATAACAGAACGCTGCTCCTTTTTGACGCATGTCAAAAGTGTGACAGTCACCTTTAAACGGACATTATGACGTCATCATGTTCGTCTGCACCGTGATGTCACGTGCTTAACACTTGTGACATCCTTAAAAACAATATTGTTTTCTTTCGTTCATTGACAGGTTACTAGACAATGGCATGGTTATTGTAATTTCTATCACACTTTTAAGGTTTTAATTTGAAGTCCCAATTATAGCATGATTGGTCCCATTACATCACTCCCACTACTATTATAGCATAAATAGTACCATTATATCACTTCTACTAATATAGCATGATTGGTACCATCACATTACTCATACTACTAATATAACATGTTGTTTCAATTACGTCACTCCATCTACTAATATAGAATGACTTGCATCATTAAATCACTCCTACTGCTATTATAGCATGAATGGTTCCATTACATAATCCCTACTACTATTATAGCATGATTACATCATTCTTACTGCTAATATAGCATGGATGGTACCATTACATCACCCCTACTAGTATTTATGCATGATTTGCACCAATATATAATCCCTACTACAATGATAGTGCAGTGTCAGGCATGCTTGCTTGCTGGCCCGGTGGTCATATTCTCGTCCCCATCGTGGAGGTTTCTATAAAATATGACTGAGCACCCAGATCGACCCAGCCTGAAATAAGCGAATCTAAATGTCCAAGAAGTCAATGCGGCTGGTGTGACATTAACCACACCCACCCACCAGTGCCGATTAGTGTATAAAATATGGCGTTAGCACCATATACCCAATGCGCTGTGTGCGTTTATAAAAGACTTTACTTACGTACCCTGATGTGTGATAGCCGTACCCAATGCTGCCACATAGCAAACATAGCGGGCACGCCAACACAGGACAGACAAACAGGATAAAGGGATTTGTCCTAAGGATGCACCAAAGTGGATAGTGAACAAGGAAACTAAGGGAGACAAGGGACGTCACAAGACAACTAAGAAACAGACGTTGTGGAGCCGTGCTAGCAAGCGGTGGTGTTTTCCCAAAATTATGTGTCAAGTGGATATCTGGATGCAATGATACATTGATCTGCAACAGGACGAGGAATTTGTTGATAAGAAGCCATAGATGGAGGAACTGGGAACAGAAACCTAGGCGGATTCGGAACGAACATAACGGCAAGCATCTGACATAATTGGAAAATGGAAAATAGGCCGTCAAGGAGAACGGGACATATTTAGTTAGGAGCATTTCGTAGATATTTTCAGTAGATGCCGACCCTGCGTCACGGGCGCTCTATGTTGCTACAGGAATTGTAACTTACAAGTCTGTAAAGCAGAATTAAATGTGTGGAACTGTTCAATGAGCTGCGTGCTTTTATTTCATATTTCCAAAGTTCAGGTGAGAGCAGTTAACGTTCAAACTTAACGAGTTATTAATGCTTGTTTGTGGATTTCATATTGAGTTATTACTGGATCTACAACAAGGCATATGCCTCGATCACTAGCTCCTACATCCATGAAGGCATATTCTGCAAATGGTATTAGGCTCATATTTTGATTAAACAGCAAAATAAATCACAATCGTATAAACCAATAAATGTCATTTACCAAAGAGAATCTCCATGAAGAACAGGGTTTTCTGAACTATCAAGTCCACTCGCCACCAGCCGGTTCTGTTGCTGGTAGAGGTCACGCAGGTCTTCATGTCTCCATCAACTGCTCGAGCTCCCTTTGACCAGTCCGAAGTCTTCATGTCAGTGGACATGCCGAGTACCACGTTCTCTTGTGAGTAATACAAGAGTGACATCAATTAGAGCAGTTACAAGTTAAAAAGTATCATCTATAATCTCGTGCTGTATTTTCAGCCTATCACAAGCCTATATGACACCAACTAATAAAGAATATCAGATAACACTCTTCATTACGCACAACAGTATTCTATTCTGCACATTATGTCTATAGTAGACACAAATCAAATCAACTTTATTTTAACAGGGTCACAAATTGGGCACGCAGGCCCGTCTTACATTCGGCCCTTCCAATCACTCATCTTTCGTTCATCAATAGCATTATACATTCACATAGGAAGAAGAATAAACATTGTGAAATGAATGTTGTAAACATAAACAAGGCAAATTACCATGTTATAAGGCCCATCTCCCACATACCCACACATCACCCCACCCACACACACACACCCACCTACCCACACACACACACACACCCAGGGACACATACATACCCCACCAACCGACCCATCCCCCTCCCGCACATCCCCCATCCACACACACTGCCCTCACCTGTTCCCCCCAACCTAAACACACTCGCCACCAACAAACATCCCCCACCAACCCACACATCCCGCGCCCACCCACATACACATCCTAACCCACACATCCTCTCCCCACCCACACCTCCAACTACCCATCCCCCAGCCACACCTCCATCTACCACATATTCCCCACCCACGCACACACATCGCCCACCAACCCACACATCGCACATTCACTCACACATCCCCAAACCATACACACACATCCCCACCAACTGACATTTCCTACCCACACACACACACACACACACACACACACACACACACACACACACACACACACACACACACACACACACACACACACACACACACACACACACACACACACACACACACACACACACACACACACACACACACACACACACACACACACACACACACACACACACACACACACACACACACACACACACACACACACACACACACACACACACATCGCTCTAACCACCTATACATCCCCAATCCACTCACACACACCCCACCACCCACACATACATCCTCCACCCACCCTCACATGAATAAGACCGATTACTTTTAAATCCTAGCACTCATTGGTCCTTGATGCTTTAGGCACTGTTACACATGTAGTTTTCATATATTGTGGTATTCCAGTCTACCATTACTCCCAACCTCAGAAGAGAAGTCATATTAGGGTCCATCGCAGGCTCAGATTAATAATCCTGTGATCTAATCAGCTACAAATTGGATATTAATTTGAAAGGGATTGTTGTCCAAAGAGGATAATATATGGTATGAAACGTTTATTGAATACATGATTGCATAACTCGGTGATGTTTTTCTGCTTCAAAATACTCAAGCGCTGCTATTTCCTTTTCTGTTGGGTATTTTGTCCCAATCGGGGGATTTTCTTTTCTTTCTGGTGTTTATTACTTTCATTTTTTTTTTTTTTAAATCCGGCTTCAGAATGCAAGTGCCTCTATTACTGGCAATTGTTGAATTATTACACTTTTTATTCTAAAAAAGTATGGCGAGTAAGAATAAAGGACCATTGTACATGCCTTGACACACTTTGAGAATATGGTGCTAGCCGTTTATTTATATAGACCAATCGGAACACGATCAGTGATGTGGTCAACATTTCGTATATTTTTGTATAGACAAATCGGAACTCGATAAGTGATGTAGTCAATATTTCGTATATTTTTGTATAGACCAATCGGAACTCGATAAGTGATGTGGTCAATATTTCGTATATTTTTGTATAGACCAATTGGAACTCGATAAGTGATGTGGTCAATATTTCGCCTGCCACCTACACTTCCCAGAACATTTCCTGATACCCATTTAGGCTGTATCGTCCTTGTAGCCCAGGGTAATGTAAAATATCCCTACCTCGAGGTTGATTCCAAAACTTGATGGCCGGGTTGGCATACAAGCGTGCTAACCGCTGCGATAGAACGGCACATCCTTGAACAATCCTCTTACATATTCTGTCCCTCCTTTGGATACATCATTCTCATCAAGTAGGATCTTTCCTTCCTTATTTCTGATACATTCTATTAAAGAGGCTTTCATTCTTGTGGGTCATTTGCTGAATTTCATCGTGCATTTGTTTTGTATGCTGATTGCTTACCATGTCTTCTAAGTCTATACGCCAGCTTTTAATCCATTGATGTTGTGCCTGACTGC